>OZ038381.1:121213842-121793507 GCA_964036045.1 Eutreptiella sp. 'Long Island Sound 2002' | reverse complement strand
GTATGCGATCACAAACTTTCCCACCAAAAAAAAAAGCCAAAAAAACACGAAATGTGAAAAATGCAATGAAAAATGCAAGATTCCTATTTGATCTTTTGACACCATTGTCCAATCAAAGGATCAAAGGATAGACTAGTGGAATCCCTGCCCTGATAAAAGCAACGTGGCGTCAATGTATACCTTTGTCCTGTCACTGCCTGCCACAGCGATAGATTTCAAGCCTAGCTGCTGAAGGCTGGCCTTCTGAGGGACGGCAGCTTCCTACATTTCAGCTTTACACACAACCCATGCCTTCTCCTTCGTCTGCAAGCATGTCCAGAACCCTCTCATACCTCATGGAACGCAAACTTGGCTGTATGACAAAGGAAACACCAACACGCATTGCAACTCAGCACCTCAGCACCGACATAATTTGTGTTCACACTAGAAGGGTGCCCCAGAAATTCCACCATGCACTGTTTAGCAGACACAGTACAATAATTGGCATGAGCACCATCTTTGGCCTTGCCACATATTGCATCTCAGGGCTGTCAACTTGGCGTTATCAGAAGTGGGGTGGTCACAAAGACCGAAGAGACAATAGTCTCTGACATGTCAGTGGTGCAAACATATGAATGGAGAGATTTTGGGATAAACCTGCTCTTGACCTTCACAATAAGACACGAAGCTGAAAAGTGCAAAAATCTGTGAAAAAAAGTGAACCACACACTATCCCAGTTATCTAGCGGTGCCCATTGCCCTACACAGCTAAGCGCATCAACACCCGGAGGCTGAGCAGGACCACTGCTGTGGAGGTCGGCACCATTACCATGCACAAAGCTCATATGACTCATCGTTGTTTGCAAGCACCAGATTGGTCATCCTTGACTGGATGCCGACTTATTCTAGGTGTTTCCAGCACTCAGTCTAAACAGTGTGAATCAAAAATGCATTGCAGGGGAAGGGGAAAAGGACGGGCAGGAGGCAGCTGCCAGTGCATTACCTTGAACAACACCACGATCCATATTGTCCCGAGCGTCCTCCAACAGCCCTCGCTCATAAAAATCCTCTTCAGAGCCGCCTGCACGTTCTCACAGACGCCTGCCGATCAAGAGAGCGACGGCTGGAGAAAGTGGAATGGACAATTGGCACATATGAAGAGCAAGACCTAGAACCCTATGCGAAAACAGTGACCCCCCCCCCCCTGCCACAACCCCCCCCCCCAGGTTAACCCCCCGGCAGAAGCTCTGGGCTAGAAAAACGCAGCAATGGAGGCTTGCTTCATGCGCTTAGCAGGGGGCTCACTTCTGGCCTCGTCAACAACCTGTGGAGCAAAATGAATGAAAGCATTATCAGGGCAGCATCATCATCACAAGCAAGGCTAGGCAAAGCAATATCTGCCATACTCACTGTTACAAACAACAGGGCGGGAGACAACCAATACAACACAGGGGGATCTTACCATCTGACTGTAGTAAACCCCCCCCCCGACCTATTGAAACCACCCCCCCTGTGGGCCCCGGAAATTCCAGATCCAAAAAACCCCCGGGGTTTTGCAGGGGGGATGTTACTGTGTGTTGATCACTTGGTAGCATGTCCACCCATGCTTTTGCCGTGTATCATCTACTACACAGGGCAAGATAGGTGCATGCAAAGGCTGCCCTTCATCACCAACTGCACTGCAAGTCAGCAATGGACAATCGCCATCCATTGACCATCAACCGCCAGCAGTTGACCGTTCAAACCAGGGATGTCTCTGTCTCTGTACAACATCATCAGTACTCCTTCCCACTGTCTGGGCCCAAGCCAAGTAACAGCATAATGTAAGTCCTCCAAGTAGTTGGCTTAGACCAACAGTGGCTTACACACTGCACATGGAAAAGCCATTGATCAGCGGCCTGCGGAATTTTGTGTTGTCCCATGTTGATGGCAGGTCCCCTATACCACAGATGAGCAAACTGCACACAAAACTGCAGCCTTTCAGCACCCGACAAACGGCACCACATTCCGGACTACTTTGGGTCTCTCGAGGGACAAGAGGTGGCTTGAAAGGAGATATGGCAGGGGAACGGGGGAGGGGTGTGTGGCAGAAACAGGGACTGGAGTACAGCACAGAGGCCTGAGGGAAGGATGCTTGAGGCAATGGGCCTCCTTTGAAGGGATGCACTGACAGGCTTCACATTCAGTCGTTCCCAGACCATGTTTAAGGGGTGTATCATGCAGCCAGAAACCGAGGGCAGCCAGGCATACTGCTTGTGAATGGCGCCATTTGACAGCTCCACTCAGCAGTGTAGGGCGTTGCTTGGGCCTTGTGGCCCCAACTGCAACCCCCCCCCCCCCCCGGTTCCGGCGAGAAAAACCCAACGTTCCGGCGCAAGTTCCGGCGAGCCGTTTTTTTCAGCAAAAGAGGTTCCCGGTGCCCAGGATCTCAGTCCCAGGGCGCAAACACACCTTCCTTTTGGTTGTTCTGTAGTTGGAGTAATGTGGAAACCCAAAGCATCCCTCAATTTGCAAAAAAAAATTTTCATCTCTCGGTCTGTACATGGTTCCTGATCAGTGGTATGTCAGAATCTGCCACTGGTCCAGTGGTATATGCACTGGTCTGCAGATTGCCAAGCGTGGGTTCAAACCCCACTAACCACCCACCAAAGTCTCTTGCACTTTTTGTCACTTGGCTCTGATCTGCATCCAAAGCTGTCCTTTTTTTTTTCATGCAGAAACGAGGCTGAAAGAAATTTTGCAACGCGGTCATCTACTTTGACGGTTTTGACGGTTCTGCAGGCCTTGTTCTTTGGTTCTGGTTTGACTGGTTTGACTGGTTTGCCTGGTTTGACTTGTTGAACCTGAGCAGATGATGAGCCGTCGCGTTGTCCAGGTTCATCTCGGTGGGCTGCAACAGCGGTCTTGTCAAAGAACTTGTTCGGTTTGACAGAACGGACACATAAATCACAGACATTTCCCTCATCAACGTCAACATCATCTTCCCAATTCTGTTGCAATAACAGCTGCTCCTTCAGTTGCAGATCATGGAAATCAGTCATGGATGCCCCCTTGGAGCCACAAAAACAACATTTCAACATCTCTGCCAGTGGATGGACGAACAAAAGTGTTACTGGCAAAGTGGACGACAACGGTTGACAGTAGCAACAAGCGTTTTCACTGAAAAACATTGAGCCTCACAGAATCACAACGTTCCGGCACGGGGGGGGGGGGGGGGTTGCAAGTGGCATTTTCTGGCCAATGCAAAATTGACGTAATTACTTTGGGGGGGTTGGGGCGGAATGCGCGAGAGGTATCGGGGGGAGGTACACAGACCTGTTTGAATTAGCTTCACCATCATACTGGTCGGCACTCTGAAGTGAAGAGGGCAGCACGGATTGGGAAATAATCCATGCATGGGGTGGAAACCACTGTCCAATCGGATGGCACATGTGAGACGGGCATCCCACTCCTGTCTTAAAACGTCACTTACGCCATCCAGAACCAACACCCAGGCCATTGATGCGATTGAACACCATCAGGAGCCAACATTACACATCAAAGATGTCAGAGCCGTCGTACACATGTCCACCTAGAGCTTTTGCATAGCTTTCCTGCTTGCCTTGCCTTTGTCTCAAATACCACTGATGGACTGGTGACAACAAACAGCACATATCTTATGGGACAAACCAAGATCACAGGTTTTTGCGTACGCATACCATGCCATCAATTGCATGAATTCAATTGCATCCTTGAGCCAACCTAGACTGGAAATGGCAGGAGGCTTGAAATAAAAGCAGAACACATGCCCGTCAGTATGTGGCTTTGGATTGCAGTATCACCAATGTGCCAACCATAGTTGGATAAGCACCAAGCTATTTGCTGGTGGCGGCAGTGTCATTGCAAGTAGTTGTCCAAAATAGAACTATACCTTGCCATTGTTGAATACCCAACTACCTTCAAAATGGCCCAATTGGGTATTGCATGCACCTGATTTCTGCACATGAATTCGGATTTCTTCCTGCCCATCTGGAGGAGAATGCACGTAAACTTCCACATGAAATTCTTGCAGGCCGCACATCACGGGGGCCGCCGCCAGCCAATGTGTGACCCCGAGGGGTGTTCGACAGTTTGGGGGGCTGTAGGGGGGGGGGACCCCCCCCCCCTGTTGACCCAAACCCAGCACCTTTTCCATCAGGCCCCGTCCAAGCGCGCAAACACACAAAGCTAACAAGACGCACTGTGACTGGTCATAGCTCATGATTGTTTTGCAATACTGAATGTTGCCTTGAGTTCGCCCAATGGCCTTCCCTTCCCCTTGTCACAAACCACAGACATATATGTAGAGAAGCGAAGGGAGGGGAGGCGCCTCAAGCATCGGAATCATCCTCCCACTCGTCGCGTGCCCTCCCTTCCCCTTGTCACAAACACTTCAGAGCGGGGGACAAAATCAGAAGTGGCCCACAAGTGGGCAAGCTGGCTACATAACCCCTGCCGCCTAGGGGAGCCCCTCCGCTTCAGAGCGGGGGGCAGAATCAGAAGTGGCCCAGAAGTGGGCAAGGTGGCTACATAACCTTTTTTGTGCTTTTCAGCCATTTTTGAATTCTCCACGAAATTCTGAGTATTTTGAGTATAGACACATAGGGTCGAACAAAAAAAATTCCCCCTGCCGTATGCCTAAAACAAAATCTGCGGCGCCTCTGGCGCCGACAAAGTACATTGTTCCGTGCGACAATTTTGGGGTCCGTAGAGCCCCCCCCCCCCCCCCTTTGGGGTCAGGTCCCGACCAGGATCGTCCCCCGTGCCGCACATGCAAATGAATAGCTGGGTATACAGTGTAATTTTGCGCTGACCACATTATCCAACAGCTCGCTTCTGAAGGAGGGAGTATTTGCGCCAGCCGCGCGCCGCGTGCTCCTTTTATGGCGAGTACACCCAGACTGGCCTGATTCTTTCCCCCCTCCAACAATAGCTCCTAAGTAGAGCAAACCCCTTGGCCACAAGAATTGCATAATCACCCCTCCTTCCCACAAACATTGCACAATCAAGGGCAAGGGCCAGGCCAAGTGGCCCAGTGGCCACATAACCCCTGCTGTTTTGGGGTATCCAACATGGAGAGGAATGGCCTGGGCTGGTTACCCTCAATAACACCGGAAGGTTCAACAAACGCAATCAGAAATGGCTACAGGCTAAAGTACAGGTCACACCAGACGCTCAAATCTCCGCACCGTGCGCACACCACGTGCACCACACCAGGTGCTCCCCCAAGAGAGCAAAAAAAAATGGCGCTTGGGAGAGGGGGCACTTCCCCCCACCCGCATAGTCGCACTTTTTCCCAGACCATACTACTTCCCGCCACAATGGGTATTACAATAATTTTCCGACGCTTCAGAGTCCAAGGAGCCGAGCGTCTGCAGATCCCTTGCCTCCACATACCCTAGTCACCTGTTAAGGAACCTGCAATTCCAGCCAACCACAGCGGTAACTTGCCACGCGCATAACCATCTGGTACTATGTGTGACCACTTAGGGACACACACACACACACACACACACCGCCGCACAGGACGAGGTGATGACCCAATCCAATGCCTGACAATCGCCGCTGTGAAACCCCTGTAACCCATCCCCCCCCCCCCAAACACATACATCCTTCAAGCAACAGTGCACACACCGGTATACAGACAGCAGCAAATTGCTCATGGCCCCTGCCACCATTGTTGCCAGAAGTTGAAGCTTGGCACTGCTGGCCACCACTGCAAAGCCCATGAACATAGATTTGAACCAATAGCTCAACCCCACGAAAACGGACACCGTCGGACAGAAAACGATCATAGATGGGATGATGCCTGGGCACAGAGGGCACAGAGACAACGAGGATCGAAGCCATGGACAGCACAGTGGGTTGCGTGGAAGCGACAGGACATGTAAACCACCATCAGTTGACACAGAATCCCTGTTGGTTGCTGCAACCACAACCAAGGGAACACACCCGAACCACTAACCTTTCCTATGTTCAAAACTGCACTGGGATGGCAGGGGAACACTGGACAGAGGCATGGCGTACTGCCCAGATGGAGGATTGGCCAGTAGCCATACAGGAGAGTCACTCATCACATAGAGGGTCCAGTTTCGCAGACAGGCAGACCGAATTCCAGAACTGTTCCCCAAAGTAATAATGTGTAATTTCAGGGGTGAGATTACGATCGTCGTAATTACGATAATTACGGCGTTTGATTGCGTTTGTAATTACGGTAATTACGAAAAATTACGGTGCCCATGTCTTGGTTTCTTGATGTTTGTGGATGGACGTGGGTGAGCTCTAGATCTTTGCTGTTAATTCCTATTTCATTCTTAACTATGCCGCTTGTTCCCAATGGTGATTGGATGCATGCTATACAAGCCTAGTGCCTTTTAGTTGCTTGTCGGCCCCCTACTAGCAGCCAATGAATGTTAATTTTTTCGTTTGATGCTTGTCATAGGTCCCAGGTTCCTCATTTCTCCACCTTGTAACCTCTACTGGTACACCATGGTACACCAGGCATTTTGAATTTTTAGTGTGATGATTGCTGCAGGTTCTAGGGTCCTGACTTTTGCATGTTGCAGCCCCTATGATCCGTACCAAGAATTTTCAACCCCTAGTCTGACAATTGCCATACCTCCCAGGGTCCCAATTTCTGTACCCAGTAGTCCGTGCTAGCATGCCAGGAATTTTTGGTTTTTGGTCTAACGACCGCCAAAAGTACCAGGGTCCTACTTTTTGTACCCAAAAGTCCATGTACGCTTCCATAAAATTTTAATTTCCACTCTGATGATTCCCACGGGCCCGAAGAAGATTGCAATACACACCAACTGCACTTCACCATTGGATTACAAAGGCACTGTACCAAAAAATACAGATACACATCAACATATGGGGGGAAGAAATATCTTAAAAGTGCCCCTCCGCATCACCCTTGCAGTACAATGCCATTTGGCACCGCCACAGTTCAGGCCTGGTGGAAGTACGAAGCTTGGTATCGAGAACTCCAGCCGGGTCAAACATTCTTTCAACATCGGCTGATGTCAGAGGGGTGGACAACAATGCTGTGGCATATTCCGCCAAACCTGTTTGTTGTGCCCAAAACTGAACAGTGTCATCGACAGCCTGAGCCTTCGCCACATCCATTGTTACATACGTGTTCCACTCATCAAAGAAATGATCCAGAAGTTTCAGCAGTGGTTTGTTGGTTTCCCAAGTGACTTTCTCTATAGGCATCCCGGCCCCAAGCAACATAGCAGTGAAATCTGCATTCAATTGGACTTAAATTTCTACTTTGTCCAGGCCGGTGGTACATTCTGGTTGCGTCTCATCTTCAGCCCCCGGTGTTTTCTTTGAATCACCTACGCGTCCCTTGTGTTTTGCGTTGCAGTTCATGTGTGAAATAGCAAATTTTTGTGGTCATCCCTAATGACTTCGTCACACACTATACACCACATAAACCCGTTGGCTCGTGCCTCATACAGCCCGTCAGGGAATTGCGCTGCCCTTGCTGCCGCCGTGATCATTGTACAATAATGTGCTTGCGATGGCCCGAAAGTGGAATCGCGTTTCTATTTGGTACCGGTTGTGCGCGGGTGCAATCAAAAAAGAAAACACAACCTATAACCTATAACAAACCTATAACAAGGAGGGTTTCAAAGGGCACAATGATGCATGTACCCTTTGTGCACTGCACTTTTGAAAGAACATGCGCACGTTGCTGACTTTTGACCTTTTGCCTATTATTCCGTGTCTCTGTGCCCGTTTGCCGTGCTTGCTTCGCGAAAAAGTAAAGAAAATTAAAAAGACGCAAAATGCAGTTCAAGTGGTTGCTAACACCGCTTAGATTGGCAAATTTTTGTTAAATTGGCGCGCATATTCGCATTGTCGTGAGCATGTCTCGTCCGCATTCGCATATAATTCCCATTCGCGCGAAAATTGCACAAAGATCGCGCGAATATGCGCAATATTTTTCAAGTTTAGCACCTTTCCATGCTTTTGTCCCCATGTGCAGCTCTGATTTCTCTTGCAATGGCCCTCTCGCAACATGGTAGCCTTCCCGACCCAGCCGCTGACACCCTCGCCTACTTTCAAGCCCTCCCCCGCCGCCCGCACTAGGTGCAAGAGGCCACCTGCACGGGGGGCCGGCTTGTGCGGGAGGTGGTGGAGTGGGCAAAGGGTTTGGACCCCTCCCCCACCCTCATCCATATTGACATGAGGGAGCCTGAGCATGCGGGTGCGCTCCGCAAGAAAGGGTGGGCCACAGACCTGTGGCAACAGCTGTAGCTGGCCCTCCCCGAGTTGAGGGCCGTCCGCCCCCAAAACGATTCACTACCTCTTGGGGGTCATGTCTATGCACGGGGCGGGCAAGTTGAAATCGGGAGTTTGCACCTCTACCCCACCATTAACCTCGTCTACTGCCACCCGCGCATGGATGTGATCGCTCTAAACGAGTACTTCCCTGTTGGTGATCCACACAGGGGCCATTCTTCTTTCCCCTTTCAGTGGCAGATCGCCACCGCTCAATGGTGGGATGACTTGGGGATCTTCTCCTCCCACCCTAAGATGCCCCCCTTCACCACATCCCCGACATTACTCTTCCCACGCTTCATCAGATGCATGGGTTGGCCGACCCCCCGCCCTTCATTACCCCCGAACCCCCTTTGAGAACCGCCCCCTTGCGGGACGCCCCCGCCTATGCAAGGCCTAACCCCTCCCTCCTCCCCGACTGTCCCGCACCTCCGATCACTATTGTTGATGGGCTTGGCTATACGGTGAACGGAGACGCCCTGCGTCCCGCTGACTGCAAGGTGGCTTGGAGAAAATCTGGGGCGGGGGGGGGGGGATAAAGTTCCACAGTTTTTCGATGTTGTGTTTAACAAAAAATCTATGGAACAACAAAGGGCCGATCCCTCCCTGCCCTGCCGCTACCCTAGCGCTACCAGTCCAGGGCCTCTAAGACCGAGGACCGGGTGGGTACCATCTTCAAAAAGCTCCTCACCAAGCTAAAGGAAAAGATGCCTGACCCCTTGGAGTCCGTTTACCCCATGCCCCCCCAGTTCCGTCATCGTGTCGGGTATGGAGTCCGGCGATTAGCCGGCCCACACAGACACCTCCACCGCCCCCCCCCACGCCCTCCCCCCGTCTGGCCGGGGGAAGTCGGACTGCCACCTCTCCACATTTGTGGCCCTCTCCCCCCACCGCCTGAACATTCGGGCGGGAACAGCCTTGGGGGACGCCCAGGTGGAGGAAGGGGTGATCCTCATCATGGTGAGCACCAGCTGCCACCATGCCCCCCCCGCCAAGACATGCAAGGGCCCCGGTTTACCCAACCGACCCCGGACAAGAGGCCCCCCGCTACCCAAGTGGCGGAGTGGCTGCAGCAGCAGTAGGCCTAGCCCTAGTGGCAGCAGCGGGCAGTGGTGGCGGAGGAGGAGCTGAGGGGGAAGCTGCAGGAGGCCCAGTAGGATGCCCAACCGGCCCGGGACACCGCGAAGGCGGCGGAGGCGGAGAGGGACCAGCTCCGCAGGCGATGCGGCGGCCGGCTGCGATGTGTTGATGTATCGCACCAATTGGGAGCACCACTTCCCACCACCCATCAAGGGTGTTTTCCAACCCGAAGTTGGATTGTGCCCTATTTCACCCACACAACCAACGCACCGAGGCTTGAGGACCCTCGGCCTTCCAATTCTTATAATTGGCCATCAAAATTTGTGCGTTGCCATCGGCAGATACAAAAAATAGGGTTTCCCGGTTGGAACCCCCGATATCCTGGAATACAGCCTTACTCGCGCCCCACAATTGTTGGTCGAAGTCCAGCTCCTAGGCAGCCGCGTATAGCGGTGCTCACTCCTCCTAGCAGCCACCAGCTTGCAAGTTGGTCGGGGCTGCTTGTTCCTCCTAGCGTGCAATGGATGTACGACGCCTCATGGCGTGAGGTGCGATCCACCGCAATCGGCATCCAATGTAGTCTTGGATCGCCGGGTTGTTGGGCGTGGACAGGTTCAACTGGTCGACAACCATATAGGTGTTACAACTACTTTGGTAGCGGGCAAATGGCGCCATAGAGCTCGACACCCTCAGCCATCGCGACAATGAAGCCCTCCACACCAGGTTGTGCAAGCTACTGCATTGTGGCCCAAACGTCCTCCCGGGGTACACCTTCAACTAGATGAGGAGTCAGCTACTGCGCCTCAGTCCTCGATAGATGGAGTGACTGGATGTGTCACACTGCCGCCACGGTCTTCTCCAACAGCTCTGGTGTCGCAGGGTTTGTACCCCGCCCCCCCCGCTACCGGCGTCAACACAATCCCACCAGTGTCAGGCAGGTGTTGCATTGCGTATGGTGCACCCAGCTCCTGGGTGGCAACGTCTTCTAACGACGTGAGTCCGCGTGCCTTGTGTTGTGTGGACTTGACATGGGCAAAGGCAGTCCTTCCCTTGGCTCCACTACAACGGGGCATGAAAATTACAAAGCACTAGCAAGACACATGTGGCAAAACATTGTAGGTAACAGCATGTGGCAGTTTACAGCGGACTCCATGTGCACCACCGAGCGCGACGCACAACCATCCAGAAAATTGTCACACAGGTGTTCGAAAATTGCGAGAAAATCGCGATCCTCTGAAAGCCTCACCTACAAATCCCGGTGCATGAATCGCGCGAAAATAGTGTGAATTTCGCGACGTTGTTCCCAATTCAATGTACAAGGGTGGGAAACTTCGCAACACGGTTCCAAAATTAATGCACAATAGTTAGAAGGGCCCTATGTGGAGCCCGTGGAGCCCTGGCTCCCACAGCTGCCTGTCTCAGATCCCACGGGGGGTTTCGGGAGCGAGAAATTGGCGGTGCTGGCAGCTTGCACCATGACCTCCACGAGCCGCAGGGTCATGGTTGGACATCGTTGCCGCATAGTCCCGGAGCACACTTTCCATAGTGGGCCCCCCGCCTCCTTGGTGCGACAGCAACAATCGCACTGTGGAACCCACTGCGGACAGCTGGCCCTTAGCGGCCTCGGCCTGCTGCCGCCATTCTTGAGCAACACCGAAACTGCAACCCCTGCCCCCCCGGTCCTGTCCCTGCCCCCGTCCCCCCAACAGTCCCCATCCCCTGCTGCTCCACCGATCTCCGCCCCTTGGGCCTGCGTGCCTCCAACTCCCTCACCCGTTCCGGACTACGGGTTGCACGGGGTGTTGTGTGTCACTATATGCGGTATCTCAGTCATGCGCGACGCAGTAGCGGCAGCAATGGGCAAGTCCGCGGCTGTTGTCGTGCGTAATTTGTTTCAGCCCATTCTGGATGTTGTCTACATTCAAGCAAACACAGTAGCAAAGGGGACATTGAACAGTGACAAGGCAAACGGGAAGGGAAAGGTTAGGGTGGAGTGTGCCGCAACTGTACACTTCATGCGCACCCGGCTGCGGAAGGCACTCATTACGATGTGCCTTGAGGAGGGAGGAATGAACATCAACCGGGTGGGGGTTAGACTATGGGGTGATGTTTGTAGGGAGTGGTGGGACAATTTGCCAAGATGTGCGTGTATGCATGGCAAACAGGATGGCTGTCCAGGGGGGGCGTGGGAGGGCTACGTGAATGTAGTATACGAATGGGCAAAGCCCACTTAGTGTTACAGTGAGTGGCCTAAGCTAATGTGGTCACATTTGTGGATTGACCAGGTGTATTTCTTTGCCCGCAGGTGGAGAATCCTCTCCAAATTCTATTACCTTCGGCAAGGCACCTCGAAGAGGGGAGAGGGACGACCATTCTTGACCTGCTGAGGCGGGACAATTGCATGAGCAGATTGTGCCCTGGACCGCTTGGGAGCCACCCCCCCCCCTTGGTACACGCTAGAAGACCCAATCTCGTTCTAGCCTAGAACCCGTTGGAGCGGCTAGAACGAAAAAAAGAGGGGGATACCCCCCCCCCCCGCGGGGGGGGGGGGGGGATTTGAGGTGTCTAACCTTGACCCCCCTATCCGTACTCGGGGGCCCATACTTTTTTTTTGACAGTTTCATTGTTTTCACCTGATTTTGGACTCCAAAAAAATTTCGTTCTAGCGGCGTTCTAGCGATGTTCTAGCGAGCGCCGCTAGAACGCCTCTAGAACGGTTCGCTGAAACGCCGCTAGAACAATATATATGAATGCTCCGCCAATCCTCAAAGAGAAGCTGCCCCTGCTACCATGGCAAGCCGTGGCCAACCACAGGGTCCCGATGCTGGACCCGACTCACGGAGCGCCGGGTTCCCCCCCCCCCACCCCCCGGTTAGCCCGGATCGCCCACCCACCGCACCCCATAGGTCACTTGGAAGGTCACTTGGCAGGCCGGCGCCGGGTCACTTGGTGGTGGGTTAGCCCGATTAGCCCGGTTAGTCCCCTTCCCCCCCAGGCCCCCATTCGCGAGTCGCGACACGCAGGTTACCCCTCCTGTGTGGTGGGGGGTTGCCGGGCCTCATCCTTGCTTTCGGCACCCCCCTTCTCACGACCCGTGCCCCATTCCTTCTCACCCCCCCCCGTGTCACCCCCCCACCTCACCCTCCTTGCCACCCCCCCCTTGTCACCCTTGTCACGCTCGTCCCCCTCATCATCCCCGTCATCCCCGTCGTCCCCCTCCCCCAAAGCCTCCCGGAGGTAGGCCTCTGCCTCCTCCCAGGTGCGGTAGAGGAGCTCCCCCGCCACCCGGAAGGTGCCCCCCTCTTGCTCCCGCTTCCTCTTCTTCCCCTTCTTCCTCTTCTTCCCCCCCTCCCCATTGGACCCGTGCGACACCACCCACCACTCCCCCAGGTCCAACTCCTCATCCCAATCCCCCAATACCGTCACTTTGCTGACGGTCCCCCCATTGCCCCCCTCCTCCCAAGGGACATACCGTGTGTCCCCCACACCCGGCAAATTCCCGGGGTCCCGGCCCCTATCTTGCAAGGGGGGGGTTTGGGGTTTGGGGGGGGGTGGCCTTGCCCTTGCCCTTGCCCTTGGGCTTGCTCTGCTGGGCTTGGGGGGGGGGCGTCTTCCTCGCTACTCTCGAAGCAGGGTTTTTTCTTGGGGGCCTTGGGGGGGGGGGCGTTGGGGGGCGTGTCCTCCCACCGCTGCTGCTGCTGCTGCTGCTGTTGCTGCCGGTCTCCCCGGCCTGGTCCTGCAACCTCATCCAACCCTTGCGCTGCGGGTCAAAGCCCCCCGCACTCCTGCCCGCTTTCCACCTACCCAAACTGTCCAGCACCGAGTGGGGCAAATTGGGGTCCATCCCCATCAACCGGCCCAACTCGGTGACCCCCACGAGGCGCGTCCGGCCTCCGCCATTGCGCCACTCCACACGCACCCCACGGGGGTCGGCTCCCCACGTCTGCACGCTGGCAACCTGAGAACATAAACATAGTGCAGGTGTGTTCTAGCGGCGTTCTAGGCAAATGTTCAAGCGGCGTTGAAGCTGCGAGGGAAGCCGAGAGCCCTCGCAGCTCCCCCCGCAGTTCCTCCACCTCTGTGTCCTCCGGGAGGCTTGGCCGACTTCCTGGCAGCCAACGGGTGAGGGGGTGGCGATGGTGGATGTGGGGCTTGGGGTTGGGGCCGGGGCTTGGCCTTGGGCTTGGCGAGGGGGGGTGGCTTGGCCACGGCCTTGGGCTTGACCTTGGCCTGCTCGGCCTGCTCGGCCTGCTCCTGCACTTGCGCCGCCATCACCTGCGCAATCAGCGCCTGGGTCGCCTGACTCTGCAAAAAACAAAGGAGCGTTCTAGCGGCAGTCTAGGCAACCGTTCTAGCGGCGTTCTAGCGGCGTTCTAGCGACGTTCTAGCGACCGATAGTGCTGCCTAGATCAACGCTACAACGCTTCCCTAGATCAGCGCTAGAACGCACAACAAGACAAGATACCTGGCGGATCAGCTCGTCGATCAACACTTTCGGTGCCATGCTGTTGGTCAATATTCTGGTTGAGGGAGGCCTGCATGTGGCCCTGGCCCCTCCTTACCTCCATGGCATCCCTGCCCGAGCATGGCACTTGCGACCGCGGCCCCCCGTGCACAACCCACGACACGTCAAAGTAGGCAAATAGCCATGTCATGCACTATGCTTGCACATTGGCCTCCCTGTGGATGGCCGACCACTGACGACCCGACACCTCTTCTCCACCCCCGCCACCCGACAACCCCCCCCCCCCCCCGCGCGGTTGCTGCGCTCGCTGTGACCATGTTTCAAAAAGCGGTTCATGCTTTCCGAAATGTCACCCGAGAACATAGCCAGCCTAAATGGCTTAATGTTCTGCAACATGGTATCTACATCATGCTCAAGGCTCAGTAGATACCATGATGCTGTTCCGACTGTACAGCGTCGCCGGAAATCACGGGCCACGGTTGCACACTTCAATGGGTTAGGGCCCTGATATGTACAATAGAGGGCCTGCAGCAGGTCCCACATGTTCGCAATGGCCTTGTACTTGGCCGTGCCCGGCCTAATGCCGAGGCACCTAGCAATATCCGGCCATGCGTCAAAAAAATTGGCCGTCTCTTCCCCGTCCGGGGAAGCTGACCCATAAACGCTCCAACTTGCACGCCTCTCCGACAGGAGAACTTGCAGGTCTTGACGGAGCGCAGGGGTGACCGACCTAGCCTCCCGGTCGACAAACTCCCCCAACAAGTGGCCCATGGCCATTGTCAAGTGCAAAATGCACAAGACGACCCAGGCACGTGGCAATTTCAAAATCGGCTGCGTACTGCAGACAGCGGCTTGCAAGGAGGAAGGCCGTGTAGTTGGCCTCACCACCCTCCATGGTCCGCCGGATAGTACTACCCTCCCAAGTCTTCGTTTGGGCATTCCATATCCCCTCATTGAACATGGAGCCCACTTGGGGGCATGTGGACACCTCGATCACCCTTCGTGTCCCCGGTTGATCCCCCCCGAGGATCACCTTTGCCTCCTCCTTGGAGGCCCCCCATTGGACGAGCCCCGTGTCGATGATGTCTTGGATCACCTAAACAAGAGACATGGGGGGTGGTTGATTTCGTTCTAGTCTAGTCCAATCTAGCTTCTAGTGAGCGGTGTGCGAGGCTAAATAGATCAAAACTAGAACGAGTGAAAGGCACTAGGTGAGAGGCCTACCTCCCAGTTGCTCTTCCACAACGTCCTAAGGGTGTCCATGGCCTTGTCATCGCATTTGGCCATGCTCAACACCCAAAGGACCGCCGGGGAGCGGGCCAAGCGGTCGAAGTTGGCCAAGGAGATGGTGAGTTGGGTCCAATTGCCCCCGGCCACGAGGTAGACATCTCCCCGAACGATGAACACCAATGGGAAGTTGCGGTTGATTGACCGCAACAAGCCCGGGCGGGAGAGGATGTATGTGACCCATGAGGCGAAGGGCCATGAGATCCCGGTGGCCTTGGGCAACACCGTGGCAACGGGCTCATCCAATTGCACGGGGGCAACCAACTCCTTCCAACGGGCTTGGAAATCCCTCTCGGTAAAAATTGGACGGGAGTAGGGGCCACCGGGGACGGTGCGGTGATACTCCGTCTTACGGAGCGTGTAGAGCTCCGAGAGGGTCCTCCATGAGGACTTGGGGGCCCTCATGTTGAGCACTAATTCACACATGGCGGTGGGGCGGAGAAGGGAGGCGGCGTATGCCTCAACGGCGGCCTTGCATGCCTCACCCGTGCTATGGTTAGAAGTGGCGGAGTTCACATATTGGACGGCGTTGTTGAATTGCCGCCGTGCTAGGGGGCATGATAGCGCCCACGTGGCCAAGTAATGGCCCACCCGCTCATCCTTGAAGTTTGAAGCCCCACTCAAGTCCCGTAGTGCCTTAGACAAGAGGGAAGTATCCTTCCCGGTTGAGGAGGGAGCAAGGGGGGAAGTGGCGGGGCGTTTCATTGCAAAGAAATGTGTAATATCTAAGCGCGAGAGAAGGAAACATGGAACAATGAACTACGGACAATAGCAAGCATGCACGGGGGAACGATGAAGAAATTGGGACATGTGGGTAGACATTATATCGTTCTAGTGTTGAGCTAACCTAGGCTAGAACATCTAGGCTATAGTATTGTACGCTAGATCAAGATTGGGTCTTCTAGCGTGTACCAAGGGCCAACACCCAAGTAGTGTGAAAAACACGTACAGGAGGGCTAAAACGGATATTTGATCATTTTGGATGGTCAAAGTATCAAAAAAATTAGTTTCGGAAATTTCTATTTTTGAGCTGTTGAGGCTGTAAAAGCAGGTTGTGCCCTACACCCCTTGAGAGACCACCCCCAACACCCAAATAGGGCGAAAACCACATAAAGAGGGCATTCGTCTTTTAGCGTCCGCTAGCCTATGTACAAAGGCAGAGGGGCGGGGAGGTGGGCCGAGTCGAGTTCAGGCGCCCGTGGCCTCCCCTACAAGCCCCCCGCCCGTGTCCGCACGGCGGCCAGGAGGGACGAGCTGGAGGGGACTAGGTCTCTTCCGTGGTGGCCCTGTTGTGCTGCCCCCGCGGCGGCAGTGTGGACTGGGATGGGGGACGAACTGAGGGCGCGTCCGCCAATGGGTCACACGAGCCCCCCCCGGCGGCGTCGGCCGCTACGCGGAGGAGGAGGGGGGGCGTGCGCGGAGCATGTCCGCTGCTGACCTAGTGGTCTTCGGCTGGGGACGCCGCCGACCCTGCGGGGGGAAATCGTCGCCGCGGCAACGCGCGGCTACTCAAAGCCGCCGAGATGCGGCTGAAAACGTTAGGGAGCGACGGTGGCGGGGGCTGCTCTGCTGAGGGGGTTGGTGGCGGTGGGTCCCGCGGTGCGGGCGGTGCCCCCGCAGATCCGGTGGAGGCAGAGGCAACCGCGGGAACCGGCCCAGGGCCGTCCTCCCTTACTACAGGTGGAGGGAGAAAGGATAAGCAACCCCCCCGCCCCCTCGCGATGGCAGCACACTTCCTGAGCCTTCCCAGTTAGCCAGGAGGAGGTTAGGCGCCTGGCGCTTTGTGGGCCTGGGGTCGTCTGGCCCAAACGTCAAGGAAGGGCGAGTACCGACCAACCTGAATGGTACCGTGCACCGGCGTGCCGCTAGGGGGCCCGAGTCAGGGAGGGCCTAGGAGGCCCGCCCCAACCAGGAGAACAATGCGGCCGCCCCCTGCGCGCCGGTCCTTAGGGACGAGCACGTGGCGTCGTGGCGCGACCCGGGGCGGAACTCTCGGACAGTGTGGGCCCGCCGAGGGGCCAGTGTGGCCGCCGTGGCCTGCGCGGCAGCAGCGGCTGATGCCCCAGCCCAGGCTTCTACACCTGGCGCAAGACGGCGCCCCATGCTCCAACTGCTGCCACTGCCCGCCCACAGCGGGCGGCTACGCTGCGGGGCCGCGAGCGGGACGCCGCGGGGCGGCGCGGGCGGATCTCCGGGCATGGGGGAGCAGAGGGAGCCCCCCCTCGAGGGGACGTGTGAAATAGTCCATCAAGAAGCGGTTGCCCAGTGGTGGCCGCATGCGGGCTAGCGCTCGCAAGAGCCGCACCCACGAGTCCCGGCAGTGCGTCGCCATGCGCATGAGCTGCGGCATCACCTCGTGGCGCACCGCGAAGAACAGGCGGGCCGAAAGTTCCGCGCACACGCGACCCCCGGGAGGGAGCAGGGAGCGGCAACGCCCTAGCGGGGCCCCGCTCAGCAACGTGCCCGCCACAAGGTGGCGTTCCGCCAAGCCCACTACCTTGCGCACAATTTGGGCTCGTTCCCCCAGCGGCAGGCGCGTACGCTGCAGCCGGTGGTCCGGGGACGCTGGCAGCGCTCGCCCTACAAACGCCTCATAATCCAGGGCCAGCTCAGCCCAGGAGACCTCCGCCGGCCCCGGCATCCAGGCCAGCGCCCTGGCCCAGCGGACCATATCGTGCATGAAGTCCCGGGGTCACCGCCGCGCCAGGCGGGGTCCCCATCCAGAGCCGCGGCTGGTGGCCGATTGTGTCTCCCGGCAGGGGATCGGCGAAGTCATCCTAGGGAGAGGGGTTGCGGGGCCGCGGATGCGGCTGGTCCGGGAAAAAGGAGTCCCCGTGGCCCAGCTGGTCTCCCTGGCTGGCTGCCATGCGGGCAGCGAGGACCACCAGGTACATGCCGTAAAGGCGGTACAGGAAGTCGTCGAGGAGTCCTGGGTCCACCCCCTGTGCAACTCGGAGGGGGAAGAGGCCCGCTTTCCATAGGCAGGATGGCCATTGGTCCGGCGGTCCGGGGTTGGGAACTGCCTCCGCCGCGTCGCTAAGCCAGGGGCGCCACGTCCCCCTACATTTGTCCCATTCGAGGCAGTCCCACAAGACGTGGACTTCATCCTCGTATGCCGCGCCGCAATGGGGGCACGCGGAATTGGTCCGCGTGCCGTGGCCCAACACCCTGGCCGCCATCCACATGGCCCCGGCCATGAGGCGGCGCAGCAGCCACTTTTGCAACTCGGTGGGGGCCGCCCGCAGCACGGCGCGGTAGGCCGGGCCGTCTGCCCAGTCGCCCAGTCCCCCAAAGGTGACCAGGCGCCGCATCTCCAGATGGCGCGAGGAGTGGAAGCGAAAGCTGTCTCGGACCCGGTGTTGGAGTTGGCAGAGGGGCTGTTGCACAAAGTGCAGGGGGTGCTCTTGCCCGGGGATGTCCCAGCACCACCATCCTTCGCGGGGGATCCAGCCCAGGGAGGCCACCGTGCGGAGCGCGCGCCCCACCGGGCCCGTCCCGGGAAGGCGGCCACTTGACTCCCAGATAGCCTGGGTGAAGACCTGGGTGACCCCAGGCCGCCAGGCCACGCGGGCCATCCAAAGGATGCGCTCGTACCGCGTGTGCATGACCGGGGAGACGCGGTGCCCCTTGGAAAGGACGGTAAAGATGACCTCCTTGGCTCAGGACAGGCGCGTGGCTCCCCACATGGCCCGCACAACCGCGGTTTCTAGCCCCCGCAAGTCGCGTCCCGTCACCGATGCCACGGCCACCCCATGGAGCGCCGGCGGCTTAGGCGGCCCTTTACGCACGTCCCGAAATTGCCACAGTTCCCAAATGGGTACCACCCCAAAACGGGGGCTGAAAAACCACTTTGAAAAATTGCACAATTGCGCTCTGAACACGCCTAAAAGCCTGTGAATCATCCAAAATGACTGTGTGTAGGGGGTACCACATGTGCCAGTCAAAATTCATGTATTCCTTTCAAATTTGGGCATTGCAGTGTCCATCCGAAGAAAAATCCAATTGTTCCATGTCATCCCCTGGTGCATTTCAAACCACAATGCAAAATGCAACCTAAAACATGAAGCAAGGATGATGACAGGCAAGCACATGCAAAACTCTAGTTTGTTTTTTGTTACAGCTGCTGCTGACCCAATCACTGTGATTGTATGCGAAGCGTGAGAAAAAATGCACCACCAGTGCAGCCAACAAGCAATGGAGGCGTCGCCAGTGCAGCCAATGCAATAATAAATGAGGGCAACAATGCCTGCAAAAGAAATGGCGCAGCAGGGGTAAAAAAATGGCGAGTGGATGAATTTGGGCACTGCAGCGCCCAAAATTACCAACAATTACTGGTGCACGCAGTTTCTCCTTGAGCAGCAAAGGAGGGTACATGGTAAGAACATTGACCCATGTGAGCCAAACACCTACGTTGCACACGACTCTTGGGTTGGACACCTATAGCCCTCTTGGCACGTGGACGACACCTCTTGTGTAGAACAGACCATATATTAAAAAACTCTTGCTCAGCAACACGGAACCAAGGGTCCGGCAGACAATTAACGGTACGCCTGTCCCTTTGTTGGATGTATTCGCCAACGGACCGCCTACTTCTGCACTCGAACCGGAGATCTAACACCCACGTACAAAACTCATCGGCACCCTTATCCCTACCCACAGCCTCAGATAGATCCTCCTTTGAAGCATATACCTTCGAACTGAGGAACTGCCGGAAGGGAGCCGCATCCATGGACAAAAGTCCTGTTTTCAGGCAGCAAAAGTAAAGGGACGAAGAAAACAGAGGCACCATCACAAAACAAACCTGATGCGGCATAGTTTAAAATCAGCTAGCGAAGATCCAAACAATGTATCCCCCAATGGATGTGCAACGTTCCAAAGCCTGGGTACACTCCAAGGTGGCAGTCAGACAACCGGCAATATATTTCCAATGAGCAGAGGATGAGTACCAACGTCCGATAAGTCATACGTCCTTCGTCAGGTGTTATGCAATGGGAAGCAACGAGAGTGAAATGCGCAGTTTTAAATTTTTTGGGCACTACAGTGCCCAAAAGTAGTGGAAGTCCATTTTCAAGTGCACATTTGGACAGGAATGGAAGTGATTGGGCAAGGTACATCGTATGTGCCCTTCCGAGTATAACACCGCCGTGCGATGACCCATTGATGACCAGTATGCCAAGTTTTGATGCCTGCTGCTGCAGTAGGACATTACCGGTGGAGATGACTACAGAGGTGTACTGGAGAACCCACTGAAAACCCCATTTCCATTTTTTTGGGCACTGCAGTGCCCAGAAGTTTTAAATGATACAATTTTCAGCCCGGAATAGGGGGTGTATATGTGCACCTCTGGAGGCAACAAAAGGCGAGGTTGTTGTGTCCCACGATGAAAGTACACGTGTAGTTGGCCGAAAAAATGGTATGCTTTTTTTCGGTGCACAAAACAGATGTTAACATCGCCATGAATCGTGCCTTTTAGCGACGAAGTCTACGTGCGTAAAGGGCCGCCTAAGAGCGGGGTGACCAGCGTGATAATGGCCCGTTCCCGCCGGTCGTAGGTTGAGAGGTGGGGGGGGCGGCGTAGGGCGCTCCGCCCGCCTCCAGACGGCGGGCCAGTACCGGTCCCGTGAGCCTAGAGCCCCGGATGGCGACGTCAATGCCGAGTTGGCGGAAGGTTGCCGCCAGCGGGATCGGGACCCCCCGGAGCAACACCGCCGGGGCGCCTTGTTCCCCCTGAACCCAAGAGCAGGACTTGTCCAAACGGACGTCCTGCGCCCTGACGTACAGCCACTCCTCCGTTGCGGGGACCGTCCCCTGTAGGGAGGCCGCGCCCAGGGCCTGGGTGTCATCTTCATAGCCTGACGAACCAAGCGCCGCGTAGCCGGGTCCGGCATCCTTGAGAGGGAGCGGAGCTCCCGGTTCCAGGTCCTCCGCTGCGTCCTCGTCCAGCGTAGGGGGGAGGGCGGCCGTCCGTGCGCATAGCTGCCAGCGTAGGGATTCCGACTCCCATTTCCAGATCGTGGTGAGCACATTCACTAGGATCACCGACAGGGGGCACCCCTGGAGGATGCCGTTTGTGGCCGGCCACCACAAGCCGAGGGCCCCGGCGATCTGGAAGGCCTGGCAGAGCAGCTTGTACATGGCCCCGAGGGCACAGCACGTGCCCGGGTCAATGCCGAGCTCCAACGCCAGGGCCAACACGAGCGCCTAGGGGATGAGATCGAAACCCTTGACGTAGTCGATGCTCATCCCCGCAACGGCCCATCCTCGGAGGAGACACAGTTCCAGGAAGACCTGCGTCACCGCCGCCCCGTCTAGGGCGCTCCTAGCGGGGCGGAATCCAAAGGCCTCCGGGTGAGCCCAGGACTCCAGCCACGCAATGGCGTCCACCAGGCGCACACCCGCCGATAGCTGGTAGACCATGGACAGGACTGTAAGCGGGTGGGTGTTCAGGGGCCCCGGCGGGCCCTCCTTGGGGATGAGGGCCGTGTAGCCCTCGGCCAGGTGGGCCGGCCATTTGCCACAGCGCTCCAGTTCGCAAAGGAGGTCCGCCAGCCAGCCAAGCGGCCTATAATGGAGGGAGCGGAGGTCGGCCAGGCTCCACGCGTCCAATCCCAGGGCTGATGGCTTCATGCGGGAGAGCCTCTTGGGCAGGCGGGGGCCGTAGAGCCGTGAGGCAATCATGGGGACCCGCCGCACATGGTGCCCAGATCGTGGAGGAAGGCCGTTGGGTCCGGCTCTGGATCCGTCGCATATTTGCGATTTATTGGGCGCAAGGTGTCCTGCAAGTGGCCATCCATCTCCGCCAAGTTGGCCTTGGCAGTGCCATCCGGCCTGGAGAGGAAGGTGACCGCTGGGGCGTAGGACTCATCCTTCAACCACGAGTATACTTCCCCCTGGTCCGAAGACCAGGCCTCCTCCAGCCAGGAGCGCCACTCGTGGAGGCGGTCTTTGTCCTCCGCCCGGAGCCCCGGGGGGGGGGGGGGGACCCCTCGAGTCTCAATGCCAACCACTCCCCCCCAACTAACTGTTGGCCGGAGGGCGCTTGGGGGGGGGGGAGGGGGGGGGGGCTTTGGAGGGGGGGTTCAGGGACTGGCAACTGGGGGGGGGTCTTGGACGAGCTTGGGGGCGGGGGGCTCCGGGAGGGTCAGTTGGGGGGTGCGGCAGGTGGGGCGATCTAGGGTGTTGGGGGGGGGGGGGGGCACAGGCTCCCCTTACCTCCCCTTCCCCTCCCTCCAACTATACCATCACCATAAACATAACCCTAACCTTTGCAGTTAGTGGGTTTGGCCATGCCAGCCATGTTGATTGGGCTGAACGGATTCCTCCAAATTTGGTTCATGGTTGCTTTTGCCACATCATTGCTCTCCATTTTGGACCCCAGCACTCAATCTGACGACTAGCCTAGTGTGAGAGCCAAGGCTAGGGTTAGGGCTAGGCTTAGGGTCACCGAGCTGGTGGAACCAGTCTTGCTTTTATAACCCTTTTTAGTGTCCAGGGTGGACCTACCACTTTCAGCAAGCAAGCAGCAAGCAAGCAGCACGCGCGAAATGGGCCAAAAGCAGAACGTCGTGGGGCTTTGGATTTGAGTGACATTTTGGTGGATGGTACCTATGGGTGTGAAGTACAATCACACAAAGTTTGGGCAGGAAACTCGACGGTGGTGGCCGGGAACGGGATTCGCAAGTGGCGGACCTCATTTTCAAAAACTGCAGTTCAGGGCCAAAAGCAGCCATTTTGGGGCCAAAAAAACCCTGAAACCCATTCAAAACGGCCAAATGAAGGGAAACGGTGGCTACAATCCATGTGCGCCTTGACTTCCCCGTGTCAACGAGCTCTTTGCGGCCCTCTAAATCCATGATATGTCCAGGAAACAGCCCGAAAAGGCACCCAGAAGCTCCAAATGCCGACAGCCACAAACCAAGAATAGGCCATATCTATGGCTACATGGCTCAAAATGCGATTCCGAGGGCACCTACTCCACCCGCAATCCCCCAGTTTTTGTGGTTTCCACCCCTCAGAACTGCCCAAACGGATGCCTAGACCCCAATACCTAGGCCCACTAGGTTGCGGCAAGCTGCAAGCTCAAGCCCAAACAGATGAGTGCCCAAATGGGTCAACAGGGTCCATTCGGGGCAAAAAGATGCATTTTCTCAAAAATGATCCTCGACCATGTGTGACGCTAAACCAAGTGTTTTTGAGCCGTTTTGAGCTTGTGATGGCCCATTTTGGTCCCCCGAAAATCCCAAAATGCCTTGAAAATGGGATTTTTTGGGGCCAAAAATGGGTCAAAAATGCGCCAAAAATGGACCTTATCTTCATCCTAGATCATTTGGGGTGCACGAACGGGTGAAATGAGCCCATTTTGAGCCCATTTTGGGGCATTTTGGTCCCTCAGAAGTCCAAAAAGCCTTGAAAGTGGGCCTCGTGGTGATAGGGTTCACTTGCAAGCTGATTTCACTTTGTCAAGAGCCATCAATGTGTGAATCATTCTTGATGTCCCTCACCAGTCATAACTGATGTTCCCTGCCCCACCAGCTCGGTCCCAATATTCAATCTTGCTTAGGGTTAGGGTTAGGTGTAAGGATAGGAGTAGGCTGAGGGTTGGGGGTGGGTGTTAGAGACGAGGTTGCGGTTAAGGATAGTCTTCGGGTGCAAATTGGACAAAATTTTCCTTAGGACACCTTTGGTGTTAATGGAGCATCGGGCGCCTTAGGCGCCCATGAACGCCTGAGGGCGACACCTTGGGCAACTCATTGTTGGCCGAAGGCCCCTAGGGGGGGGCCGGGGGGGGGGGGGCAGGGGTAGTTGTCGTCCTAGGACCCGTGGAGTCTCCCCCCCCCCCGCCCGGAGCGTGGCCCCGACCTTGCCCGTTAGCGATGTGCGGAGGCGGCGGAGGGACGCCAATGGGGCAAGCCGGTCGTGCGAACCGTCTAGCTCCAGGCTTGCATACTCCGGGCCCAGCGCGAGGAGCCTCTCGAGGCGACGCCGGAGCGCCGCCCAAGCCTGTTGTACCCTACGCGGCACGACGCCCACGTCTCGCACTGGTCGTTCCCGCCAGCGGAGGACGTCCCCGAGGGGCACCTGGGGCGCCTGAATGCGCGCCACAAGGCAGGAAAGCGGACCCTTGGTATCCCGACGTTGCTTGGGGCAGAGGTGTACATCCCGGAGCAGCTGGTCGGTACCCCTGCCGCGGGGGAGGTGGGAGGGGGCCAGCGGGAGTGTGGCCCCAGCTGGGAGGGAGTCCGGGGGATTTCCGGGCAGGCCAAGACGACGAGGGTTTCTTCCGTGTCCATGGTCCAAAAAGCCCAGGCCCGGTCCAGATGCCCGGTGGATAGGGCCGCCCGCCAGCCGGCTTCCAGCGGGTCTAGAAAGCGTTGTAAAAGAGGAGCTGTTCTTGTTTCTCCCGCGGCGCAGGCGCGACCAGCTTGGGGCTAACGAATTTCACCATCCGCTGCGACGCGCCCCGTAGGTGGAGGTCAAAGAGTACCGGGGCATGGCCCGGAATGGGCCCCCGCAGCAGCCGTTCCGCCGTGTGCAAAAGCGTCGCCAGCCGCGTGTCGACCAGCAGCCCGTCAATGCACGAGGGGCGGGTGCCCTCCGGGCCTTGGTACGAGCAGAGGGGGTCCGTCCCGAGGGCGGACACCACCTCAAGGTCCGCGTCCACCAGCCAGCAGGTCAGGAGGGACGCAAGGACGGACGGCGGCGCCCGCAGCGGGTAGTCGAGGTCAAAGTTGAGGTGCCCCGCCCACCAGCTGAGGGGCTCTCCCGTGGCGCGCCACGTACCGTGTGGCATGGTCATAGAAAATCTAGTTGAGGGCCGGCTCGGCTCAAATGCCGTACGCCACTTGGGCATGCAGCTTTCCGCCCCTCCATGTCACCTCGCGCCCAAGGAGGGGGGGGGGGGGGCTGGCGGGCGGGGTCATTATCCCACACCCGGCCGCATAAGTCCACCCCCACGGTGTGGGGCCTGCCGGCGGCCGTCTCCCCCTCGAAGAGGGTAAGGCGCCGGTGCGGGCGGAGGTCCCAGCAGGCGGGGGGTCGTCCCAGCGCTGCACACGGCCGTGCCAGGTCGGCCGCCATAGCAGCATGCCCGTCTCCTCTTGCCGCATGGGCGCCAAGTACCAGTGCCATGTGAAGGGGAGGCGGGCGCTACCGGCCTCCGGCTGGGGGGTGCGCGAGTAGGGGAACTTGGGATACCTCCACTGCAGGGTTTGGCCCACACTGGCCCCCTTAGTCCCGAACTCGCGACCGCCGGGCGCGGGACGGCGGACACCGAGACCGGGCCGTCCCCGCGCTAGTGGTGGGTGTGCCACCACCCGTTCCAAGCCCCAGCCAGAAGGTCATAGAGGCCCCTTGGTACACGCTACAAGACCCAATCTCGTTATAGGCTAAAACGCTCTAGCCTAGATGTTCTAGCCTAGAACAGATGAATACTACAGCGATACAATAGCCTGGGTAGAACACAAAAAACAAATTATCACGCACACACACACGCACATGCACGCACACATTTTGACATAGGCACGGGCACTGTGGGGCTGCCCGCCCTTCAAGCGTTGGTTGGGGGGGGGGGGTCTTTGCTTTTGCCACACATTTTTCAAGCGGGGCTTGAGAACTACCTTGGGGGCGGGTGTTCAAATCAGGGGTCTGGGAGGGTGTTCTTTTCTTTGTTCCGCAGGTGGTTTTCTATTGGAATTTTAGGATATTTGACTAACGAAATGCAATTTCAAGTCCTAGGTATGCCAAGCAATGCTGTGCAGTGTTGTGGTGTGTTGTGGTCTCGTAAGGTGTAAAGTGGTGTGGTGTGCTGTGTGGTGGTCTGTTGTGGTGTGTGATCTGCTATGGTGTGTGGTGCTGTGTAGTGGTGTGGTGTGTTGTGTTGTGGTCACATGAGGTGCGCTGTGGTTTGTTGCGGGGTCATGTGGTGTGGTCTGGTGTCATGTGCCGTGGCCTCGTGTGATGTGGTGTGGTGTGGTGTGGTGTGCCGAAGGCGCTGTTACCTGAAGGCAATGACCGAGATGTCTACCCAAAGGCAAAGGTAAACGGGCGGGGCTGTGTGTGTTGTTTGCGCGCTGTGTCTTGGTGTGTTGTTGCACAGCCGGACCAGTGCACACTCGCACTTGGCTGGCATTGCTCCGCCGACGCCTGTGCGCTGTCACACAGGGACTCATCGACCCCCTGCACCCTTCATGTCGCGCTGCACCATGAGTGTTTTCTGTGTGGTGCCGCACTACTTGGTGCTGTGCACTGCATTGCACTGTGTGTGCCTTGCTACACTGTAGTTGTGGGCAGAGGGCAGTGGGCAGTGGTACACTGCCTCACCGCCTGAAGGCTGCGGGCAGTGGAGCTCGTGCTTCGCACTGCCGCATTGCCTGGGGGCAATGAGGAGTGCAACTCCTGCTTTTCACTGCCTCTCTACCTTGGGTCAGTGGGCTGGGCTACTCCTGTAACGCTCTGCCTCACTGCCTGGAGGCAGTAGGTATTGCAAACTCCTGCATTACACCGCCTCACCGCCCCGGGGCAGTGCGCCATTGAACTCCTGCTCAACACTGCCTCTATGCCCGGGGGCAGTGGGCAGTGGAGTTCCCGCTCCTGTTGCAATGCACTGCTTCTGTGCCTGGGGGCAGTGGGCAGCGCATCCCTTGCCTTGCATTGCCTCACATCCCGGAGGCAGTGGGCAGTGCAACTCCTGCAATGCAATGCCTCACTACCTAGGGGCAGCGGGCAGTGGCACTTCTGCAATGCACTGCCGTATCGCCCGGGGGCAGTGGGCAGTGGAACCCCTTCAATACAATGCCTCACGGCCTAGGGGCACTGGGCAGTGCAACTCCTGCAGTACACTGCCTCACTGCCTGGGGGCAGCGGGCGGTGCAACCCTTGCAATGCACTGCCTCACTGCCTGGGGACAGTGGGCAGTGCAACTCCCGCAGAGCACTGCCTCATTGTCTGGGAGCAGCGGGCAGTGCAACCCTTGCAATGCACTGCCACACTGCCTGGGAGCAGTGGGCAGTTGGACTCCTGCAATGCTCTGCCGCACTGCCTAGGGGCAGTGGGCAGTGGGGCTCCTGCAACGCGACGCCTCACTGCCCGGGGGCAGTGGGCAGTGGGACTCCTGAAATGCGCTGCTCCACGGCCTCAGGCAGTGGGCAGGGCAACCCCTGCAATACACCGCCTCACTGCCTGGGGGCGGTGGGCGGTGGAATTCCTGCGACACACTACCGCACAGCCAAGGGGCACTGTGCAGTGGGACTCCTGCAACGCAATGCCTCACTGCCCGGGGGCAGTGGGCAGCAGGACTCCTGCAACGCACTGCCTCTTTGCCTTGGGGGAGTGGGCAGTGGAACCCTTGCAATGCACTGCCTCACTGCCTCGGGCCAGTGGGCAGTGGGACTCCTGTAACGCACCGCCTCATTGCCTGGGGGGAGTGGGCAGTGCGACTGCTACAACGCACCGCCTCATTGTCTGGCGGCAGCGGGCAGTGCAACCCTTGCAATGCACTGCCGCACGGCCTGGGGGCGGTGGGCAATTGGACTCCTGCAATACACTGCTGCGCTGCCCGGGGGCAGTGGGCAGTGGAACTACTGTAACGCACTGCCTCACTGCCTGGGGGCAGTGGGTAGTGGGACTTCTGCAACACACTGCCTCATTACCTGGGGGTAGTGGGCAGTGGGACTCCTGCAACGCACCGTGTCATTGTCTGGGGACAGCAGGCAGTGCAACCCTTGCAATGCACTGCCGCACTCCGTGGGGGCAGTGGGCAGTTCGACTCCTGCAATGCACTGCCGCACTGCCTGGGGGGAGTGGGCAGTGGGACTCCTGCAACGCATTGCCTCACTGCCTGGGGGCGGCGGGCGGTGGGACTCCTGCAATGCACTGCCTCACTGCCTGGGGGCAGCGGGCAATGGACCTCCTGCAACGCACTGAGGCACCGTGGCAGTGAGTTAGTAAAACTCTTGCAATACACCACCTCAGTGCTTGGGGGCAGTGAGCAGTGGAACTCCTGCAATATCCTGACGCACTGCGTGGGGGCAATGGGCGGGGCAATTCCCGCATTGCAACGCCGCACCGCCTGGGGGCGGCGGGCAGTGGGACTCCTGCAATAGATTGCCTCTCGGGCTGGGGGCAGTGGGCACTGCAACTTTTGCAACGCACTGCCTCACTGCCTTGGGGCCGTGGGCACCGGAAATCCTGCAATACACTGCCTTACTTCCCGGTCGCAGTGGGCAGTGGAACCCCTGCAATGCAATGACGCACCGCGTGGGGGCAGTGGGCAGTGGAACTCCTGCGACACATTGCCGCACTGCCGGGGGGGAAGTGGGCAGTGGAACTCGTGTAACGCACTACCGCACTGCCTTGGGGCAGTGGGCAGTGGGAATCCTGCAACGCACTGCCTCACTACCTGGGGGCAGCGGGCAGTGGGACTCCTTCAATGCACTGCCTCACTGCCTGGGGGCCGTGGGCAATGGCACTCGTGCAACGCACCGCCTCCTCGCCTGGGGGGAGTGTGCAGTACAACTCTTGCAATACACCACCTCAGTGCCTGGGGGCAGTGAGAAGTGGAACTCGTGCAATATCTTGACGCACTGCCTGGGCGCACTGGGCATGGCAATTCTTGCATTGCACTGCCGCACTGCCTGGGGGCGGCGGGCCGTTGGACTCCTGCAATAGACTACCTCTCTGGCTGGGGGCAGTGGGCAGTGCAACTTCTGCAACCCATTGCCTCATTGCCTGGGGGGAGTGGGCAGTCGAACTCTTGAAGTGCACCGCCTTACTTCCCGGTGGCAGTGGGTAGAGGAACTTCTGCAGTGCACTGCCTCACTGCCTGGGGGCAGTGGGCAGTGGAACTCCTGCAACGTATCCCCTCACTGCCTGGGTTATTGGGCCGTGGGACTCCCAGTGGGAGGCGGGACTCCAACAAGGCACTGCCTCACTGCTTGTGGCCAGTGGCCAGTGGAACTCCTGCAACGCATCGCGTTACTGCCCGGGGGCAGTGGGCGGTGGGACTCCTAGTGGGCGATGCGACTCCTGCAATGCACTACCCCACTGACTGGGGGCAGTGGGCAGGAGAAGTCCTGCAACGCACTGCCTCAAGAAGTGGGCAGTGGAACTCGTGCTACGCACCGCCCCATTGTCTGGGGGCAGCGGGCAGTGGAACTCCTGCGACGCACCATCTCACTGCCTGAGGGTAGTGGGCAGTGGGACTCCCGCAACGCACCGCCTCACTGCCGGGGGGCAGTGGGCGGTGCAACTCTTGCAATGCACCGCCTCATTGCTTGGGGGGTAGTGGGCAGTGGAACTCCTGCAACGTGGGCAGCAGGCAGTGGAACTCTTGCTACGCACCGCCTCACTGCCTAGGGGCAGTGGGCCGTTGAACTCCTGCAACGCACCACCTCACTGCCTGAGGGTAGTGGGCAGTGGGACTCTCGCAACGCACCGCCTCAGTGCCTGGGGGCAGTGGGCGGTGCAACTCTTGTAATGCACTGCCTCATTGCGTGGGGGCAGTGGGCAGTGGAACTCCCGCAACGCAGCGTCTCACTGCCTGGGGGCAATGGGCGGTGCAACTGTTGCGATTCACCGCCTCACTGCCTAGAGGCCGTGGGCAATGGAACTCCTGCAACGCACCGCCTCGCTGCCTGGGGCAGCGGGCGGTGCAACTCTTGCAATGCACTGCCTCGTTGCCTGGGGGGTAGTGGGCAGTGCAACTCCCGCAACGCACCGCCTCACTGCCCGGGGGGCAGTGGGCACTGGAACTCCTGCAATGCACTGCCTCACCGCCTGAGGGCGGTGGGCGATGGAACTCCTGCAACGCACCGCCCCACTACCTAGGGGCAGTGGGAGGTGAAACTCCTGCAACACACCCCCTCACTGCCTTGGGGCAGTGGGCGGTGAAACTTCCGCAATGCACCACCTCACTGCCTGGGGGCAGTGGGCGGTGCAACTTCTGCAAGACACCGCCTCACGGCCTGGGGGCAGTGGGCCGTGGAAATCCTGCAATGCATCGCCTCACTGCCTCGGGGTACTGGGCAGTGCAACTCCAGCAACGCACCGCCCGACTGCCGGAGGGCAGTGGGCCGTGGGACTCCTTCAATACACCGCCTCACTGCTTGGGGGCAGTGGGCGGTGCAACTCTTGCAACGCACTGCCGCACCGCCTGGCGGCCGTGTGCAGTGCAATTCGTGCAATGCACCGCCCCACTACCTCGGTGGCAGTGGGTAGTGAAACTCTTGCAATACACCGCCTCACTGCCTGGCGGCAGTGGGCCGTGGAACTCCTGCAATGCACCGCCGCACCACCTGGGGGCAGTGGGCAGTGTAACTGCTGCAATCAAGTGCTCCACTGCCTGGGGGCAGTGGGAAGTGGAACTCCCGCTACCCACCGCTTCACTGCCTGGGGGCAGTGGGCACTAGAACTCTTACAATACAGTGCCTTTCTGCCTCAGGGCAGTGGGCAGTGGAACTCGTGCAACGCACCGCCGCACTGCCTGGGGGCAGTGGGCATTGGCACTCCTTAAACACACTGCCTCACTGCCGGGGGGCATCGGGCAATGCAACTCCTGCAATGCACTGCCGCACCGGCTGAGGGCAATGGGCAGTGCAACTCCTGCGACACTCGGTATGGTGTGGTGTGTTGTGCTGCGCTGCGGTCTGCTGTAGTGTGTGATTGCCTGTGGTGTGTTGTACTGTGTGGGGGGGGTAGTGTGTTGTGGTCACATGACGTGTGTTGTGGAGTGTTGTCTTTTCATGTGGTGTGGTTGGTGTGGTTGGTTGAATGGTGTGTTGGTTGCTTGGCACGTTGGGTTGTTTGGCAGCTGGGGTTATTTGTTGGGTGTTTAGCCAGTTGAGGCATGTTCTGTGGTGTCTGCACCCTGTGGTGTGTGGTGCCGTATGCCGATGTATGCTGTGCGATGTCATGTGTGTGGGTACACATGTAATTATTGCCATTCCAACGGGGGGGGGGGGGGCTAGTAAGCATTTAATATTTTTGTACTAGCGGCGTTCTAGGGAACTGTTCGAGCGACGTTCTAGCGACAGCCCTAGAACGTCGCTGGAACGCCGCTAGAACAGTTCCCGCGAGCGCCGCTAGAACAAAAATAGTAAATGCTTACCAATCCCTCCCCCTTCCCTTGGAATGGCAGCAAATACATGTGTACCCACAGACATGACATCACAGAGCATACAACGGCATACCACAGCACACACCATAGGGTGCAGACACCATACAACATGCCCCAAACGGCTTAACCGCCATCAAATAACCCAAGCTGCGAAACAACACAACGTATTCACCAACCAAAGCAAACAAGCAACCAACACACTATTCAACCAACCAGGCAGCCAAACCTATTGCACGATACCCCACCACAGCCCACCACATGACACCCGACCACACCAGATGACAACACAACACACCAGGGCACGTCATGTGACCACAACACACCACGCCACTGCGCAGTATAGCACACCATAATAGATCATACACACAACAGACTACAACACAGTGTCATGTGGTGTCGTGTGGTGTGGTGGTGTATCGTGCGATAGGGTTGCCTGTCCGGTTGGTTGAATGGTGTGTTGGTTGCTTGGCAGGTTGGGTTGTTTGGCAGATTGGGATATCTGTTGCGTGTTTGGCTGGTTCGGGCATGCTGTGCGGTGTTTGCACCATGCGGTGTGTGTCGCCGTATGCTGTTGTATGGTGTGCGATGTCATGTCTGTGGGTACCCATGTAATTACACCCAATTACACCCAAGAAATAACCCAAGCTGCCAAACAACCGTTTGCCAAGGAAACATCACACCATTCAACGAACCAGACAGGCAACTCTACCGCACGATACCCCACCAGACCACACCACACCACATGACACCAGACCACACCACATGACACCCGAGCACACCACATGACAACACAGCACACCACAGGGCACGTCATGTGACCACAACACACTAACCCCCCCCCCCCCCGCATAGTATAGCACACCACAGCAGATCACACACTACAGCAGCCTGCAGCACACCACGGCACACCACACTACATGACACCACTTTACATTTTACGAGACCACAACACACCACAACACTGCACACCATTGCATGGCACACCTGCAACTTGAAATTGCATTTTGTCCGTCAAATGTCATAAAATTCCAATAAAAACCCACTAGTGAAACAAAGAAAAGAACACCCTCCCGGGCCCCTGAGTTGAACACCCCCCAAGCTAGTTCTCAAGCCCCCCCTGAAAAATGTGTGACAAAAGCAAAGACGCCCCCCCCCCCCACCAACGGTTGAAGGGAGGGCAGCCCCACAGTGCCCGTGCCTATGTCAAAATGTGTGCGTGCATGTGTGTGCGTGTGTGTGTCATTGTGTGCTCATATGACTAGACATGTACCAAATGTGATGGTTTCTACGTGTCTATGTGTCATGGAAACCCCCTTCCCACATTGGTATCTTTTACTTTGCCAAATGTGGATGCATGTTTTTGTTCTAGCCTTGTTCTAGCGAAGCGTCCTAGCGATGCACTAGCACCGTTCTAGCGGGGCGGCGCTAGAATGGCGCTAGAACGTCGCTGGAACGTCGCTATACCGGGTGTTTGTACTTGTTGAATTTGAGGTCAAAAATGTGTTTTTCTGAAGATCAAGGTATGGACCCCCGAGTATGGTAATAGGGGTCCAATTTGCACCCTTCATACCCCCGCCCCCCTATGCCCATGGGTCGGGGCAACCACAACTTTTTTTTGTTCTAGCCACTCTACCGGCGCCTAGGCTAGAACGAGATTGGGTCTTCTAGCGTGTACCAAGGGGCGCAGGAACCCGGGGAGCAGCCCCACGAGGGGGGCCAAGGCACGGACGGTGCTGCCCCATCCCCGGCGCTAGTGGGGGATGGGGAACACTAGGGCGGCCTGGCGGTACCACGAACGGAGCAGGGCGAGACCATGGTGCCCGCGGCTGGTGCTCGATGAGGGGGAGGGGGGGGCGGGGCCGCGTTACCCCACCCTCGCCCCCGCCCTCGTCCACGTCCACGTCCTCCCAGACCACGTGCCATAGGCAAAAAAGGCCGGCGGCAGGTCGCGGGGGGGCAAGGGCAGGTTGCACGAGGGCCGGGGCCGCGGCTGGAGGGGGGTGGGGGGGAGGGCTTCGCGCCGTCGTGGGGCCCATCCCTGCAAGTCCTCGGTGAGCCGGCGAGCCCTATCAGCCCGGCCCGTGGTCACCGTCGGTTCTGGCGGAGGGGTGGGGAGAGGGGGTATGCCCCATGACATGTGCCCGGCGGCGCCCAGCGCAAAGCACAGTCGCATCACCGCGGCGGCTAGGTCCCATGCCATCCCGCGACCGCCCCACGCAAAACTTGGGCCCCCTGCCACCGCCCCGGCGGGGCCAACCCACCAATAGGGGACCAGAGCCATCACCTCGCCGCGGGGCGCCCTCGTGGGCTATGGGCGTATAGACAGCCCTCCTGCCGCATTGAGGGCCCGGGCTCCAGGCCCAACATGGGGGGGGACCCGCCGGTGCTGAGCCCGCCGCCGTTACTACCATCGTCAGCCCTGGGCAAAGCCGAGGTGGAGTCACGGGGGACGGGTGGTCGGTCCGGAGCGTCGTGACTGGCGCCTCCGTTGGTCCGGGTGATGGCACGGGCTGGCATGGCTTCGGGCCCGCTATCGCCCTCGGCTTGTTCCCATCCCACCCCCATGGCTCCCCGGTTCAGCGGATCCCGCTGCCTGCCCGCTCCAGGGTCGGCGCCTCTGTCGGGCCGGGCATCGGGGTCGGCAGGCTTGGGCGCGGGCGCGCCGCCACCTTCAGTTGCTGCGCTCCAGCCCCCCTTGCTCCCCGGTTAGGCGGCGTACGTTTCTTGTCAGCCCCTTGAGAGATTCAGCTCCCCAAGGGGGGGGGGGGGGGGCAGAATCCCTGGCTGCCGTCCCGGTCACTCCCGCTGCGAGGAGGAGCCGGAGTGCCGCGGCGGCTGTGCCCCCTACCATACCGCCACCTCCCCACTCCGGCGTGGGGCCCCTTGCCACTGCCCGGGCTGGTTCCCCCCCCCGGGGGGACCCCGGGCCATCACCTCGTCCCGGGGCGCCCTCGTGGGCTGTGGTCGTACAGATACTCTCCTGCCGGGCGGGCCCTAGGGCCTCCCTAGGGGGGGGGTCGCCGGGGCTGGAACTTCTGCCGTACCCACCGTCACCGCTGGGCGTGTCCGGGAGGCCGCCGGGGAGCGTGGTTGTGTCGCCGCCGCCCCGCAGTTTACCACCCACGCCCCCGTTAGCCACCGTGGGCGGGCCACCACATGTAGGCAGAGGGTTAGGAGGAGGAGGGCTAACATCATTAAAGAATGTATTCGCCCTCCTCGTCCACCCCGACCACGGACGACTCCGCGTTGGCCATGGCCAGACCCCCCGTGTGGTCCAGGACCTCCCGGGCCGCTTCTGGCCGCTGTTGGCCATCCCCGGATCCCTCCGGGCGCGTCATCCGGGCCCTAGGACCCAAGGGCTGAGAACGCCCCTGGCGGGAGCTGCGGGTGGTCCGCTCCCAGAGGCGGTCGGGGAGGCGGGTGTCGGGTGCGCCCAGTCGGGCACCCTGCCAATCCTCAGGCACCCCCTCGGGGTCGAGGTCAAAGAGCGGCCGGTCGAGGGTGCTGTGGGCTAATTGGGTGCGGCGTTGGACATGGAGGGACACCTCCGGCCCAAATACCTCCTAGGCGTGGCGCCGGAGTTGCGCTTACTCGTCCAACACCAAGGTAGCCCCTGATCCGCACATAAGTGGTCTGCGCCGGGGCCGGAGCGCCCAGCAGACCGGCGATGTGCAACCACCTTGGGGTCCGCCGGCTTTGTCCCCCATACGCGGACCCCCACGTTGCCAGGGGCACCGCCATCCAATAGTCCCAAAAACATCGAGTGGAGCTCGTGGTCCTCGGTGAGGGTCTTCCACACCTCCAGGGAGGGCCCGCGGCGCTCCGGCGGCTGCTTGTACCACAGCACGAACGCGGGATGCTAGCAGAAAGCGCCCGTTACAATCCACGGTCCGAAGTGGACTCCCCGGGCCTTGCCGCTAGCATGCATCACCAGCGGCGCCAAAGACGACAGGAGATGTGGCGAGACCTCGATCATCGATCCCCTAGCCGCTGCCTGCATGGGCGGGGGGTGCGGCAGGGCCGCCCCTATGAGCGGCTTGAGATGCCACCGGGCGTGGTCCTTGCCAAAGTACCCCACGTGGACCTGGCGTATGTCGGCATCCGCTAGGACCGCCGGCTCTAGAACGTAGACGACCCGGACTGTGGACGGGAAGGGCTCCAGCGGCGATGGATCTATGTCCGGTAGCTCAACCGCCTCCCACTCGTCATTCTGCGTGAGGCGCTCCCAGACAAGCTGCACGATATGCCCCGGCGGTGCGGTGTCCACCACCTCCACGTGGGCCGTCTCCTAGGGCTGGCGCTCGGTTCGCACCACGCTCTGCAGGGCCGTGCCCGGGACCGCCAGGCTAGTCTTTGATCGGCGGACAGTCTGGAGCAGGGCCGTCACCGTGTGGGCCGCCTTGGTGCCTCCTTGATCGTGCACCAGCGCCGTGACTCGCTAGACGTTGTCATGCGCTGTGAGGGCGGCCGCAGCCACGAGGTGGGCCTCGTGGACCGTGCAGCCCACCAAGGCCACGCACCGCAGGGCCCCCTCTTGGGAGGGTTGTTTCCACGCTGCGGGGTGTCTCCCCGGCGTGATTTGGGCGATGCCCCATTACCGTTTCATGTCCAGGCACTCGCCGTAGTAGAGGCGGAGCGGCTGCCTCGCCGTCGTCGAAGGCAGCAGGGCCCAGAGGGCCACTGCCATGGGCTGTACCGGCGGGAGCGCCGCCTTGGTGCGGCCAGCTGGCGCCACCACCGGTACTGCGCCCGGCCGGGACCCCCGCGCGGTGGACCGCGACGCCGAGGCATACATCGAGCAACCAAGGCCGGCCTGCTAGGGTGGCGGGGGAGCGGACACCTCCGTGACGCCCCCCGCTGCCGAGAGGGTGATGTTGCCCGGGGCCGTTTTCATGTCCTCTTGCGCCCAGAAGGGCTGTGAAGAGGCAAAGGGGTGGACGTGGAGATGCCCCGATTGTCACAGGCACCCGTCTCGATGTTCCAGGCTCCGCTGGTCCGAACCGGTGCCAGTCCACACGCACGGGAACTTGAGGGCAGGGGGGAAGCCCTGGGGGGCCGCTGTCGCTTGCTTCACCTAGGCTCCCTTGGAACGCCGGCTGTGGCTTTCCCCGCCAGCGGCGAGGTAGCGGCCGCTTTGCCGGTAGCTGCAGCTGCAGGGGTCTTCGCGGCCTTGGTCTTTGCCGCCGCGGTCGTCGATGTGGCCGTGGCCGCTGTGGCTCCCCCGGGTCCGGTGGGGGCTGGCTCGCCCCGGGACTGCGCCAGCTCGCGGCGGAGGGTGTTGATCATGCCCTCGAGGGACGCAATCTGGCGTTGGAGCGAGGCGGTCATCGCCTGCTCCGCAGTGGGGGGGGGGGGGGCTGGACAGGTCCACCGCCCCTTGTGCGCCCCCTACAACGAGGAGGCGCCGCGCCGCCCCCTCGTCGATGGTCGCGGACGGTGCACCCGCGAGAAATGGAGCCCGCACCGCGCCTATGGCCGTAAGGACCGCGGGGCGTGTAGGAGGGCAGCCAACTGGGTGCCCACCCCCGCTTGGCAACCCATCGTGCGCAGGGCGCGAGGGCGGAGGCGAGGGAAGACACCGGTGCGTCAAAAGAAAAAGCAAGGAAGTTGTCCCTCAACTAGGCAGCCTCACCACGTGCAGGTACACAACAAGAGGCCTGAAAAACACATAAAGAGGGACTAAACACGCTTTACATAGGATCTATGATAATTTTGGATGGTCAAAGTATCAAAAAAATTGGTTTCGGAAATTTCCATTTTTGAGCTGCTGAGGCGGGAAAACTGAATAAGTAGGTTGTGCCCTACACCCCTTGAGAGACCCCCCCCAAAAACACCCAAATAGTGTGCAAAACACATAAAGAGGGGCTAAAACATGCTTTACATAGGATGTTTGATCATTTTGGATGGTCAAAGGATCAAAAAAATTGGTTTGGGAAATTCTATTGCCTTCCGCAAGTGCACCTCACAGAGAAAATACTCCAAGCAACGCACCGACAAAATAGGGAAAAACGACAAAACTACGGCCTAAACCATGCTTTACATAGCTTGGATGGTCATTTTCAGTGATCACGGTTTCAGAAAAAAAATTTGCAAAAACTTCGATTTTTGAGCTGTCTAGGGTGAGGAACCGCATAAGCATGTTGTATACCCATCCCTTGGGAGACATCCCCCCCCCCCCCCCCCCGTGCGCAAAATAACCAAACGGGGTGAAAAACACATAAATACTACCTGAAACATGCTTTACATACCTTGGATTGCCATTTTAGGTGGTCATGGTATCAAAAAAACAAGTTTCGAAACCTTGGATTTTTGAACTGCCGCGGGGGGGAAACCACATAAGCAGGTTATGTAACCATCCATTGGGAGACCCCCCCCCCCCCCCACCTAATACCCAAATAGGCTGAAAAACACGTAGATACGGCCTAAAACATGCTTTACATACCTTGGATGGTGTTTTTAGGTGATCATGGTATCAAAAAAATACGTTTCGAAAACTTACACTTTTGACCTGTCCACGGCCAAAAGCTGCATCAGCAGGTTGTGTACCAATCCCTTTGGAGACCCCCCCCCCCCCCGCCGAATCTAATACTCAAATGGGGTGAAAAACACATAAATACGGCCTAAAAAATGCTTTATATACATTGGATGGTCATTTTAGGTGATCACAATATCAAAAAAGCGGGTTTCGAAAATTTCAATTTTTGAGCTGCCCATGGTGGAAAACTGCATCGGCAGGTTGTGTACCCATCCCTTCGGACCCCCCCCCCCCCCCCCGGACCTAATACCCAAATAGGATGAGAAACAAATAAATACGGCCCAAAAAAAATTTATATGCCTTGCATGGGGGTTTTGTGTGGTCACAATATCAAATAAAAGAATGTTGCAAAAAAATTACATTTTTGAGATGCCCATGGTGAAAAGCTGCATCACCAGGTTGTGCACCTATCCCTTGGGACGCCCCCCCCCCTTGGACCTCATACCAAAATAGGGTGAAAAGCACAGAAATACGGCCTGAAAAATGGTGTATATACCTTGCATGGTGATTTTGTGTGGTCACAATAACAAAAAAGTAAGTTTCGAAAACTTCGTTGTTTGAGCTGCCCAAGGTGAAAAACTGCACAAGCACGTTGTGTACCGGCCCATTCACTAGGCCATTATTGGTGGAATCAGTCATTTCGCGTCTTTGGCACGCGTTGTGCCCGGCTCTCAGCAAGGCTGAAGACTGCAAAAAAAGTCCTTCCATATCCTAGTGGGCATATACTCTCACATCATCCCCACTCACACCCCTGAGAGTGGGTACCACGGGGTCCAATAAACGCATCCTCTGACAAGTTTTTGGTCCGAAACCCCCAGATCCCCCCCACTTGAAACCCACTTTTTGGAGGTTTTGAGGGAGGGGGGGGGGGGGTGTCAAAAATGACTCCCCCTTTTTTGGGTCGAAAATCATGAAAACTTTGGTTTTTTTAATTTTGAGCCGAAAAAATGTTTTCTAGTCCCGACTCCATGGGGTTTGTATGGGGCCGAGTGGGACGAGCGCTCATGCAGGTTATGCTCTTGGGCTTACACTAACAATTCAACCCCTTGTGGTAGGGTACGCAAATGCCCAAAAAGGCCCAAAATGGGGGAGTATGTGGTATTTTCCCCTATTTACGCCCGCGTGGCTTTTATCTAACAACCTTTGATTTCCAAGTTTGAGATGCCGAGGGTGAAAGAATGCATAAGCAGGTTGTGGCCCAGCCCCTTTGGGAGCCCCGCCTCACCTCCAACACACAAATTAGGTGAAAAACACATAAAAGGCGGCTAAAACATGCTTTACATAGCATATTTCATCATTGTAAGCGGTCACAATATCAAAAAAATAATTTGCAAAATTGTGCATTTTGGACGTGCAGAGGGTGGAAAACTGCTGAAGCGGTTTGTGCACACACCAAAGGCCATTGAACCACCGAGCCACCTGTAAGCAGCAATTCTATTGCCTTCGGTAAGTCCACCTCAGAGAGAAAATACTCCACGCAACGCACACACAAAATAGGGGAAAAACAACGTAAATATGGCCTAAAACATGCTTTAAATACCTTGGATGGTCATTTTAAGTGATCGCCGTATCAGAAAAATATGTTTCTTATTGAATTGACCACGGTGGAAAACTGCATCAGCAGGTTGTGTACCAATCCCTTGGGAGACCCCCCCCCCCCGGAGCTAATACCAAAATAGGGTGAAAAACACATAAACCCGGCCAAAAAAATGCTTCACATAGCTTCGATGGTCATTTTAGGTGCTCAAAATATCAAAAAAATACAAATTTTGCAAACTTCGATTTTTGAGCTGGCCATGGTGAAAGACTGCATAAAGAGGTTGTGTACCAATCCCTTGGGAGACACCCCACCCCCCGTGTGCGAAATACCCAAATAGGGTGAAAAACACGTAAATACGGCATTCATCTTTGGGCGTCCGCTGGCCTATGTACAGAGGCAGAGGGGCGGAGAGGTGGGCCGAGTCGAGTTCAAGCGCCCATGGCCTCCCCTACAAGCCCCCCACACGCGTCCGCACGGCGGCCAGGAGAAACGAACCAAAGGGGACTAGGTCTCTTCCGTGTTGGCCGTGCGGTGCTGCCGCCGTGGCGGCAAGAGGACAGGGATGGCGAGGGCGCTAAGGGCGTATCCGCCATTGGGTCGGAGGAGCTCCCCCCGGCGGTGCCGGCTATTGCGTGAGTGGGGGGGGGGGGGTGCGCGGAGGATGTGCGCCATTGACCTGGTGGCCTTCGGCTGAGGCCGCCGCCGACCCCGCGGGGGGGATCGTCGCGGCCGCAATGCGCGGCTGCTCAAGGCCACCGAGATACGGCTGAGACCGTCAGGGAGCTAAGGCGGCAGCTCTGCCGCCGTCGGTGTGTGGGGCTCCTCTTTTGGGTGCGGTGGAGGGGGTGGGTCCCGCGGTGCGGGCAGTGCCCCCGTAGATCCGATGGAGGCGGAAGCTCCCGCGGGCACCGGTCCAGGGCTGCCGTCCCTCCCTATCCTAAGGGGGGGGGGAGAAAGGAATAGCATTCCCCCCCGCCCGAACGCGGTGGCCCCTCATCTACTGAGCCCCCCCGGTCAGCCAGGAGGTTGGGCGCCTGGCGGTTCGTGGGCCCGGGGTCGTGTGGCCCCAATGCCGAGGAGGGGCGGGTACCTAGCGTCGTGAGTGGTGCTGCGCACCGGCGTGCTGCCGGGGGGCCCGAGTTCGGGAGGGCCTGGGAGCCGGGCGAGCCCGCCCCAGCTAGAGGGACAATGCGGCCGCTCCTGCGCGCTGGTCCTCAGGGACGAGCACCTGGCGTCCTAGCGCGACCTGAGGCGGGACTCTCGGACAGCGTGGGCCTTCCAAGGGGCCGGTGTGGCCGTCGTGGCCCGCCTGACAGCAGCAGCTGATGCCCGAGCGCATGCTTCTGCACCTGGCGCACGACAGCGCCACATGCTCCAAGCAGAGCGCGCCCTGTGGGCCACTGCCAGCCCGCAGCAGGCGGCTGCGCTGCAGGGCCGCGGGCGGGACGCTTCTAGGCGGCGCCCCTGGGGCAACCTGCTAATGCATTTTTTCACCCTAGGCAACTCAAAAAACGAAGTTTTCGAGACTTGTTGTTTTGATACCGTGATCGCTTAAAATGACCATCCAGGGTGTGTAAAGCATGTTTTACGGCGAATTTACGTGTTGTTCACCCTATTTGGGTATTGGGCGCACGGGGGAGGGGGAGGGGTGTGTCTCCCAAGGGATTGGTACACAACCTTTTTGTGCAATTTTTCACCCTGGGCAGCTCAAACATTGAAGTTTTCGAAATTTGTTTTCTTGATATTGTCACCACCTAAAATGACCATCCAAGGTATGTAGGGTAAGTCGCCAAATGCGCGCCGATTTTGGCCCGTCCTTCACAGTCGGCCGAAATTCTCTAAAAATTTTTCGGCTTTCCTGGAAACTTCTGGATGGATATACAGAACGCAACCCAGGCTACTGGCCCATAGCATCAGATCCTGATTTGGTGCTAAAAATCGCCAGAAATCTGGCTGAGAACAGAGCGCCCTCAGCGATTGCGCTAAAATGCGGATTTGCCAAATGACGGCTCAAATCGCCGCCCGTCATAGTGGCGCTTCGTTTGGGCGCTACACGGCACCAAATCTTATAATTTGTGGTTCTGCGGGTAGGTCCAGACCCAGGCTACTCGGGAGGGAGGGTCCCAGGCCCTTAGGGGATGCCGGTCCGGCTTTTGCCTGTCGGCACTGCTTGCAACCCTTGCTTGAGCATGGTGCTTTTCTTGTTTTTGCCAATGGTGTCCATGGAGGAAACCCCCGCGGGCGGCCACCCTGGTCTCAATGAAAGCCAAAATTTTTTGTCTTTTAATTGGACAGATTCCACAAGTCTCCGGTTGGCTAAACAAGACCCATTTGCTTGTGCAATGTTGGATGAGTTAGATGAGGGCAGTGTTGGTTTGAGTCGAAAACAGTCTTCAAGTTCGGAGGGATTGTTGTTCTCCGATAATGACGAGGTGGCAGAGTCCGAGGATGAAGGTATGACAACCAAAAAAATTTGTGGTGAAGGAGAAGACGTTGTCCCTTGTTCCCAACCCGATTCAGACGTGGAGATTTGTCCCAATGACATTTCTCCTCAAGAGGATCGGGTAGATGTCACCAAAGAGTTAAATTGTAGTGGCCGCCCGGTGCGGGCCGCTTCGCTTGGTGTTGGTCAATACTTAGTTGCGGCAAGGGCGGCCGCGGCATCTCGCGATTGCGTTGAGGCAGGTTGTGCCACGCATGAAGGAGGCTATCAAACTCGAGCGGTTGCGAGCCGAAAATCCAGAGTATGTTAGGGAATGGTTCAATGGTTACCAAACCACAATCCCGGAAAAACGTATAACCTCCCCCGAGCAACTGGTGATCATTGACGAGGCCGGTGCCTTTATCGGCTACGGCAACCGGCGTGTTAGTACGTGTGTCGGTGGGTCCCCACCCGGCATGACGACGGCCGGCACACAGGTGTCACCGGGCTTGGGGGTGCGGAAGCGCCTGTGGAAGAAAAAACCTGATGGGCCCGGTGTGCAAAAGCCCAGGCGGCTGGATCTGGTGTTGATCCGGGGCGGGGAGTTTACCAACGAGGAGGTAGTGGTGGACCTGCGTGCGGACCAAGCGGACAAGGAACAGAAAAGGGCGGAGGTGGAACAACGAAAAAAGGAACGGGAAGACAAGCGGGAGCAAAGGAAGAAGGACGAGGAGGAGAGGAAGAAAAAACAGGAGGAATGGAAACACGCGGCGGAAGAGAAAAAGAGGCGCGCAGCGGAGGAAAAACGGAAGCGAGACGAAGAACGGGCGGCAACACACCGGAGGAAAGAGGAGGAACGGGTGGCCACCCAAAGGCGGAAAGAGGAGGAAAGGGCGACAAGGCCAAAGCGGGGAGTGAAGCGGAAGGCCGGTCCCGAACAGTGGGATGATGGGACCACCTGCCCTTGCGGCAATGATGTCGGGACCGGCCTCAGCGAAAACTGGGCCCGTTGTGACACCTGCGAAGCGTGGATTCACGACGGCTGCTTTGGCTTGGAATGGGCACGGGACGGCCCATACATTGAGCAGCCTGACAGCCGGTGGCAATGTGCCCGGTGCCGGCCCGTATCCGATGATGGAGACGATGGAGACGACTCTGACACTGAACATTCCCAGCCCTCCATGGCTGGGAGTGATAGCGCATAAAGAGTCGTAGATGGGGGGAGGGGGGGGGAGGGGGGGTGGGTGAAAAAGGGGGTGGGATGCCATGGACACCGTTGGAGAGGACAGAGAACCCAAGTGAGAGCGGGGGCAATGCCCCAAACACCAAAGGTATACCCACCCCCCCATAGTGTAGCAGAGCCCAATTATGGCAGAACGCAGATTTCAGACGAATTTGCGTGCTAGCCATGTAGGTCGGGCTAGATAACACCATTTGACACAAGCTATGCATGTTTTGAGTAGCGTGGATCGTCCTCTACGCGATGAGCAACTTTGTTTTCGCGTGCTGTGCCGTTTACCCCTCTCACGAAGCGCGACCGTGATCCAACCAAAACAGAAAACTCAGAAATTCAGCTTCTGGGCAGCAGAGACCTCGGTAAGATGGCTTCCCTCCGGTGGGTAAATCGGCTCGATATAGGGTAAGGAACGCATTTCTGAGTAGCGTGGGTCAAAACGCACGCGTGCATATCTTTAGATTTTGCCAACTCACCGGTGACGGCACGCACCAAGCGCGACCGTGACGCGCGCACTTCTGGGGACGTCATTTGGCCAGCTTTTGATAACCAGCAAGTTACCCTAAAGCAAGTTTTAGGCCGTATGCACATGTTTTTCACCCTCTTTGGGTATTAGGTCCAAGGTGGGGGGCGTTTCTCCCAAGGGATCGGCATACAACCTGCTAATGCAATTTTTCACCCTGAGCACTTCAAAAGTCGAAGTTTTCGTAAAATCTTTTTTGATACCATGATCACCTAAAATGACCATCCAAGCTATGTAAAGGAGATTGTCTTCACGGTCCTGTCTAAGGGGCACCGCGTCTCCGCGATCTTGCACACGTGGTACAAACGGCTCATGTGGCGGGCCCGGGTGGCCCAGCGGCTGGGGGTCCCCCAGGTCTTCATCGAGGCTATGTGGAAGTCAATTCGGGTGGGCCTAGGACTGCTGCCACGCAATGACATGCGCCAAGCGCACACCCGCCAATAGCTGGTAGACCATGGACACGACCGCGAGGCGGCGGGTGTTCAAGCTCCCCGGCGGGCCCTCCTTGGGGATGAGGGCTGTGTAGCCCTTGGCCAGGCGCGCCAGCCATTTGCTCCGGCGCTCCACCTCCCGTAGGAGGTTCGGCAGCCAGACCAGCAACCTATCGGGAAGGGAGCGGAGGTCGGCCAAACTCCACGCGTCTAGCCCCAATGCCGAGGATTTCATGCGGGAGAGCCCCTTGCGCAAGTGGGGGCCGTCCAGCCGCGTGGCAAGCATGGGGACCCGCCGGACATGCTTCCCATAGCGGCGGAGGAGGGCCGGGGGATCCGGCTCGGGGTACGTCGCATACTTGCGGTTTATCGAGCGCTAGGCAGCCTGCAAGATGCCATCCATTTGCGCCAGATTGGCCGTTGCAGTGCCATCCGGCGGGGGCAGGAAGGTAAGCGGCACGGTGTAGGACTCATCCTTGAGCCACCGGTACACTGCCCGCTGGTCGGGGGTCCAGGCCTCCCCAACCAGGAACGCCACTCGTGGAGGCGGCCTTGGTCCTCCTCCCGTAGCCTGGCCCGGACCTTACCTGCCAACGTCGTGTGGGGGCGGCGGAGTGACTCCAACGGGGCCAACGGGTCGTGCGAGCCGTCCAGCTCCAACCCAACATACTCCAGGCCCAACGCTCCGACCGTCCCGAGGCGACGCTAGGGCGCCGTCCATGCCTCTTGTACCCTGCTCGGCATCGCGCCCAGGGCTCGCGCCGGTCGCTCGAGCCAGCGGAGGACGTCCCAGAGCGGGCCGTGGGCCACTTGGATGAGCGTTGGAAACACATAAAAACATATAAACATGGCCTGAAACATGCTTTACACACCATGGACCGTCATTTTAGGTGATCACAATATCAAAAAAACACATTTCGAAGGCGTCGATTTTTGAGCTGTCCCCGAGTGAAAAATTGCATAAGCAGGTTGTGTACCATTCCCTTGGGAACGCCGCGTCCCCGGGCCGAAGACCCAAATAGGGTAAAAATCATGTAAATACGGCATTCGTCTATTTGCATCCGCTGGCCTATGTACAGAGGCACAAGCGCGGGGTGGGCCGAGTCGAGTTCACGCGCCCGGGGTCTCCCCTACAAGCCCCCCGCCTGTGTCTGCACGGCGGCCAGCAGGGACGGGCCGGAGGGAACTAGGCCACCTCCGTGCTGGTCTTGCCGTGCTGCCGCCGTGGCGGCAGTGTGGACGGGGATGGAGGAGGCGCCGAGGGCACATCCGCCAGTGAGTCAAAGGAGCCCCACCTCGCGGCGTTAGCCGCGGCGCGAGGAGGGCGCACGCGGAGCATGTCCGCTACTGACCTGGTGGCCTTTGGCTGTGGTCACCTCCGTCCCTTGGGTGGGGACAGTCGCCGCGCCGAGGCACACCTACTCAAGGCAGTTGAGATGCGGGCAAAAACATGACACCGGCAGCGTGGCTGCCACGGGGGGGGGGGGGGGGCTCGTCTGGGGAGGGGGAGGCGGGAGAGCCCTATGGCACGGGCGGCATCCTTGTAGGGCTAGAAGCATCAGCGGCGCCCGCGGGCAGCGGCCCGGGGTTGTCCCCACCGGCCGGTGGGTGGGGGGAGACCAGGTCAACGCCTCTACTCTTACTTGCCCCTAATCTACCGAGCCCCCCCGGTAAGCCATGAGGTGAAGCGCTCGGCGTTTCGGGGTCTTGGGGTGTCAGGCCCCAATGCAGAGGAGGGTCGGGGGCCTAGCATCCCGGGGGGGGGGGGGGGGGGGGCACCGGCTAGATGCCGGGGGGCCCGAGGCCAGGAGGGCCTAAGAGGCCCGTCCAAGGCAGGAGGACAGCGCCGCCGCTCCTGCGCGCCGGTCCTGAGGGATGAGAACTTGGCGGCCCGAAGCGACCAAGGGCGGGACCCGCGGGCAACGCAGGCACGCCGAGGGGTCACCGTGTCCTTCGCCCGGCAGCAGCGGCGGATGCAAAGCCTAGGCACAACGGCACCCCATGTTCCAAGCAGAGCGCACGGTGAGTGCCACTGCCCGCCCCGGGGGCGCAACTGCGCTGCGGGGCGGCGAGTGGGACGTTCGTAGGCGACACCTGTGGGGGCCTCCTAGCATACGGCGGCAAGCCCCGCCCCGCCTCGAGGGGGCGGGGGAAGTAATCCATCGTAAAACGATCTCCTAGCGGCGGCCGCGTGCAGGCAGCCACGAATGAAAATTCATGTAAATACAGCCTAAAACATGCTTTACATACCTTGGATGGTCATTTTGTGTGGTCACAATATCGTAAAAATAAGTCTCAAAAACTTCCATTTTGAGCTGCCCAGGGTCAAAAGCTGCACAAGCAGGTTGTGGGCCGGCCCATTCACTAGGCCATTATTGGTGGAAACGGGCATTTCGCGTCTTTGACACGGGTTGTGACCGGCTGTCAGCAAGGCTAGAGCCTGCAATGAACGCCCTTCCATATCCTAGTAGGCATATACTGTCACAACATCCCCACTCACACCACTCAAAGGGGGTACCACGGGGTCACCGAGGTCGCCAAAACCGCCAACATAGCAAAAATGGCTGGAAAGAGCATACACTGCATGAGCGCTCGTCCCACTCGGCCCCATACAAACCCCATGGAGTCGGGACCAGGAAACACTTTTTCGGCTCAAAGTCGAAAAAAAAACCAAAAGATTCATGATTTTCGACCCAAAAAAGGGGGGGGGTCATTTTGTCGACATTTTTGACCCCCCCCCCCCCCCCACACCCCCTCCCTCCCTCAAAACCTCCACAAAGTGGGTTTCAAGTGGGCGGGGGGTCTGGGGGTGTCCGGACCAACAACTCTTTGGGGGATGCGTTTATTGGACAAAAATAATGATTTTACAAGGGGTTAAAGTAACAATGCAACCCCTTGGGGTAGGGTATGCGAATAGGCGCAAAAAGGCCAAAATGGGGGTATGTGGCGCTTTCCCCTATATATGCCTGCCTGGCTTTGTTCTTACAAGCTCTGCGAGGTAATTTTGGAAATCTTGCAGGTGTCAATGAACAGCCTTATCTGGCGTGAAAATGGCAAAGTCCTCACTTGCAAGGGCGGCGTAGGGGGGGGGGGGGGGCGACCGGGGGTACCCGGAGTTCGGACCCGGGACACCCGCCAGGGGTTAGGGGGTCCATGTACAAGAAAAAAGTTGCCCCGGACCTGGGTCCAAATCCACACACAGCACCCAGGATACGCAAAGAAGTTTTTGACCCCCCCCCCCAACACCCCCACCCCCAACCCCCCAAAAAGAGGGACCCTGCTACAGGGGGCTAAAGGGGTCAAAAACGAAAAATTCATTGCGTGATCATTTTCTCTCCTAAAATGATGATTTTATAAGGGGTTGGACATCCGGTACCATACGTTGCGGTATTATAAGCGAACGACCCCCAAAAAGTAAGTATATGGTCTACGCACCTGCGCATGATCGAACAACCCTCTTCGAGGTGATTTTCATGCTTTCCCATGGAGCGCAGCCACCATAGGCCAAAGCACATGCTGCGCAATACCGGGGGCCTAAGCCTCCTGCATGGACGCCTAGGTGTGCAAGTCGCGGTTGACAACCACACCATAGATGACAGCCTCCATCGGGAGGGGCGGGATGTCACCAAGAGGCCCATGCGTGGACAATGGCCCGTGACACCCCGGCAATTGGCGCACGTGCCCACAGGAGGGCAGTTAGTGACCTCAACCATGGACATGTCCTCTCACAGTGTTTCAGAATCCGCAAGCGGCGGGCCTAGGACATGCGGACTTGTGACCATGGCTTGTGGTGCCTCTAGGTACTTGAGTTGGTGCACGCCATGCGGTGGAGGTGCGCGCGTGTGCAAAAATCAATGCAAAAAGCAGACGATTTCCGCGTGATTTCGGTGCATATTCGCGTTCGCAATAGCGCCGCATACACAAGGGGCGCTGACAGTAGGAATAGGGCATTTTGTGGGGGCACCGTGGCACCGTAATGTCTCAAAAAAATGCCATTTCTTTTGATAGGCACCCAGATTTTAATATTGTAGAATTTTTAAAAATATCACTACCACCCCAGCTCTTTGAAACAAGTCTTTTATGGCCGAAATTGTACATTTGTGTGCCGATATTAGCGCGATTTTCACTCCCCATTCAAAAGTTCCCTTACCGGCCGTTCGCAAAGGGTACGCAAAACTATGGTGCTATGCATGCCAAACTTAGCTCTATGAGGTGCAACCCTCTTGAAATTGGTCACATAATTACATCCGCTGACGGTACATTGCGTAATTACAAGAAATTACAAAATTACGGAATTTCATAATTGTAACCGTGGCGTGCCCCGGGGTAATTACAAAACCTTGCTTGAGCACGGGGGGGGGGGTCCAAAGGGGGGGGGGGCTCCCTACTAGGATGTACCCAATGCTAAGCAAATAGAAGTATTGTTGGGCAATGACACATTTGGCACATGGAAATGTGATATTGTCAACGTGAAACAGAGCAAAACTATCATTCTGCAACAATTCACGATTCCCTCACCTTACCAACACACAAGAAAGCAGGAGATTGTGCATTACTAGCCACGATGTAATTGTTGTGCTACTTTACTGTAGCTGCAAAGATACCTTTACAAAGGTGGAACAGACAAGAAGCATACAACGATGTGCAAAAAGTGTGTTCCACTCTGCTTTTGAGTGTACCAATGGCAGCGCTGTGCGGGTTTGTCATAGTTTGTAGGGTATGGCAGCATAAGACGGCAAAGTACCTCATCTGTTGCATGAATTTCATGCAATGCAGTGAATTGTTTGTGTGAACAAATCAAAAGTGGTAAACCATTGACTCCGGATTCAATGACTGATGAATGGACCTCTCGATTGAGCTGTAATACCCCAAAAGCATTGCTTTAATTTTCAGTCTGATAAGGGGCGGGGGGGTGTCCCCTTTGGACCCTCCTCTTTGCACCCTTCGCTTTGGACCCTCCTCTAGACCCGCTCCCCAGACCTCCCCCAATCCCCCCTCCACTCTAATTCGGCTGAAAACTTGGCTTTTGAGAAGTTTTTTCGAGAGTGCAAAAATTTTTGCTCCGCGCCTCCTTTGGCACATGTCAAAGAGTGTCTTGTTATTGTTCCATGCATGTGTACTCGATGTTCATTGTCTTGCACATTGCCATGACCCATTACTCATTGTCTGCGTATTGCTGCTCCCTGGTCCAACCGCTGCCCGGCATGAAGCACGGAGAAGATTTTTGAGGATGAGGGGTATGAGAACACTATTTGCAAGCCACACGTGCGCTGCTAGTGCCGCACCGTTACAAAAAATGCTTTATTGCAAACCATTGAGGAAACAAACTTGATAATGAGGAAACAGTGCACGTTAACCTTTTGCAACCATCGCTTCATCAATGCAAACGTTAAGGCTGCGGATTAACATGCAAAAGTGTGGATGGAAATCTCACCCTTCTACTTGGTTACGAAGGGGTGTTACTCCCCCGGTTACAACTAGTACATCAACAATAGTAGTTCTTCCCCCCACCCCCTGGATTGGGAAACAACATTTGGCATAATGGCCAAGTACTTGATTGTACAATGGTTTTGTGCTAGGTTGTTAGTGTGTAGATGGGTGTGCCGCATACTCCTAGATTGTTGCACACACACCGAAAAAGAAATCTATGCACATCAAAATGACGCGTTGTTAATCTCTCTTCGGTTTGCTTTCACAGGAGTATGGCACAAATTTTACAAAGAGAGCAAAGAAGACATATCGCAAAAACGAAAAAAGTGGCAGCACATCCACATTAGAAGCACCACATTGCACATCCTTGTTTCGTGGTCCACTCCGACACGCATTCACAATGTGTCATCTAGCGGGCATTTGACTTCCAAGGACACATCGTTGGCGGAGCATGAGGTGAGAGGAGAACTAGAGTCGCATTGGGAGTCGGAGTCCTCGGATGCAAAAGCATCGTTGTCCAACGTGCATGCCTTGATGGGTGTGAAATCGAATTGTGACATTGTCGCACGTAGCCACCGCACGTAAAAAATGTAAGTCGTAAACAAAAAAATCGTCTAGTCGTGTAATTTTTTTTTGCGGTAAATGCGTGTAATTTTTTTTTGCGGTAAGTTGTGTGAATTGTCAAAAAAAAATGAATTTTTTTATTTTTGCGGTAAGGGAGTGTAATTTTTTTTTGCGGTAAGTCGTGTAAATTATCGAAAAAATTGAAAAATTCAAGGAAATGCAACCTTTGCAATATATGCGCAATATGTACAGCTGCCCGTTCCGTAGGTCACCCCATAGCGACCTTAACGATGGGACGCCGAGTCCACAAAACACATAGTACTCTGCGTGGCCACCAATTAGTTGGGACTCGGCCATTATAACATAGTTTCACATGTTGTCATTGGCACTAGACTCAAAATCAGGCCGGAGAGAAGAGTCCTGACAGGGCCATGACCAACATCCAGTGTGCCTGCACTGGGAACAAAATCAGGCTCAAGAAAAAGAGTCCCGACAGGGCCATGGCCAACACTAGTGCCACCATTATAGGCCACCAAGGCACTGGCATGGGGCCAACATTATAGCAATCTTATGCGCTCCACCATTGGTACACCAAACGGCAGAGGAAAGTAGAGAACACAAAACATGCACCCGCTACAAGTAGTTGCAGAATGCACGCTTGTAGATCAAGTCCGTTTTTGCGTCGACGGACTTGGGCTTTGCACAAGGATTGGGGTTAAGCTGACAAGCGGCGCGCAACTCTTTCACTAGCTGCTTGGACAGGTCATCAATGAAAAGTTGGTCACGCTCCAGATGGCCAGATGCATCTGCTAGGTAGCCATCCGGCACCTTGCGCCACTCTCCACGGATGAGGACCTTGGGACGGGTGTCCTCCTCCTCTGTGGGAGTGTCCACGGAAGGTTGCGGCTTGGCCTCCGGGCTTTCCACCGACTTCTCGTCGGAGGCCTCCTTGTCTTGGAGTGGGGTGGGGGTGGGCTGAACACTGTCTTCCTTAGCCGAAAGTGCACCTTCAACTTTGGTGCTGGGGGGGGACTCAGGAGGGCCTGAAAGCTCAGTCACACCCTCCACATCATCACCGGGCGCTTGAGTCACACGCACAGCACGATCAACATTAACAATGTTGAGCACATAGTCCACAAAACCGGCACCGATTGGGACAAGGGGCACCTTGGAAAAAGTAGCCCGGTGCTCCACCACCTGCTTTGCGGTGTTCAAGCTTTGAAAACCACAAGACCAACCATCCGTTTGGAATCCCAAGGCACGGTGCTTGGTGGTTCGCGAAGCTTTCTTCAAGGCCGACAAGAAAGGATGGATCAAATTCGTGCAGCTTAGGGGTTCCCAAACCCAAATAGTGAAAAGCTCCAACCGGACATGACAATGGAAGGCACACATAAACCAGTGCAACCCTTCCTTGTCATCGGAATTAACCACAAAAATGTGGGAGGAGCACCACCTCATGTTGGGCATTCCTTCGCCGGGTTCAACTCTCTGCATGTACTTGGAGAGTCTCTTGATATATAGAAGTGCTAGAGTCCACGCACGTGGTTTATCAATTTCATTGTGGCAGACCTCTTGGTTCAACCATCATAGGATTTCCTCGGGGAGGGTGGCACTCGAATCCTCCTCAACGTCTACCTCCTGACACCACTTTTGAAAGAGCCAATTGTCCGTGTTGGGGTGGGCCCTTCCACGAACTGGACACTCCAAAGTGTGTAGGCAAAAGCCACACCCCTCACAATGCATGCACCACAGGTACACGGTCTTGTGACATTGGCCACACACATAAGGTGGCCGAAAGAGATCAAGGCAATGCCAAGTTCTCCGATGCGCCTCCATGGGTGCAGCAACAGTAGTAGACGTAGACTCATCGGCACTAGGTGCGTTCAGAGCAAGCGTGGAGACATTAGCGTCGCTATCGGTATCGCTACCGGCCACCGCCTTTTTGCGGCGTTTTGCAAGTGCCTTTTTCTTTTGGGATGCAAGTTTTTGGGACTGGCGGGTGCGAACCTTTGTTGATGGCTCCGCACGTGCAGTCACCTTGCGCTCAATACGGTCCAACTTAAACAACGTTGAACAACAATCTCCTAAGAGTATTGACAGGGTACCATAAAATTTGGTTCTTTTACGAGGAGCCACAGCAACACACCCTCACACATCGCGAACGTGCAATAGTTTGCACAAGTACAACCATCCGCTGTCACGCGGTGGATGCGGAGAAAGGCTACAAACACCTCCCACGTAATTGAGGTCCCTTCCTCTATCTTACGCAACGTGGCTTTCCATTCGGCCACGGTAGCACCATCAATGGGCCGATACTCCTTAATGGGTTGTCCGTTCAAGCCTCGTTTTGTTGAGGAATCTCCTTGGTCAAAAAACAGGTCGTCTCCATCGTTGAAAAATGAACCTGCCATCTGCAGTACTTGGCTCTCTTGCCACATCCACGGCTCGGGTTGAGGGGCACGTCCAGAAAAGGTAAAGGGGCGGCTAGTCCATTGCTTGGCATTCTTTGGCAATGTGATGTGGAAGAATTCCACCAACGTGGACCTCCGATGGTCGGTGACCACCTTGAGCATATGTGCATGCCGGTCAGAAGGGGTGGCCGCTGGAATGCCGGCAGGAGAGTCCCCAACTGCTCAGTTCCACCGCTGGTACACATACTGCTCCTTGATATGTGCCAAGTGTTCTGGACGGGTGGAAAGATGGTTGGTCAAGGCATTCCACCCGGCATTCTTAACCTTGGGAGACCAACTACACCGTATTGTCAGGAGGTAGTGATACTGTGCAAGACGCTCTATCTTGAAAGCCGCCCCGGGTAGGCTCTGGGACACAGCTCTTTTGAAGTTGCGGAAGACGTGGTACACACATTGCAACCATGCTACCAAGGTACGCCACACTTTGTGAGCGGAACCCCCCATTGCAGGTGCACCATCACTGGTGACATATTGGACAAGCCATTTCCAGCCAGAGAACAATGCCTCCACTTTTTTTCGCATGGTTTTACAAAAGTAGCGGACAGAGAACTTATTTTCGGACCCGGCTACTGCCATACCCAATATAGCTACCTTGTGCGACGCCGTCAGGGTGCACATCAAAAGAATGCAATTCTTCTCGCAAATGCTTTCGCTTGTCCCATCAATTGCCAACCAAACAGCCGGGCCACAACGCTCTGCCTCAATTGCTTGCAGCCGTGCATTGTGTAACCATTGCAATGTGCTGAACACCATGCACATCTTTTTTGATGTTTGGTATGTGTGACCGAGCAATATGAGTGTGTCATCATCACTCGACTCACGAGGAATACTGGAAAGGATGCAATGCAACACCGCTCGTGTCACTTTCCAGCCAGTGCCATGCTGCTTGCGGCGCACTTGATGTATTCATAGGGTATCATCCGTGCCCACGGAACTCATTGTGGCCGATATCTTCGTGTATGCCCCGGTGCCATTCGCAGAGCATTGCTTGAAGGACACTGTTGCATGCAAGAAGGAAGAAAACAAAAGGGGACAAAGCCAAAAGTGGCTTCAGAGCGGGGGGCAAAATTGGAACTGGCCCACAAGTTGGCAAGGTGGCTACATAACCCCTACCGCCTGGGGGGTCCCCACCGCTTCAGAGCGTGGCATAGAATCACAAGTGGCCCACAAGTGGGCAAGGTGGCTACATAACCCCTGCCGCCTGGGGGTCCCCACCGCTTCAGAGCGGGGGGCAGAATCAGAAGTGGCCCACAAGTGGGCAAGGGGGCTACATAACCCCCGCCGCCTGGGCGGTCCCCACTGCTTGAGAGCAGGGGGCACAGTCAAAAGTGGCCCACAAGTGGGCAAGGTGGCTACATAACCCCTGCCGCCTAGGGGGTCCCCACCGCTTCAGAGCGGGGCGCACAATCAGACGTGGCCCACAAGTGGGCAAGGTGGCTAAATAACCCTTGCCGCCTTGGGCGTCCCCACCGCTTCAGAGCGCGGGGCAAAATCACAAGTGGCCCACAAGTGGGCAAGGTGGCTACATAACCCCTGCCCCCTAGGGGGTCCCCACCGCTTGAGAGCGGGGGGCAGAATCAGACGTGGCCCACAAGTGGGCAAGGTGGCTACATAACCCCTGTCGCCTGGGGGGTCCCCACCGTTTCTGAGCGGAGGGCCCAATCAGAAGTGGCCCACACGTGGGCAAGGTGGCTACATAACCCCTGCCGCGTGGGGGGTCCCCGCCGCTTCAGAGCGGGGGGCAGAATCAGAAGTGGCCCACAAGTGGGCAAGGTGGCTACATAACCCCTGCCGCCTGGGGGTCCCCACCGCTTGAGAGCGGGGGGCAAAATCAGAGGTGGCCCACAAGTGGGCAAGGTGGCTACATAACCCCTGCCGCCTCGGGGGTCACCACCGCTTCAGAGCGGGGGGCAGAATCGGAAGTGGCCCGCAAGTGGGCAAGGTGGCTACATAACCCCTGTCGCCTGGGGGGTCCCCACCGCTTCTGAGCGGGGGGCACAATCAGAAGTGGCCCACACGTGGGCAAGGTGGCTACATAACCCCTGCCGCCTGGGGGGTCCCCGCCGCTTCAGAGCGAGGGGCAGAATCAGAAGTGGCCCACAAGTGCGCAAGGTGGCTACATAACCCCTGCCGCCTGGGGGGTCCCCACCGCTTGAGAGCGGGGGGCCAAATCAGAGGTGGCCCACAAGTGGGCAAGGTGGCTACATAACCCCTGCCGCCTCGGGGGTCCCCACCGCTTCAGAGCGGAGGGCAAAATCAGAAGTGGCCCACAAGTGGGCAAGGTGGCTACATAACCCCTGCCGCCTCGGGGGTCCCCACCGCTTCAGAGCGGGGGGCAAAATCAGAAGTGGCCCACAAGTGGGCAAGGTGGCTACATAACCCCTGCCGCCTGGGGGGTCCCCACCGCTTGAGAGCGGGGGCCAGATTCAGAAGTGGCCCACAAGTGGGCAAGGTGGCTACATAACCCCTGCCGCCTTGGGGGTCCCCACCGCTTCAAAGCGGGGGGCACAATCACAATTGACCCACAAGGGGGCAAGGTGGCTACATAACCCCTGCCGCCTGGGGGGTCCCCACCGCTGCAGAGCGGGGGGCACAATCAGAAGTGGCCCACAAGTGGGCAAGGTGGCTACATAACCCCTGCCGCCTTGGGGGTCCCCACCGCTTCAGAGCGGGGGGCACAATTAGAAGTGGCCCACAAGTGGGCAAGGTGGCTACATAACCTCTGCCGCCTGGGGGTCCCCGCCGCCTCTGAGCGGGGGGCAGAATCAGAAGTGGCCCACAAGTGGGCAAGGTTGCTACATAACCCGTGTCGCTTGGGGGGTCCCCACCGCTTCTGAGCGGGGGGCAGAATCAGAAGTGGCCCACAAGTGGGCAAGGTGGCTACATAACCCCTGCCGCCTTGGGGGCCCCACCGCTTCAGAGCGGGGGGCAGAATCAGAAGTGGCCCACAAGTGGGCAAGGTGGCTACATAACCCCTGCCGCCTGGGGGGTCCCCACCGCTTGAGAGCGGGGGCCAGAATTAGAAGTGGCCCACAAGTGGGCAAGGTGGCTACATAACCCCTGCCGCCTCGGGGGTCCCCACCGCTTTAGAGCGGGGGGCAGAATCAGAAGTGGCCCACAAGTGGGCAAGGTGGCTATATAACCCCTGTCGCCTGGGGGGTCCCCACCGCTTCAGAGCGGGGGGCATAATCAGAAGTGGCCCACAAGTGGGCAAGGTGGCTACATAACCCCTGCCGCCTCGGGGGTCCCCACCGCTTTAGAGCGGGGGGCAAAATCACAAGTGACCCACAAGTGGGCAAGGTGGCTACATAACCCCTGCCGCCCAGGGGGTCCCCACCGCTTTAGAGCAGAGGGCACAATCAGAAGTGGCTCAGAAGTGGGCAAGGTGGCTACATAACCCCTGCCGCCTGGGGGTTTCCTCACTGCTTGAGAGCGGGGGCCACAATCAAAAGTGGCCCACAAGTGGGCAAGGTGGCTACATAACCCCTGCCGCCCGGGGGGTACCCCACCGCTTGAGAGCGGGGGGCACAATCAGAAGTGGCCCACAAGTGGGCAAGGTGGCTACATAACCCCTACCGCCTCGGGGGTCCCCAACGGTTCAGAGCGGGGGGCAGAATCACAAGTGGCCCACAAGTGGGCAAGGTGGCTACATAACCCTTGCCGCCTGGGGGTACCCCACCGCTTGAGAGCGGGGGGCACAATCAGAAGTGGCCCACAAGTGGGCAAGGTGGCTACATAACCCCTACCGCCTGGGGGGTCCCCAACGCTTCAGAGCGGGGGGCAGAATCAGAAGTGGCCCACAAGTGGGCAAGGTGGCTACATAACCCCTGCCGCGTGGGGGGTCCCCGCCGCTTCAGAGCGGGGGGCAGAATCAGAAGTGGCCCACAAGTGGGCAAGGTGGCTACATAACCCCTGCCGCCTGGGGGTCCCCACCGCTTGAGAGCGGGGGGCAAAATCAGAGGTGGCCCACAAGTGGGCAAGGTGGCTACATAACCCCTGCCGCCTCGGGGGTCACCACCGCTTCAGAGCGGGGGGCAGAATCGGAAGTGGCCCGCAAGTGGGCAAGGTGGCTACATAACCCCTGTCGCCTGGGGGGTCCCCACCGCTTCTGAGCGGGGGGCACAATCAGAAGTGGCCCACACGTGGGCAAGGTGGCTACATAACCCCTGCCGCCTGGGGGGTCCCCGCCGCTTCAGAGCGAGGGGCAGAATCAGAAGTGGCCCACAAGTGCGCAAGGTGGCTACATAACCCCTGCCGCCTGGGGGGTCCCCGCCGCTTGAGAGCGGGGGGCAAAATCAGAGGTGGCCCACAAGTGGGCAAGGTGGCTACATAACCCCTGCCGCCTCGGGGGTCCCCACCGCTTCAGAGCGGAGGGCAAAATCAGAAGTGGCCCACAAGTGGGCAAGGTGGCTACATAACCCCTGCCGCCTCGGGGGTCCCCACCGCTTCAGAGCGGGGGGCAAAATCAGAAGTGGCCCACAAGTGGGCAAGGTGGCTACATAACCCCTGCCGCCTGGGGGGTCCCCACCGCTTGAGAGCGGGGGCCAGATTCAGAAGTGGCCCACAAGTGGGCAAGGTGGCTACATAACCCCTGCCGCCTTGGGGGTCCCCACCGCTTCAAAGCGGGGGGCACAATCACAATTGACCCACAAGGGGGCAAGGTGGCTACATAACCCCTGCCGCCTGGGGGGTCCCCACCGCTTTAGAGCGGGGGGCACAATCACAAGTGGCCCACAAGTGGGCAAGGTGGCTACATAACCCCTGCCGCCTGGGGGGTCCCCACCGCTGCAGAGCGGGGGGCACAATCAGAAGTGGCCCACAAGTGGGCAAGGTGGCTACATAACCCCTGCCGCCTTGGGGGTCCCCACCGCTTCAGAGCGGGGGGCACAATTAGAAGTGGCCCACAAGTGGGCAAGGTGGCTACATAACCTCTGCCGCCTGGGGGTCCCAGCCGCCTCTGAGCGGGGGGCACAATCAGAAGTGGCCCACAAGTGGGCAAGGTTGCTACATAACCCGTGTCGCTTGGGGGGTCCCCACCGCTTCTGAGCGGGGGGCACAATCAGAAGTGGCCCACACGTGGGCAAGGTGGCTACATAACCCCTGCCGCCTGGGGGGTCCCCGCCGCTTCAGAGCGGGGGGCAGAATCAGAAGTGGCCCACAAGTGGGCAAGGTGGCTACATAACCCCTGCCGCCTGGGGGGTCCCCACCGCTTGAGAGCGGGGGGCAAAATCAGAGGTGGCCCACAAGTGGGCAAGGTGGCTACATAACCCCTGCCGCCTCGGGGGTCCCCACCGCTTCAGAGCGGAGGGCAAAATCAGAAGTGGCCCACAAGTGGGCAAGGTGGCTACACAACCCGTGCCGCCTGGGGGGTCCCCACCGCTTGAGAGCGGGGGCAAGAATCAGAAGTGGCCCACAAGTGGGCAAGGTGGCTACATAACCCCTGCCGCCTGGGGGGTCCCCACCGCTTCAGAGCGGCGGGCACAAACAGAATTGACCCACAAGTGGGGAAGGTGGCTACATAACCCCTGCCGCCTAGGGGGTCCCCACCGCTGCATAGCGGGGGGCACAATCAGGAGTGGCCCACAAGTGGGCAAGGTGGCTACATAACCCCTGCCGCCTGGGGGGTCCCCACCGCTTGAGAGCGGGGGGCAGAATCAAAAGTGGCTCACAAGTGGGCAAGGTGGCTACATAACCCCTGCCGCCTAGGGGGTCCCCACCGCTGCATAGCGGGGGGCACAATCAGAAGTGGCCCACAAGTGGGCCAAGTGGCTACATAACCCCTGCCGCCTGGGGGGTCCCCACCGCTTGAGAGCGGGGGGCAGAATCAGAAGTGGCCCACAAGTGGGCAAGGTGGCTACATAACCCCTGCCGCCTGGGGGGTCCCCACCGCTTGAGAGCGGGGGCTACAATCAGAAGTGGCCCACAAGTGGGCAAGGTGGCTACATAACCCCTGCCGCCTCGGGGGTCCCCACCGCTTCGGAGCGGGGGGCACAATCACAAGTGGCCCACAAGTGGGCAAGGTGGCTACATAACCCCTGCCGCCTCGGGGGTCCCCACCGCTTCAGAGCGGGGGGCAAAATCACAAGTGGCCCACAAGTGGGCAAGGTGGCTACATAACCCCTGCCGCCTCGGGGGTCCCCACCGCTTCAGAGCGGGGGGCACAATCAGAATTGACCCAGAAGTGGGCAAGGTGGCTACATAACCCCTGCCGCCTGGGGGTCCCCACCGCTTGAGAGCAGGGGGCACAATCAGAAGTGGCTCACAAGTGGGCAAGGTGGCTACATAACCCCTGCCGCCTCGGGGGTCCCCACCGCTTCAGAGCGGAGGGCAAAATCAGAAGTGGCCCACAAGTGGGCAAGGTGGCTACACAACCCGTGCCGCCTGGGGGGTCCCCACCGCTTGAGAGCGGGGGCAAGAATCAGAAGTGGCCCACAAGTGGGCAAGGTGGCTACATAACCCCTGCCGCCTGGGGGGTCCCCACCGCTTCAGAGCGGCGGGCACAAACAGAATTGACCCACAAGTGGGGAAGGTGGCTACATAACCCCTGCCGCCTAGGGGGTCCCCACCGCTGCATAGCGGGGGGCACAATCAGGAGTGGCCCACAAGTGGGCAAGGTGGCTACATAACCCCTGCCGCCTGGGGGGTCCCCACCGCTTGAGAGCGGGGGGCAGAATCAAAAGTGGCTCACAAGTGGGCAAGGTGGCTACATAACCCCTGCCGCCTAGGGGGTCCCCACCGCTGCATAGCGGGGGGCACAATCAGAAGTGGCCCACAAGTGGGCCAAGTGGCTACATAACCCCTGCCGCCTGGGGGGTCCCCACCGCTTGAGAGCGGGGGGCAGAATCAGAAGTGGCCCACAAGTGGGCAAGGTGGCTACATAACCCCTGCCGCCTGGGGGGTCCCCACCGCTTGAGAGCGGGGGCTACAATCAGAAGTGGCCCACAAGTGGGCAAGGTGGCTACATAACCCCTGCCGCCTCGGGGGTCCCCACCGCTTCGGAGCGGGGGGCACAATCACAAGTGGCCCACAAGTGGGCAAGGTGGCTACATAACCCCTGCCGCCTCGGGGGTCCCCACCGCTTCAGAGCGGGGGGCAAAATCACAAGTGGCCCACAAGTGGGCAAGGTGGCTACATAACCCCTGCCGCCTCGGGGGTCCCCACCGCTTCAGAGCGGGGGGCACAATCAGAATTGACCCAGAAGTGGGCAAGGTGGCTACATAACCCCTGCCGCCTGGGGGTCCCCACCGCTTCAGAGCAGGGGGCGAAATCACAAGTGACCCACAAGTGGGCAAGGTGGCTACATAACCCCTGCCGCCTGGGGGGTCCCCACCGCTTGAGAGCAGGGGGCACAATCAGAAGTGGCTCACAAGTGGGCAAGGTGGCTACATAACCCCTGCCGCCTGGGGGGTCCCCATTGCTTGAGAGCGGGGGGCACAATCAGAAGTGGCCCACAAGTGGGCAAGGTGGCTACATAACCCCTGCCGCCTGGCGGTACCCCACCGCTTGAGAGCGGGGGGCACAATCAGAAGTGGCCCACAAGTGGGCAAGGTGGCTACATAACCCCTACCGCCAGGGGGGTCCCCAACGCTTCTGAGCGGGGGGCAGAATCACAAGTGGCCCACAAGTGGGCAAGGTGGCTACATAACCCCTTCCGCCTCGGGGGTCCCCACCACTTCTGAGCGGGGGGCACAATCAGAAGTGGCCCACAAGTGGGCAAGGTGGCTACATAACCCCTGCCGCCTTGGGGGCCCTACCGCTTCAGAGCGGGGGGCAGAATCAGAAGTGGCCCACAAGTGGGCAAGGTGGCTACATAACCCCTGCCGCCTGGGGGGTCCCCACCGCTTGAGAGCGGGGGCCAGAATTAGAAGTGGCCCACAAGTGGGCAAGGTGGCTACATAACCCCTGCCGCCTCGGGGGTCCCCACCGCTTTAGAGCGGGGGGCAGAATCAGAAGTGGCCCACAAGTGGGCAAGGTGGCTATATAACCCCTGTCGCCTGGGGGGTCCCCACCGCTTCAGAGCGGGGGGCATAATCAGAAGTGGCCCACAAGTGGGCAAGGTGGCTACATAACCCCTGCCGCCTCGGGGGTCCCCACCGCTTTAGAGCGGGGGGCAAAATCACAAGTGACCCACAAGTGGGCAAGGTGGCTACATAACCCCTGCCGCCCAGGGGGTCCCCACCGCTTTAGAGCAGAGGGCACAATCAGAAGTGGCTCAGAAGTGGGCAAGGTGGCTACATAACCCCTGCCGCCTGGGGGTTTCCTCACTGCTTGAGAGCGGGGGGCACAATCAAAAGTGGCCCACAAGTGGGCAAGGTGGCTACATAACCCCTGCCGCCCGGGGGGTACCCCACCGCTTGAGAGCGGGGGGCACAATCAGAAGTGGCCCACAAGTGGGAAAGGTGGCTACATAACCCCTACCGCCTCGGGGGTCCCCAACGGTTCGAAGCGGGGGGCAGAATCACAAGTGGCCCACAAGTGGGCAAGGTGGCTACATAACCCTTGCCGCCTGGGGGTACCCCACCGCTTGAGAGCGGGGGGCACAATCAGAAGTGGCCCACAAGTGGGCAAGGTGGCTACATAACCCCTACCGCCTGGGGGGTCCCCAACGCTTCAGAGCGGGGGGCAGAATCAGAAGTGGCCCACAAGTGGGCAAGGTGGCTACATAACCCCTGCCGCCTGGGGGTCCCCACCGCTTCAGAGCGGGGGGCAGAATCAGAAGTGGCCCACAAGTGGGCAAGGTGGCTACATAACCACTGCCGCCTGGGGGGTCCCCACCGCTTGGGAGCGGGGGCCACAATCAGAAGTGGCCCACAAGTGGGCAAGGTGGCTAGATAACCCCTGCCGCCTGGGGGGTCCCCACCGCTGCAGAGCGGGGGGCACAATCAGAAGTGGCCCACAAGTGGGCAAGGTGGCTAGATAACCCGTGCCGCCTGGGGGTCCCCACCGCTTCAGAGCGTGGGGGCAGAATCACAAGTGGCCCACAAGTGGGCAAGGTGGCTACATAACCCCTGCCGCCTCGGGGGTCCCCACCGCTTCAGAGCGGGGGGCACAATCAGAATTGACCCACAAGGGGGCAAGGTGGCTACATAACCCCTGCCGCCTGGGGGGTCCCCACCGCTTGACAGCGGGGGGCAAAATCAGAGGTGGCCCACAAGTGGGCAAGGTGGCTACATAACCCCTGCCGCCTTGGGGGTCCCCACCGCTGCAGAGCGGGGGGCACAATCACAAGTGGCCCACAAGTGGGCAAGGTGGCTACATAACCCCTGCCGCCTGGGGGGTCCCCACCGCTTCAGAGCGGGGCGCACAATCACAAGTGGCCCACAAGTGGGCAAGGTGGCTACATAACCCCTGCCGCCTCGGGGGTCCCCACCGCTTCAGAGCGGGGCGCACAATCAGAAGTGGCCCACAAGTGGGCAAGGTGGCTACATAACCCCTGCCGCCTGGGGGGTCCCCACTGCTGCAAAGCGGGGGGCAGAATCAGAAGTGGCCCACAAGTGGGCAAGGTGGCTACATAACCCCTGCCGCCTGGGGGGTCCCCACCGCTTCAGAGCGGGGGGCACAATCAGAAGTGGCCCACAAGTGGGCAAGGTGGCTACATAACCCCTGCCGCCTGGGGGGTCCCCACCGCTTGAAAGCGGGGGCCAGAATCAGAAGTGGCCCACAAGTGGGCAACGTGGCTAGATAACCCCTGCCGCCTCGGGGGTCCCCAGCGCTTCAGAGCGGGGGGCAGAGTCAAAAGTGGCCCACAAGTGGGCAAGGTGGCTACATAACCCCTGTCGCCTGGGGGGTCCCCACCGCTTCAGAGCGGGGGGCACAATCAGAATTGGCCCACAAGGGGGCAAGGTGGCTACATAACCCCTGCCCCCTGGGGGGTCCCCACCGCTTCAGAGCGGGGGGCAGAATCAAAAGTGTCCCACAAGTGGGCAAGGTGGCTAGATAACCCCTTCCGCCTCGTGGGTTCCCACCGCTTCAAAGCAGGGGGCAGAGTCAAAAGTGGCCCACAAGTGGGCAAGGTGGCTACATAACCCCTACCGCCTGGGGGTCCCAACCGCTTCAGAGCGGGGGGCACAATCAGAAGTGGCCCACAAGTGGGCAAGGTGGCTACATAACCCCTTCCGCCTGGGGGGTCCCCACCGCTTCAGAGCGGGGGGCAGAATCAGAAGTGGCCCACAAGTGGGCAAGGTGGCTACATAACCCCTGCCGCCTGCGGGGTCCCCACCGCTTCAGAGCGGGGGGCAGAATCAGAAGTGGCCCACAAGTGGGCAAGGTGGCTACATAACCCCTGCCGCCTGGGGGTTCCCCACCGCTTGAGAGCGGGGGGCACAATCATAAGTGGCGCACAAGTGGGCAAGGTGGCTACAGAACCTACCGCCTCGGGGGTCCCCACCGCTTCAGAGCGGGGGGCAGAATCAAAAGTGGCCCACAAGTGGGCAAGGTGGCTACATAACCCCTGCCGCCTGGAGGGGTCCCCACCGCTTGAGAGCAGGGGCCAGAATCAGAGGTGGCTCACAAGAAGGTAAGGTGGCTACATAACCCCTGCCGCCTCGTGGGTCCCCACCGCTTCAGAGCGGGGCGCACAATCAGAAGTGGCCCACAAGTGGGCAAGGTGGCTACATAACCCCTGCCGCGGGGTCCCCACCGCTTCAGAGCGGGGGGCACAATCGGAAGTGGCCCACAGGTGGGCAAGGTGGCTACATAACCCCTGCCGCCTGGGGGGTCCCCACCGCTTCAGAGCGGGGCGCACAATCAGAAGTGGCCCACAAGTGGGCAAGGTGGCTACATAACCCCTGCCGCCTGGGGGTTCCCCACCGCTTGAGAGCGGGGGGCACAATCAGAAGTGGCCCACAAGTGGGCAAGGTGGCTAGATAACCCCTGCCGCCTGGGGGGTCCCCACCGCTTGAGAGCGGGGGGCACAATCAGAAGTGGCCCACAAGTGGGCAAGGTGGCTACATAACCCCTGCCGCCCGGGAGGTCCACACCGCTTGAGAGCGGGGGCCAGAATCAGAAGTGGCCCACAAGTGGGTAAGGTGGCTACATAACCCCTGCCGCCTCGGGGGTCCCCACCGCTTCTGAGCGAGTGCAGAATCACAAGTGGCCCACAAGCGAGCAAGGTGGCTGGCTACATAACCCCTGCCGCGGGGTCCCCACCACTTCTGAGCGGGGGGCACAATCAAAAGTGGCCGACAAGTGGGCAAGGTGGCTACATAACCCCTGCCGCCTAGGAGGTCCCCACCGCTTCAGAGCGGGGTGCACAATCAGAAGTGGCCCACAAGTGGGCAAGGTGGCTACATAACCCCTGCCGCCTGGGGGTCCCCACCGCTTCAGAGCGGGGGGCAGAATCAGAAGTGGCCCACAAGTGGGCAAGGTGGCTACATAACCCCTGCCGCCTGAGGGGTCCCCACCGCTTGAGAGCGGGGGCCAGAATCAGAAGTGGCCCACAAGTGGGCAAGGTGGCTAGATAACCCCTGCCGCCTAGGGGGTCCCCCCCGCTGCAGAGAGGAGGCACAATCAGAAGTGGCCCACAAGTGGGCAAGGTGGCTACATAACCCCTGCCGCCTCGTTGGTCCCCACCGCTTCAGAGCGGGGGGCACAATCAGAAGTGGCCCACAAGTTGGCAAGGTGGCTACATAACCCCTGCCGCCTGGGGGTCCCCACCACTTCTGAGCGGGGGGCAGAATCAGAAGTGGCCCACAAGTGGGCAAGGTGGCTACATAACCCCTGCCGCCTGGGGGGTCCCCACCGCTTGAGAGCGGGGGCCAGAATCAGAAGTGGCCCACAAGTGGGCAAGGTGGCTAGATAACCCCTGCCGCCTGGGGGGTCCCCACCGCTTGAGAGCGGGGGGCACAATCAGAAGTGGCCCACAAGTGGGCAAGGTGGCTACATAACCCCTGCCGCCTGGGGGGTCCCCACCGCTTCTGAGCGGGGGGCATAATCACAAGTGGCCCACAAGCGAGCAAGGTGGCTGGCTACATAACCCTTGCCGCGGGCTCCCCACCGCTTCAAAGCGGGTGGCACAATCAGAAGTGGCCCACAAGTGGGCAAGGTGGCTACATAACCCCTGCCGCCTGGGGGGTCCCCACCGCTTGAGAGCGGGGCGCACAATCAGAAGTGGCCCACAAGTGGGCAAGGTGGCTATATAACCCCTGCCGCCTGGGGGGTCCCCACCGCTTCTGAGCGGGGGGCAGAATCACAGGTGGCCCACAAGCGAGCAAGGTGGCTGGCTACATAACCCCTGCCGCGGGGTGCCCACCGCTTCAGAGCGGGTGGCACAATTAGAAGTGGCCCACAAGTGGGCAAGGTGGCTACATAACCCCTGCCGCCTTGGGGGGTCCCCACCGCTTGAGAGCGGGGGCCAGAATCAGAAGTGGCCCACAAGTGGGTAAGGTGGCTACATAACCCCTGCCGCCTCGGGGGTCCCCACCGCTTCTGAGCGGGGGGCAGAATCACAGGTGGCCCACAAGCGACCAAGGTGGCTGGCTACATAACCCCTGCCGCGGGGTGCCCACCGCTTCAGAGCGGGTGGCACAATCAGAAGTGGCCCACAAGTGGGCAAGGTGGCTAGATAACCCCTGCCGCCTGGGGGGTCCCCACCGCTTGAGAGCGGGGCGCACAATCAGAAGTGGCCCACAAGTGGGCAAGGTGGCTATATAACCCCTGCCGCCTGGGGGGTCCCCACCGCTTCTGAGCGGGGGGCAGAATCACAGGTGGCCCACAAGCGAGCAAGGTGGCTGGCTACATAACCCCTGCCGCGGGGTGCCCACCGCTTCACAGCGGGTGGCACAATTAGAAGTGGCCCACAAGTGGGCAAGGTGGCTACATAACCCCTGCCGCCTGGGGGGTTCCCAACGCTTGAGAGCGGGGGCCAGAATCAGAAGTGGCCCACACGTGGGTAAGGTGGCTACATAACCCCTGCCGCCTCGGGGGTCCCCACCGCTTCTGAGCGAGGAGCACAATCACAAGTGGCCCACAAGCGAGCAAGGTGGCTGGCTACATAACCCCTGCCGCGGGGTCCCCACCGCTTCAGGGCGGGGGGCACAATCAGAAGTGGCCCACAAGTGGGCAAGGTGGCTACATAACCCCCGCCGCCTGGGGGTTCCCCACCGCTTGAGAGCGGGGGGCACAATCAGAAGTGGCCCACAAGTGGGCAAGGTGGCTAGATAACCCCTGCCGCCTGGGGGGTCCCCACCGCTTGAGAGCGGGGGGCAGAATCAGAAGTGGCCCACAAGTGGGCAAGGTGGCTACATAACCCCCGCCGCCTGGGGGTTCCCCACCGCTTGAGAGCGGGGGGCACAATCAGAAGTGGCCCACAAGTGGGCAAGGTGGCTAGATAACCCCTGCCGCTTGGGGGGTCCCCACCGCTTGAGAGCGGGGGGCACCATCAGAAGTGGCCCACAAGTGGGTAAGGTGGCTACATAACCCCTGCCGCCCGGGGGGTCCACACCGCTTGAGAGCGGGGGCCAGAATCAGAAGTGGCCCACAAGTGGGTAAGGTGGCTACATAACCCCTGCCGCCTCGGGGGTCCCCACCGCTTCTGAGCGAGGAGCACAATCACAAGTGGCCCACAAGCGAGCAAGGTGGCTGGCTACATAACCCCTGCCGCGGGGTCCCCACCGCTTCAGGGCGGGGGGCACAATCAGAAGTGGCCCACAAGTGGGCAAGGTGGCTACATAACCCCCGCCGCCTGGGGGTTCCCCACCGCTTGAGAGCGGGGGGCACAATCAGAAGTGGCCCACAAGTGGGCAAGGTGGCTAGATAACCCCTGCCGCCTGGGGGGTCCCCACCGCTTCAGAGCGGGGCGCAGAATCAGAAGTGGCCCACAAGTGGGCAAGGTGGCTACATAACCCCCGCCGCCTGGGGGTTCCCCACCGCTTGAGAGCGGGGGGCACAATCAGAAGTGGCCCACAAGTGGGCAAGGTGGCTAGATAATCCCTGCCGCCTGGGGGGTCCCCACCGCTTGAGAGCGGGGGGCACAATCAGAAGTGGCCCACAAGTGGGCAAGGTGGCTACATAACCCCTGCCGCCCGGGGGGTCCACACCGCTTGAGAGCGGGGGCCAGAATCAGAAGTGGCCCACAAGTGGGTAAGGTGGCTACATAACCCCTGCCGCCTCGGGGGTCCCCACCGCTTCTGAGCGAGTGAAGAATCACAAGTGGCCCACAAGCGAGCAAGGTGGCTGGCTACATAACCCCTGCCGCGGGGTCCCCACCGCTTCAGAGCGGAGGGCACAATCAAGAGTGGCCCACAAGTGGGCAAGGTGGCTACATAACCCCTGCCGCCTAGGAGGTCCCCACCGCTTCAGAGCGGGGCGCACAATCACAACTGGCCCACAAGTGGGCAAGGTGGCTACATAACCCCTGCCGCCTGGGGGGTCCCCACCGCTTCAGAGCGGGGGGCACAATCAGAAGTGGCCCACAAGTTGGCAAGGTGGCTACATAACCCCTGCCGCCTGGGGGTCCCCACCACTTCTGAGCGGGGGGCAGAATCAGAAGTGGCCCACAAGTGGGCAAGGTGGCTACATAACCCCTGCCGCCTGGGGGGTCCCCACCGCTTGAGAGCGGGGGCCAGAATCAGAAGTGGCCCACAAGTGGGCAAGGTGGCTAGATAACCCCTGCCGCCTGGGGGGTCCCCACCGCTTGAGAGCGGGGGGCACAATCAGAAGTGGCCCACAAGTGGGCAAGGTGGCTACATAACCCCTGCCGCCTGGGGGGGTCCCCACCGCTTCTGAGCGGGGGGCATAATCACAAGTGGCCCAAAAGCGAGCAAGGTGGCTGGCTACATAACCCTTGCCGCGGGCTCCCCACCGCTTCAGAGCGGGTGGCACAATCAGAAGTGGCCCACAAGTGGGCAAGGTGGCTACATAACCCCTGCCGCCTGGGGGGTCCCCACCGCTTGAGAGCGGGGCGCACAATCAGAAGTGGCCCACAAGTGGGCAAGGTGGCTATATAACCCCTGCCGCCTGGGGGGTCCCCACCGCTTCTGAGCGGGGGGCAGAATCACAGGTGGCCCACAAGCGAGCAAGGTGGCTGGCTACATAACCCCTGCCGCGGGGTGCCCACCGCTTCAGAGCGGGTGGCACAATTAGAAGTGGCCCACAAGTGGGCAAGGTGGCTACATAACCCCTGCCGCCTGGGGGGTCCCCACCGCTTGAGAGCGGGGGCCAGAATCAGAAGTGGCCCACAAGTGGGTAAGGTGGCTACATAACCCCTGCCGCCTCGGGGGTCCCCACCGCTTCTGAGCGGGGGGCAGAATCACAGGTGGCCCACAAGCGACCAAGGTGGCTGGCTACATAACCCGTGCCGCGGGGTGCCCACCGCTTCAGAGCGGGTGGCACAATCAGAAGTGGCCCACAAGTGGGCAAGGTGGCTAGATAACCCCTGCCGCCTGGGGGGTCCCCACCGCTTGAGAGCGGGGCGCACAATCAGAAGTGGCCCACAAGTGGGCAAGGTGGCTATATAACCCCTGCCGCCTGGGGGTCCCCACCGCTTCTGAGCGGGGGGCAGAATCACAGGTGGCCCACAAGCGAGCAAGGTGGCTGGCTACATAACCCCTGCCGCGGGGTGCCCACCGCTTCAGAGCGGGTGGCACAATTAGAAGTGGCCCACAAGTGGGCAAGGTGGCTACATAACCCCTGCCGCCTGGGGGGTCCCCACCGCTTCAGAGCGGGGGCCAGAATCAGAAGTGGCCCACAAGTGGGTAAGGTGGCTACATAACCCCTGCCGCCTCGGGGGTCCCCACCGCTTCTGAGCGAGGGGCACAATCACAAGTGGCCCACAAGCGAGCAAGGTGGCTGGCTACATAACCCCTGCCGCGGGGTCCCCACCGCTTCAGGGCGGGGGGCACAATCAGAAGTGGCCCACAAGTGGGCAAGGTGGCTACATAACCCCTGCCGCCTGGGGGGTCCCCACCGCTTCAGAGCGGGGCGCATAATGAGAAGTGGCCCACAAGTGGGCAAGGTGGCTACATAACCCCCGCCGCCTGGGGGTTCCCCACCGCTTGAGAGCGGGGGGCACAATCAGAAGTGGCCCACAAGTGGGCAAGGTGGCTAGATAACCCCTGTCGCCTGAGGGGTCCCCACCGCTTGAGAGCGGGGGGCACAATCAGAAGTGGCCCACAAGTGGGCAAGGTGGCTACATAACCCCTGCCGCCCGGGGGGTCCACACCGCTTGAGAGCGGGGGCCAGAATCAGAAGTGGCCCACAAGTGGGTAAGGTGGCTACATAACCCCTGCCGCCTCGGGGGTCCCCACCGCTTCTGAGCGAGTGAAGACACACAAGTGGCCCACAAGCGAGCAAGGTGGCTGGCTACATAACCCCTGCCGCGGGGTCCCCACCGCTTCAGAGCGGAGGGCACAATCAAAAGTGGCCCACAAGTGGGCAAGGCGGCTACATAACCCCTGCCGCCTAGGAGGTCCCCACCGCTTCAGAGCGGGGCGCACAATCACAAGTGGCCCACAAGTGGGCAAGGTGGCTACATAACCCCTGCCGCCTGGCGGGTCCCCACCGCTTCAGAGCGGGGGGCACAATCAGAATTGGCCCACAAGTGGGCAAGGTGGCTACATAACCCCTGCCGCCTAGGAGGTCCCCACCGCTTCAGAGCGGGGCGCACAATCACAACTGGCCCACAAGTGGGCAAGGTGGCTACATAACCCCTGCCGCCTGGGGGGTCCCCACCGCTTCAGAGCGGGGGGCACAATCAGAAGTGGCCCACAAGTTGGCAAGGTGGCTACATAACCCCTGCCGCCTGGGGGTCCCCACCACTTTTGAGCGGGGGGCAGAATCAGAAGTGGCCCACAAGTGGGCAAGGTGGCTACATAACCCCTGCCGCCTGGGGGGTCCCCACCGCTTGAGAGCGGGGGCCAGAATCAGAAGTGGCCCACAAGTGGGCAAGGTGGCTAGATAACCCCTGCCGCCTGGGGGGTCCCCACCGCTTGAGAGCGGGGGGCACAATCAGAAGTGGCCCACAAGTGGGCAAGGTGGCTACATAACCCCTGCCGCCTGGGGGGGTCCCCACCGCTTCTGAGCGGGGGGCATAATCACAAGTGGCCCACAAGCGAGCAAGGTGGCTGGCTACATAACCCTTGCCGCGGGCTCCCCACCGCTTCAGAGCGGGTGGCACAATCAGAAGTGGCCCACAAGTGGGCAAGGTGGCTACATAACCCCTGCCGCCTGGGGGGTCCCCACCGCTTGAGAGCGGGGCGCACAATCAGAAGTGGCCCACAAGTGGGCAAGGTGGCTATATAACCCCTGCCGCCTGGGGGGTCCCCACCGCTTCTGAGCGGGGGGCAGAATCACAGGTGGCCCACAAGCGAGCAAGGTGGCTGGCTACATAACCCCTGCCGCGGGGTGCCCACCGCTTCAGAGCGGGTGGCACAATTAGAAGTGGCCCACAAGTGGGCAAGGTGGCTACATAACCCCTGCCGCCTGGGGGGTCCCCACCGCTTGAGAGCGGGGGCCAGAATCAGAAGTGGCCCACAAGTGGGTAAGGTGGCTACATAACCCCTGCCGCCTCGGGGGTCCCCACCGCTTCTGAGCGGGGGGCAGAATCACAGGTGGCCCACAAGCGACCAAGGTGGCTGGCTACATAACCCGTGCCGCGGGGTGCCCACCGCTTCAGAGCGGGTGGCACAATCAGAAGTGGCCCACAAGTGGGCAAGGTGGCTAGATAACCCCTGCCGCCTGGGGGGTCCCCACCGCTTGAGAGCGGGGCGCACAATCAGAAGTGGCCCACAAGTGGGCAAGGTGGCTATATAACCCCTGCCGCCTGGGGGTCCCCACCGCTTCTGAGCGGGGGGCAGAATCACAGGTGGCCCACAAGCGAGCAAGGTGGCTGGCTACATAACCCCTGCCGCGGGGTGCCCACCGCTTCAGAGCGGGTGGCACAATTAGAAGTGGCCCACAAGTGGGCAAGGTGGCTACATAACCCCTGCCGCCTGGGGGGTCCCCACCGCTTCAGAGCGGGGGCCAGAATCAGAAGTGGCCCACAAGTGGGTAAGGTGGCTACATAACCCCTGCCGCCTCGGGGGTCCCCACCGCTTCTGAGCGAGGGGCACAATCACAAGTGGCCCACAAGCGAGCAAGGTGGCTGGCTACATAACCCCTGCCGCGGGGTCCCCACCGCTTCAGGGCGGGGGGCACAATCAGAAGTGGCCCACAAGTGGGCAAGGTGGCTACATAACCCCTGCCGCCTGGGGGGTCCCCACCGCTTCAGAGCGGGGCGCATAATGAGAAGTGGCCCACAAGTGGGCAAGGTGGCTACATAACCCCCGCCGCCTGGGGGTTCCCCACCGCTTGAGAGCGGGGCGCACAATCAGAAGTGGCCCACAAGTGGGCAAGGTGGCTAGATAACCCCTGTCGCCTGAGGGGTCCCCACCGCTTGAGAGCGGGGGGCACAATCAGAAGTGGCCCACAAGTGGGCAAGGTGGCTACATAACCCCTGCCGCCCGGGGGGTCCACACCGCTTGAGAGCGGGGGCCAGAATCAGAAGTGGCCCACAAGTGGGTAAGGTGGCTACATAACCCCTGCCGCCTCGGGGGTCCCCACCGCTTCTGAGCGAGTGAAGACACACAAGTGGCCCACAAGCGAGCAAGGTGGCTGGCTACATAACCCCTGCCGCGGGGTCCCCACCGCTTCAGAGCGGAGGGCACAATCAAAAGTGGCCCACAAGTGGGCAAGGCGGCTACATAACCCCTGCCGCCTAGGAGGTCCCCACCGCTTCAGAGCGGGGCGCACAATCACAAGTGGCCCACAAGTGGGCAAGGTGGCTACATAACCCCTGCCGCCTGGGGGGTCCCCACCGCTTCAGAGCGGGGGGCAGAATCAGAAGTGGCCCACAAGTGGGCAAGGTGGCTACATAACCCCTGCCGCCTGGGGGGTCCCCACCGCTTGAGAGCGGGGGCCAGAATCAGAAGTGGCCCACAAATGGGCAAGGTGGCTAGATAACCCCTGCCGCCTGGGGGGCCCCCCCGCTGCAGAGCGGGGGGCACAATCAGAAGTGGCCCAAAACTGGGCAAGGTGGCTACATAACCCCTGCCGCCTCGGTGGTCCCCACCGCTTCAGAGCGGGGGGCACAATCAGAAGTGGCCCACAAGTGGGCAAGGTGGCTACATAACCCCTGCCGCCTGGGGGTCCCCACCACTTCTGAGCGGGGGGCAGAATCAGAAGTGGCCCACAAGTGGGCAAGGTGGCTACATAACCCCTGCCGCCTCGGGGGGTTCCCACCGCTTCAGAGCAGGGGGCAGAGTCAAAAGTGGCCCACAAGTGGGCAAGGTGGCTACATAACCCCTGCCGCCTCGGGGGTCCCCACCGCTTCAGAACGGGGGGCACAATCAGAATTGACCCACAAGGGGGCAAGGTGGGTACATAACCCCTGCCGCCTGGGGGGTCCCCACCGCTTGAGAGCGGAGGGCACAATCAAAGGTGGCCCACAAGTGGGCAAGGTGGCTACATAACCCCTGCCGCCTCGGGGGTCCCCACCGCTGCGGAGCGGGGGGCACAATCGGAAGTGGCCCACAAGTGGGCAAGGTGGCTACATAACCCTTGTCGCCTGGGGGGTCGCCACCGCTTCAGAGCGGGGCGCACAATCAGAAGTGGCCCACAAGTGGGCAAGGTGGCTAGATAACCCCTGCCGCCTAGGGGGTCCCCACCGCTGCAGAGCGGGGGGCAGCATCACAAGTGGCCCACAAGTGGGCAAGGTGGCTACATAACCCCTGCCGCCTCGGGGGTCCCCACCGCTTCAGAGCGGGGCGCACAATCAGAAGTGGCCCACAAGTGGGCAAGGTGGCTACATAACCCCTGCCGCCTGGGGGGTCCCCACCGCTGCAGAGCGGGGGGCACAATCAAAAGTGGCCCACAAGTGGGCAAGGTGGCTACATAACCCCTGCCGCCTCGGGGATCCCCACCGCTTCAGAGCGGGGGGCACTATCAGAAGTCGCCCACAAGTGGGCAAGGTGGCTACATAACCCCTGCCGCCTGGGGGGTCCCCACCGCTTCAGAGCGGGGGCCAGAATCAGAAGTGGCCCACAAGTGGGTAAGGTGGCTACATAACCCCTGCCGCCTCGGGGGTCCCCACCGCTTCTGAGCGAGGGGCACAATCACAAGTGGCCCACAAGCGAGCAAGGTGGCTGGCTACATAACCCCTGCCGCGGGGTCCCCACCGCTTCAGGGCGGGGGGCACAATCAGAAGTGGCCCACAAGTGGGCAAGGTGGCTACATAACCCCTGCCGCCTGGGGGGTCCCCACCGCTTCAGAGCGGGGGCCAGAATCAGAAGTGGCCCACAAGTGGGTAAGGTGGCTACATAACCCCTGCCGCCTCGGGGGTCCCCACCGCTTCTGAGCGAGGGGCACAATCACAAGTGGCCCACAAGCGAGCAAGGTGGCTGGCTACATAACCCCTGCCGCGGGGTCCCCACCGCTTCAGGGCGGGGGGCACAATCAGAAGTGGCCCACAAGTGGGCAAGGTGGCTACATAACCCCTGCCGCCTGGGGGGTCCCCACCGCTTCAGAGCAGGGCGCATAATGAGAAGTGGCCCACAAGTGGGCAAGGTGGCTACATAACCCCCGCCGCCTGGGGGTTCCCCACCGCTTGAGAGCGGGGGGCACAATCAGAAGTGGCCCACAAGTGGGCAAGGTGGCTAGATAACCCCTGTCGCCTGAGGGGTCCCCACCGCTTGAGAGCGGGGGGCACAATCAGAAGTGGCCCACAAGTGGGCAAGGTGGCTACATAACCCCTGCCGCCCGGGGGGTCCACACCGCTTGAGAGCGGGGGCCAGAATCAGAAGTGGCCCACAAGTGGGTAAGGTGGCTACATAACCCCTGCCGCCTCGGGGGTCCCCACCGCTTCTGAGCGAGTGAAGACACACAAGTGGCCCACAAGCGAGCAAGGTGGCTGGCTACATAACCCCTGCCACGGGGTCCCCACCGCTTCAGAGCGGAGGGCACAATCAAAAGTGGCCCACAAGTGGGCAAGGCGGCTACATAACCCCTGCCGCCTAGGAGGTCCCCACCGCTTCAGAGCGGGGCGCACAATCACAAGTGGCCCACAAGTGGGCAAGGTGGCTACATAACCCCTGCCGCCTGGGGGGTCCCCACCGCTTCAGAGCGGGGGGCAGAATCAGAAGTGGCCCACAAGTGGGCAAGGTGGCTACATAACCCCTGCCGCCTGGGGGGTCCCCACCGCTTGAGAGCGGGGGCCAGAATCAGAAGTGGCCCACAAATGGGCAAGGTGGCTAGATAACCCCTGCCGCCTGGGGGGCCCCCCCGCTGCAGAGCGGGGGGCACAATCAGAAGTGGCCCCAAACTGGGCAAGGTGGCTACATAACCCCTGCCGCCTCGGTGGTCCCCACCGCTTCAGAGCGGGGGGCACAATCAGAAGTGGCCCACAAGTGGGCAAGGTGGCTACATAACCCCTGCCGCCTGGGGGTCCCCACCACTTCTGAGCGGGGGGCAGAATCAGAAGTGGCCCACAAGTGGGCAAGGTGGCTACATAACCCCTGCCGCCTCGGGGGGTTCCCACCGCTTCAGAGCAGGGGGCAGAGTCAAAAGTGGCCCACAAGTGGGCAAGGTGGCTACATAACCCCTGCCGCCTCGGGGGTCCCCACCGCTTCAGAACGGGGGGCACAATCAGAATTGACCCACAAGGGGGCAAGGTGGGTACATAACCCCTGCCGCCTGGGGGGTCCCCACCGCTTGAGAGCGGAGGGCACAATCAAAGGTGGCCCACAAGTGGGCAAGGTGGCTACATAACCCCTGCCGCCTCGGGGGTCCCCACCGCTGCGGAGCGGGGGGCACAATCGGAAGTGGCCCACAAGTGGGCAAGGTGGCTACATAACCCTTGTCGCCTGGGGGGTCGCCACCGCTTCAGAGCGGGGCGCACAATCAGAAGTGGCCCACAAGTGGGCAAGGTGGCTAGATAACCCCTGCCGCCTAGGGGGTCCCCACCGCTGCAGAGCGGGGGGCAGCATCACAAGTGGCCCACAAGTGGGCAAGGTGGCTACATAACCCCTGCCGCCTCGGGGGTCCCCACCGCTTCAGAGCGGGGCGCACAATCAGAAGTGGCCCACAAGTGGGCAAGGTGGCTACATAACCCCTGCCGCCTGGGGGGTCCCCACCGCTGCAGAGCGGGGGGCACAATCAAAAGTGGCCCACAAGTGGGCAAGGTGGCTACATAACCCCTGCCGCCTCGGGGATCCCCACCGCTTCAGAGCGGGGGGCACTATCAGAAGTCGCCCACAAGTGGGCAAGGTGGCTACATAACCCCTGCCGCCCGGGGGGTCCCCACCGCTTGAGAGCGGGGGCCATAATCAGAAGTGGCCCACAAGTGGGCAAGGTGGCTAGATAACCCCTGCCGCCTGGGGGGTCCCCACCGCTGCAGACCGGGGGGCACAATCAGAAGTGGCCCACAACTGGGCAAGGTGGCTACATAACCCCTGCCCCCTCGGTGGTCCCCACCGCTTCAGAGCGGGGGGCACAATCAGAATTCACCCACAAGGGGGCAAGGTGGCTACATAACCCCTGCCGCCTGGGGAGTCCCCACCGCTTGAGGGCGGAGGGCAAAATCTGAGGTGGCCCACAAGTGGGCAAGGTGGCTACATAACCCCTGCCGCCTTGGGGGTCCCCACCGCTGCAGAGCGGGGAGCACAATCAGAAGTGGCCCACAAGTGGGCAAGGTGGCTACATAACCCCTGCCGCCTGGGGGGTCCCCACCGCTTCACAGCGTGAGGCAGAGTCAAAAGTGGCCCACACGTGGGCAAGGTGGCTACATAACCCCTGTCGCCTGGGGGGTCCCCACCGCTTCAGAGCGGGGGGCACAATCAGAATTGACCCACAAGGGGGCAAGGTGGCTACATAACCCATGCCGCCTGGGGGGTCCCCACCGCTTCAGAGCGGGGGCAAGAATCAGAAATGGCCCACAAGTGGGCAAGGTGGCTAGATAACCCCTTCCGCCTCGTGGGTTCCCAACGCTTCTGAGCAGGGGGCAGAGTCAAAAGTGGCCCACAAGTGGGCAAGGTGGCTACATAACCCCTACCGCCTGGGGGTCCCCACCGCTTCAGAGCGGGGGGCACAATCAGAAGTGGCCCACAAGTGGGCAAGGTGGTTACATAACCACTGCCGCCTAGGGGGTCCCCACCGCTGCAGAGCGGGGGGCATAATCAGAAGTGGCCCACAAGTGGGCAAGGTGGCTACATAACCCCTGCCGCCTAGGGGGTCCCCACCGCTTCAGAGCAGGGGGCAGAATCAGAAGTGGCCCACAAGTGGGCAAGGTGGCTACAGAACCCGTGCCGCCTGGGGGTTCCCCACCGCTTGAGAGCGGGGGACAGAATCAGAAGTGGCCCACAAGTGGGCAAGGTGGCTACATAACCCCTGCCGCCTGGGGGTGTCCCCACCGCTTGAGAGCGGGGGGTGGATTCAGAAGTGGCCCACAAGAAGGTAAGGTGGCTACATAACCCCTGCTGCCTCGGGGGTCCCCACCGCTTCTGAGCGGGGGGCACAATCAGAAGTGGCCCACAAGTGGGCACGGTGGCTACATAACCCCTGCCGCCTTGGGGGTCCCCACCGCTTCAGAGCGGGGCGCACAATCACAAGTGGCCCACAAGTGGGCAAGGTGGCTACATAACCCCTGCCGCCTGGGGGTTCCCCACCGCTTCAGAGCGGGGGGCACAATCAGAAGTGGCCCACAAGTGGGCAAGGTGGCTAGATAACCCCTGCCGCCTGGGGGGTCCCCACCGCTTGAGAGCGGGGGGCACAATCAGAAGTGGCCCACAAGTGGGCAAGGTGGTTACATAACCACTGCCGCCTAGGGGGTCCCCACCGCTGCAGAGCGGGGGGCACAATCAGAAGTGGCCCACAAGTGGGCAAGGTGGCTACATAACCCCTGCCGCCTGGGGGGTCCCCACCGCTTCAGAGCGGGGGGCAGAATCAGAAGTGGCCCACAAGTGGGCAAGGTGGCTACATAACCCCTGCCGCCTGGGGGTTCCCCACCGCTTGAGAGCGGGGGGCACAATCACCAGTGGCCCACAAGTGGGCAAGGTGGCTAGATAACCCCTGCCGCCTTGGGGTTCCCCACCGCTTCAGAGCGGGGGGCAGAATCAAAAGTGGCCCACAAGTGGGCAAGGTGGCTAGATAACCCCTGCCGCCTGGGGGGGTCCCCACCGCTTGAGAGCGGGGGCCAGAATCAGAAGTGGCCCACAAGAAGGTAAGGTGGCTACATAACCCCTGCTTCGGGGGTCCCCACCGCTTTTGAGCGGGGGGCACAATCAGATGTGGCCCACAAGTGGGCAAGGTGGCTACATAACCCCTGCCGCCTTGGGGGTCCCCACCGCTTCAGAGCGGGGCGCACAATCAGAAGTGGCCCACAAGTGGGCAAGGTGGCTACATAACCACTGCCGCTTGGGGGTTCCCCACCGCTTCAAAGCGGGGGGCACAATCAGAAGTGGCCCACAAGTGGGCAAGGTGGCTACATAACCACTGCCGCCTGGGGGTTCCCCACCGCTTCAGAGCGGGGGCACAATCAGAAGTGGCCCACAAGTGGGCAAGGTGGCTACATAACCCCTGCCGCCTGGGGGGTCCCCACCGCTTGAGAGCGGGGGGCACAATCAGAAGTGGCCCACAAGTGGGCAAGGTGGCTACATAACCCCTGCCGCCTGGGGGGTCCCCACCGCTTGAGAGCGGGGGGCAGAATCAGAAGTGGCCCACAAGTGGGTAAGGTGGCTACATAACCCCTGCCGCCTCGGGGGTCCCCACCGCTTCTGAGCGAGGGGCAGAATCACAAGTGGCCCACAAGCGAGCAAGGTGGCTGGCTACATAACCCCTGCCGCGGGGTCCCCACCGCTTCAGAGCGGGGGGCACAATCAGAAGTGGCCCACAAGTGGGCAAGGTGGCTACATAACCCCTGCCGCCTGGGGGGTCCCCACCGCTTCAGAGCGGGGCGCACAATCAGAAGTGGCCCACAAGTGGGCAAGGTGGCTACATAACCCCTGCCGCCTGGGGGTTCCCCACCGCTTCAGAGCGGGGGGCACAATCGGAAGTGGCCCACAAGTGGGCAAGGTGGCTAGATAACCCCTGCCGCCTGGGGGGTCCCCACCGCTTCAGAGCGGGGGGCACAATCAGAAGTGGCCCACAAGTGGGCAAGGTGGCTACATAACCCCTGCCGCCCGGGGGGTCCACACCGCTTGAGAGCGGGGGCCAGAATCAGAAGTGGCCCACAAGTGGGTAAGGTGGCTACATAACCCCTGCCGCCTCGGGGGTCCCCACCGCTTCTGAGCGGCGGGCAGAATCACAAGTGGCCCACAAGCGAGCAAGGTGGCTAGCTACATAACCCCTGCCGCGGGGTCCCCACCGCTTCTGAGCGGGGGGCACAATCAAAAGTGGCCCACAAGTGGGCAAGGTGGCTACATAACCCCTGCCGCCTCGGGGGTCCCCACCGCTTCAGAGCGGGGCGCACAATCAGAAGTGGCCCACAAGTGGGCAAGGTGGCTACATAACCCCTGCCGCCTGGGGGTTCCCCACCGCTTGAGAGCGGGGGGCACAATCAGAAGTGGCCCACAAGTGGGCAAGGTGGCTACATAACCCCTGCCGCCTGGGGGGTCCCCACCGCTTGAGAGCGGGGCGCACAATCAGAAGTGGCCCACAAGCGAGCAAGGTGGCTGGCTACATAACCCGTGCCGCCTCGGGGGTCCCCACCGCTTCTGAGCGGGGGGCAGAATCACAAGTGGCCCACAAGCGAGCAAGGTGGCTGGCTACATAACCCCTGCCGCGGGGTCCCCACCGCTTCAGAGCGGGGGGCACAATCAGAAGTGGCCCACAAGTGGGCAAGGTGGCTACATAACCCCTGCCGCCTAGGGGGTCCCCACCGCTTCAGAGCGGGGCGCACAATCAGAAGTGGCCCACAAGTGGGCAAGGTGGCTACATAACCCCTGCCGCCTGGGGGGTCCCCACCGCTTCAGAGCAGGGGGCACAATCACGAGTGGCCCACAAGTGGGCAAGGTGGCTACATAACCCCTACCGCCTCGGGGGTCCCCAACGCTTCAGAGTGGGGGGCAGAATCACAAGTGGCCCACAAGCGAGCAAGGTGGCTGGCTACATAACCCCTGCCGCGGGGTCCCCACCGCTTCAGAGCGGGGGGCACAATGAGAAGTGGCCCACAAGTGGGCAAGGTGGCTACATAACCCCTGCCGCCTGGGGGGTCCCCACCGCTTCAGAGCGGGGCGCACAATCAGAAGTGGCCCACAAGTGGGCAATGTGGCTACATAACCCCTTGACGCCTTCAGGTTCCCCACCGCTTCAGAGCGGGGGGCACAATCAGAATTGACCCACAAGGGGGCAAGGTGGCTACATAACACCTGCCGCCTGGGGGGTCCCCACCGCTTCAGAGCGGGGCGCACAATCAGAAGTGGCCCACAAGTGGGCAAGGTGGCTAGATAACCCCTGCCGCCTGGGGGTCCCCACCGCTTTAGACCGGGGGGCAAAATCACAAGTGGCCCACAAGTAGGCAAGGTGGCTACATAACCCCTGCCGCCTCGGGGGTCCCCACCGCTTCAGAGCGGGGGGCACAATCTGAAGTGGCCCACAAGTGGGCAAGGTGGCTACATAACCCCTGCCGCCTCGGGGGTTCCCACCGCTTCAGAGCGGGGAGCAGAGTCAAAAGTGGCCCACAAGTGGGCAAGGTGGCTACATAACCCCTGCCGCCTGGGGGTCCCCACCGCTTCAGAGCGGGGGGCACAATCACAAGTGGCCCACAAGTGGGCAAGGTGGCTACATAACCCCTGTCGCCTGGGGGGTCCCCACCGCTTGAGAGCGGGGGGCAAAATCACAAGTGGCCCACAAGTGGGCAAGGTGGCTGCACAACCCCTGCCGCCTGGGGGTCTCCAGCGCTTCAACCCGCGGGGCAAAATCACAAGTGGCCCACAAGTGGGCAAGGTCGCTACATAACCCGTGCCGCCTCGGGGGTCCCCACTGCTTCGGAGCGGGGGGCACAATCAGAATTGACCCACAAGGGGGCACGGTGGCTACATAACCCCTGCCGCCTGGGGGGTCCCCACCGCTTCAGAGCGCGGGGCAGAATCACAAGTGGCCCACAAGTGGGCAAGGTGGCTACATAACCCCTGCCGCCTGGGGGGTCCCCACCGCTTGAGAGCGGGGGGCAAAATCACAAGTGGCCCACAACTGGGCAAGGTGACTACATAACCCCTGCCGCCTCGGGGGTCCCCACCGCTTGGGAGCGGGGGGCACAATCAGAAGTGGCCCACAAGTGGGCAAGGTGGCTACATAACCCCTGCCGCCTGGGGGGTCCCCGCCGCTGCAGAGCGGGGGGCACAATCGGAAGTGGCCCACAAGTGGGCAAGGTGGCTACATAACCACTGCCGCCTGGGGGTTCCCCACCGCTTCTGAGCGGGGGGCAGAATCAGAAGTGGCCCACAAGAGGGCAAGGTGGCTACATAACCCCTGCCGCCTGGGGGGTCCCCACCGCTTGAGAGCGGGGGCCAGAATCAGAAGTGGCCCACAAGTGGGCAAGGTGGCTACATAACCCCTGCCGCCTCGGGGGTTACCACCGCTTGAGAGCAGGGGGAAGAGTCAAAAGTGGCCCACAAGTGGGCAAGGTGGCTACATAACCCCTGCCGCCTCGGGGGTCCCCACCGCTTCAGAGCGGGGGGCACAATCAGAAGTGGCCCACAAGTGGGCAAGGTGGCTACATAACCCCTGCCGCCTGGGGGGTCCCCACCGCTGCAGAGCGGGGGGCACAATCAGAAGTGGCCCACAAGGGGGCAAGGTGGCTACATAACCCCTGCCGCCTGGGGGGTCCCCACCGCTTCGGAGCGGGGGGCACAATCAGAAGTGGCCCACAAGTGGGCAAGGTGGGTACATAACCCCTGCCGCCTGGGGGTCCCCACCGCTTCTGAGCGGGGGGCAGAATCAGAAGTGGCCCACAAGTGGGCAAGGTGGCTACATGGCCCCGGCCGTCTGGGGGGTCCCCACCGCTTGAGAGCGGGGGGCACAATCAGAAGTGGCCCACAAGTGGGTGAAGTGGCTACATAACCCCTGCCGCGTGGGGGTCCCCACCGCTTCAGAGCGGGGGGCACAATCAGAAGTGGTCCACAAGTGGGCAACATGGCTACATAACCCCTGCCGCGTGGGGGTCCCCACCGCTTCAGAGCGGGGGGCAGAATCAGAAGTGGCTCACAAGTGGGGGAGGTGGCTACATAACCCCTGCCGCTTGGGGGGTCCCCACCGCTTCAGAGTGGGGGGCACAATCAGAAGTGGCCCACAAGTGGGCAAGGTGGCTACATAACCCCTGCCGCCTGGGGGCTCCCCACCCTTTGAGAGCGGGGGGCACAATCAGAAGTGGCCCACAAGTGGGCAAGGTGGCTACATAACCCCTGCCGCCTCGGGGGTCCCCACCGCTTCAGAGCGGGGGGCACAATCAGAAGTGGCCCACAAGTGGGCAAGGTGGGTACATAACCCCTGCCGCCTGGGGGGTCCCCACCGCTTGAGAGCGGGGGCCAGAATCAGAAGTGGCCCACAAGTGGGCAAGGTGGCTACATAACCCCTACCGCCTCGGGGGTCCCCACCGCTTCTGAGCGGGGGGCAGAATCAGAAGTGGCCCACAAGTGGGCAAGGTGGCTACATAACCCCTGCCGCCTCGGGGGTCCCCACCGCTTCAGAGCGGGGGGCACAATCAGAAGTGGCCCACAAGTGGGCAAGGTGGGTACATAACCCCTGCCGCCTGGGGGGTCCCCACCGCTTGAGAGCGGGGGCCAGAATCAGAAGTGGCCCACAAGTGGGCAAGGTGGCTACATAACCCCTGCCGCCCCGGGGGTCCCCACCGCTTCAGAGCGGGGGGCAGAATCACAAGTGGCCCACAAGCGGGCAAATCGGCTACATAACCCCTGCCGCCTCAAGGGTCCCCACCGCTTCAGAGCGGGGGGCACAATCAGAAGTGGCCCACAAGTGGGCAAGGTGGCTACAGAACCCCTGCCGCCTGGGGGGTCCCCACCGCTTCAGAGCGGGGCGCAGAATCAGAAGTGGCCCACAAGTGGGCAAGGTGGCTACATAACCCCTGCCGCCTGGGGGGTCCCCACCGCTTCAGAGCGGGGGGCACAATCAGAAGTGGCCCACAAGTGGGCAAGGTGGCTACATAACCCCTGCCTCCTGGGGGGTCCCCACCGCTTCACAGCGGGGGGCACAATCACAAGTGGCCCACAAGTGGGCAAGGTGGCTACATAACCCCTGCCGCCTGGGGGGTCCCCACCGCTTCAGAGCGGGGGGCAGAATCACAAGTGGCCCACAAGTGGGCAAGGTGGTTACACAACCACTGCCGCCTGGGGGGTCCCCACCGCTTCAGAGCAGGGGGCAGAATCAGAAGTGGCCCACAAGTGGGCAAGTTGGCTACATAACCCCTGCCGCCTGGGGGGTCCCCACCGCTTCAGAGCGGGGCGCACAATCAGAAGTGGCCCACAAGTGGGCAGGGTGGCTACATAACCCCTGCCGCTTGGGGGGTCCCCACCGCTTCAGAGTGGGGGGCACAATCACAAGTGGCTCACAAGTGGGCAAGGTGGCTACATAACCCCTGTCGCCTGGGGGGTCCCCACCGCTTGAGAGCGGGGGCCAGAATCAGAAGTGGCCCACAAGTGGGCAAGGTGGCTACATAACCCCTGCCGCCTCGGGGGTCCCCACCGCTTCCAAGCGGGGGGCAAAATCACAAGTGGCCCACAAGTGGGCAAGGTGGCTACATAACCCCTGCCGCCTCGGGGTCCCCACCGCTTCAGAGCGGGGGGCACAATCAGAAGTGGCCCACAAGTGGGCAAGGTGGCTACATAACCCCTGCCGCCTGGGGGGTCCCCACCGCTTCAGAGCGGGGGGCACAATCACAAGTGGCCCACAAGTGGGCAAGGTGGCTACATAACCCCTGCCGCCTCGGGGGTCCCCAACGCTTCAGAGCGGGGGGCACAATCAGAAGTGGCCCACAAGTGGGCAAGGTGGCTACATAACCCCTGCCGCTTGGGGGGTCCCCACCGCTGCAGAGCGGGGGCCACAATCAGAAGTGGCCCACAAGGGGGCAAGGTGGCTACATAACCCCTGCCGCCTGGGGGGTCCCCACCGCTTCAGAGCGGGGGCACAATCGGAAGTGGCCCACAAGTGGGCAAGGTGGCTACATAACCCCTGCCGCCTGGGGGTCCCCACCGCTTCTGAGCGGGGGGCAGAATCAAAAGTGGCGCACAAGTGGGCAAGGTGGCTACATAACCCCTGCCGCCTGGGGGGTCCCCACCGCTTGAGAGCGGGGGCCAGAATCAGAAGTGGCCCACAAGTGGGCAAGGTGGCTACATAACCCCTGCCGCCTCGGGGTTTCCCACCGCTTGAGGACAGGGGGAAGAGTCAAAAGTGGCCCACAAGTGGGCAAGGTGGCTACATAACCCCTGCCGCCTGGGGGTCCCCACCGCTTCAGAGCGGGGGGCACAATCAGAAGTGGCGCACAAGTGGGCAAGGTGGCTACATAACCCCTGTCGCCTGAGGGGTCCCCACCGCTTGAGAGCGGGGGGCAGAATCACAAGTGGCTCACAAGTGGGCAAGGTGGCTACATAACCCCTGCTGCCTCGGGGGTCCCCACCGCTTCAGAGCGGGGGGCACAATCAGAAGTGGCCCACAAGTGGGCAAGGTGGCTACATAACCCCTGCCGCCTGGGGGGTCCCCACCGCTGCAGAGCGGGGGGCAAAATCAGAAGTGGCCCACAAGGGGGCAAAGTGGCTACATAACCCCTGCCGCCTGGGGGGTCCCCACCGCTTCAGAGCGGGGGGCACAATCGGAAGTGGCCCACAAGTGGGCAATGTGGCTACATAACCCCTGCCGCCTGGGGGTCCCCACCGCTTCAGAGCGGGGCGCACAATCAGAAGTGGCCCACAAGTGGGCAAGGTGGCTACATAACCCCTGCCGCCTGGGGGGGCCCAACGCCTGAGAGAGGGGGCCAGAATCAGAAGTGGCGCACAAGCGGGCAAGGTGGCTACATAACCCCTGCCGCCTCAGGGGTTCCCACCGCTTGAGAGCAGGGGGAAGAGTCAAAAGTGGCCCACAAGTGGGCAAGGTGGCTACATAACCCCTGCCGCCTGGGGGTCCCCACCGCTTCAGAGCGAGAAGCACAATCAGAAGTGGCCCACAAGTGGGCAAGGTGGCCACATAACCCCTGCCGCTTGGGGGGTCCCCACCGCTTGAGAGCGGGGGGCAGAATCACAAGTGGCTCACAAGTGGGCAAGGTGGCTACATAACCCCTGCTGCCTCGGGGGTCCCCACCGCTTCAGAGCGGGGGGCACAATCAGAAGTGGCCCACAAGTGGGCAAGGTGGCTACATAACCCCTGCCGCCTGGGGGGTCCCCACCGCTGCAGAGCGGGGGGCAAAATCAGAAGTGGCCCACAAGGGGGCAAAGTGGCTACATAACCCCTGCCGCCTGGGGGGTCCCCACCGCTTCAGAGCGGGGGGCACAATCGGAAGTGGCCCACAAGTGGGCAATGTGGCTACATAACCCCTGCCGCCTGGGGGTCCCCACCGCTTCTGAGCGGGGGGCAGAATCAGAAGTGGCCCACAAGTGGGCAAGGTGGCTACATAACCCCTGCCGCCTGGGGGGGCCCAACGCCTGAGAGAGGGGGCCAGAATCAGAAGTGGCGCACAAGCGGGCAAGGTGGCTACATAACCCCTGCCGCCTCAGGGGTTCCCACCGCTTGAGAGCAGGGGGAAGAGTCAAAAGTGGCCCACAAGTGGGCAAGGTGGCTACATAACCCCTGCCGCCTGGGGGTCCCCACCGCTTCAGAGCGAGAAGCACAATCAGAAGTGGCCCACAAGTGGGCAAGGTGGCCACATAACCCCTGCCGCTTGGGGGGTCCCCACCGCTTCAGAGCGGGGGGCACAATCAGAAGTGGCCCACAAGTGGGCAAGGTGGCTACATAACCCCCGCCGCCTGGGGGGTCCCCACCGCTGCAGAGCGGGGGGCACAATCAGAAGTGGCCCACAAGGGGGCAAGGTGGCTACATAACCCCTGCCGCTTGGGGGGTCCCCACCGCTTCGGAGCGGGGGGCACAATCAGAAGTGGCCCACAAGTGGGCAGAGTGGCTACATAACCCCTGCCGCCTGGGGGTCCCCACCGCTTCTGAGCGGGGGGCAGAATCAATGGTGGCCCACAAGTGGGCAAGGTGGCTACATAACCCCTGCCGCCTGGGGGGTCCCCACCGCTTGAGAGCGGGGGGCAGAATCAGAAGTGGCCCACAAGTGGGTGAAGTGGCTACATAACCCCTGCCGCCTGGGGGTCCCCACCGCTTCAGAGCGGGGGGCACAATCAGAAGTGGCCCACAAGTGGGCAACATGGCTACATAACCCCTGCCGCCTGGGGGTCCCCACCGCTTCAGAGCGGGGGGCAGAATCAGAAGTGGCTCACAAGCGGGCAGGGTGGCTACATAACCCCTGCCGCTTGGGGGGTCCCCACCGCTTCAGAGTGGGGGGCACAATCACAAGTGGCTCACAAGTGGGCAAGGTGGCTACATAACCCCTGTCGCCTGGGGGGTCCCCACCGCTTGAGAGCGGGGGCCAGAATCACAAGTGGCCCACAAGTGGGCAAGGTGGCTACATAACCCCTGCCGCCTCGGGGTCCCCACCGCTTCAGAGCGGGGGGCACAATCAGAATTGACCCACAAGGGGGCAAGGTGGCTACATAACCCCTGCCGCCTGGGGGGTCCCCACCGCTTCAGAGCGGGGGGCACAATCACAAGTGGCCCACAAGTGGGCAAGGTGGCTACATAACCACTGCCGCCTGGGGGGTCCCCGCCGCTGCAGAGCAAGGGGCCCAATCAGAAGTGGCCCACAAGTGGGCAAGGTGGCTACATAACCCCTGCCGCCTGGGGGTCCCCACCGCTTCGGAGCGGGGGACACATCAGAAGTGGCCCACAAGTGGGCAAGGTGGCTACATAACCCCTGTCGCCTGGGGGGTCCCCACCGCTTCAGAGCGGGGGGCAGAATCACAAGTGGCCCACAAGTGGGCAAGGTGGCTACATAACCCCTGCCGCCTCGGGGGTCCCCAGCGCTTCAAAGCGGGGGGCAAAATCACAAGTGGCCCACAAGTGGGCAAGGTGGCTACATAACCCCTGCCGCCTTGGGGGTCCCCACTGCTTCAGAGCGGGGGGCACAATCAGAATTAACCCACAAGGGGGCAAGGTGGCTACATAACCCCTGCCGCCTGGGGGGTCCCCACCGCTTCAGAGCGGGGGGCACAATCAGAAGTGGCCCACAAGTAGGCAAGGTGGCTACATAACCACTGCCGCCTAGGGGGTCCCCACCGCTGCAGAGCGGGGGGCACAATCAGAAGTGGCCCACAAGTGGGCAAGGTGGCTACATAACCCCTGCCGCCTTGGGGGTCCCCACCGCTTCAGAGCGGGGGGCACAATCAGAAGTGGCCCACAAGTGGGCAAGGTGGCTACATAACCCTTGCCGCCTCGGGGGTCCCCACCGATTGGGAGCGGGGGGCAGAATCACAAGTGGCCCACAAGTGGGCAAGGTGGCTACATAACCCCTTGCCGCCTCGGGGGTTCCCACCGCTTCAGAGCGGGGCGCACAATCAGAAGTGGCCCACAAGTGGGCAAGGTGGCTACATAACCCCTGCCGCCTGGGGGGTCCCCACCGCTTCAGAGCGGGGGGCAGAATCACAAGTGGCCCACAAGTGGGCAAGGTGGCTACATAACCCCTGTCGCCTGGGGGGTCCCCACCGCTTCAGAGCGGGGGGCAGAATCACAAGTGGCCCACAAGTGGGCAAGGTGGCTACATAACCCCTGCCGCCTCGGGGGTCCCCACCGCTTCAGAGCGGGGGGCACAATCAGAATTGACCCACAAGTGGGCAAGGTGGCTACATAACCCCTACCGCCTGGGGGGTCCCCACCGCTTCAGAGCGGGAGGCAGAATCCGAAGTGGCTCACAAGTGGGCAAGGTGGCTACATAACCCCTGCCGCCTGGGGGTCCCCACCGCTTCAGAGCGGGGGGCACAATCGGAAGTGGCCCACAAGTGGGCAAGGTGGCTACATAACCCCTGCCGCCTGGGGGTCCCCACCGCTTCTGAGCGGGGGGCGGAATCAGAAGTGGCCCACAAGTGGGCAAGGTGGCTACATATCCCCTGTCGCCTGGGGGGTCCCCACCGCTTCTGAGCGAGGGGCAGAATCAAAAGTGGCCCACAAGTGGGCAAGGTGGCTACATAACCCCTGCCGCCTGGGGGTCCCCACCGCTTCGGAGCGGGGGACACATCAGAAGTGGCCCACAAGTGGGCAAGGTGGCTACATAACCCCTGTCGCCTGGGGGGTCCCCACCGCTTGAGAGCGGGGGGCAGAATCACAAGTGGCCCACAAGTGGGCAAGGTGGCTACATAACCCCTGCCGCCTCGGGGGTCCCCAGCGCTTCAAAGCGGGGGGCAAAATCACAAGTGGCCCACAAGTGGGCAAGGTGGCTACATAACCCCTGCCGCCTTGGGGGTCCCCACCCCTTCAGAGCGGGGGGCACAATCAGAAGTGGCCCACAAGTAGGCAAGGTGGCTACATAACCACTGCCGCCTAGGGGGTCCCCACCGCTGCAGAGCGGGGGGCACAATCAGAAGTGGCCCACAAGTGGGCAAGGTGGCTACATAACCCCTGCCGCCCGGGGGGTCCCCACCGCTTCAGAGCGGGGGGCACAATCAGAAGTGGCCCACAAGTGGGCAAGGTGGCTACATAACCCCTGCCGCCTGGGGGGTCCCCACCGCTTCAGAGCGGGGGGCACAATCAGAAGTGGCCCACAAGTGGGCAAGGTGGCTACATAACCCCTGCCGCCTGGGGGTCCCCACCGCTTCTGAGCGGGAGGCAGAATCACAAGTGGCCCACAAGTGGGCAAGGTGGCTACATAACCCCTGCCGCCTCCGGGGTCCCCACCGCTTGAGAGCGGAGGCCAGAATCAGAAGTGGCCCACAAGTGGGCAAGGTGGCTACATAACCCTTGCCGCCTCGGGGGTCCCCACCGCTTGGGAGCGGGGGGCAGAATCACAAGTGCCCCACAAGTGGGCAAGGTGGCTACATAACCCCTTGCCGCCTCGGGGGTTCCCGCCGCTTCAGAGCGGGGCGCACAATCAGAAGTGGCCCACAAGTGGGCAAGGTGGCTACATAACCCCTGCCGCCTGGGGGGTCCCCACCGCTTCAGAGCGGGGGGGCGGAATCACAAGTGGCCCACAAGTGGGCAAGGTGGCTACATAACCCCTGTCGCCTGGGGGGTCCCCACCGCTTCAGAGCGGGGGGCAGAATCACAGATGGCCCACAAGTGGGCAAGGTGGCTACATAACCCCTGCCGCCTCGGGGGTCCCCACCGCTTCAGAGCGGGGGGCACAATCAGAATTGACCCACAAGTGGGCAAGGTGGCTACATAACCCCTGCCGCCTGGGGGTCCCCACCGCTTCATAGCGGGGGGCACAATCAGAAGTGGCCCACAAGTGGGCAAGGTGGCTACATAACCCCTGCCGCCTGGGGGTCCCCACCGCTTCAGAGCGGGGGGCACAATCAGAAGTGGCCCACAAGCGGGCAAGGTGGCTACATAACCCCTGCCGCCTGGGGGTCCCCACCGCTTCAGAGCGGGGGGCACAATCAGAAGTGGCCCACAAGTGGGCAACATGGCTACATAACCCCTGCCGCCTGGGGGTCCCCACCGCTTCAGAGCGGGGGGCAGAATCAGAAGTGGCTCACAAGTGGGCAAGGTGGCTACATAACCCCTGCCGGCTGGGGGGTTCGCACCGCTTCAGAGTGGGGGGCACAATCAGAAGTGGCCCACAAGTGGGCAAGGTGGCTACATAACCCCTGCCGCCTCGGGGGTCCCCACCGCTTGAGAGCGGGGGGCAGAATCACAAGTGGCCCACAAGTGGGCAAGGTGGCTACATAACCTCTACCGCCTCGGGGGTCCCCACCGCTTTAGAGCGGGGGGCAAAATCAGAAGTGGCCCACAAGTGGGCAAGGTGGCTACATAACCCCTGCCGCCTCGGGGGTCCCCACCGCTTCAGAGCGGGGGGCACAATCAGAAGTGGCCCACAAGTAGGCAAGGTGGCTACATAACCACTGCCGCCTAGGGGGTCCCCACCGCTGCAGAGCGGGGGGCACAATCAGAAGTGGCCCACAAGTGGGCAAGGTGGCTACATAACCCCTGCCGCCTGGGGGGTCCCCACCGCTTCAGAGCGGGGAGCACAATCAGAAGTGGCCCACAAGTGGGCAAGGTGGCTACATAACCCCTGCCGCCTGGGGGGTCCCCACCGCTTGAGAGCGGGGGCCAGAATCAGAAGTGGCCCACAAGTGGGCAACGTGGCTACATAACCCTTGCCGCCTCGGGGGTCCCCACCGATTGGGAGCGGGGGGCAGAATCACAAGTGGCCCACAAGTGGGCAAGGTGGCTACATAACCCCTTGCCGCCTCGGGGGTTCCCACCGCTTCAGAGCGGGGCGCACAATCGGAAGTGGCCCACAAGTGGGCAAGGTGGCTACATAACCCCTGCCGCCTGGGGGGTCCCCACCGCTTCAGAGCGGGGGGCAGAATCACAAGTGGCCCACAAGTGGGCAAGGTGGCTACATAACCCCTGTCGCCTGGGGGGTCCCCACCGCTTCAGAGCGGGGGGCAGAATCACAAGTGGCCCACAAGTGGGCAAGGTGGCTACATAACCCCTGCCGCCTCGGGGGTCCCCACCGCTTCAGAGCGGGGGGCACAATCAGAATTGACCCACAAGTGGGCAAGGTGGCTACATAACCCCTGCCGCCTGGGGGGTCCCCACCGCTTCAGAGCGGGGGGCAGAGTCAGAAGTGGCTCACAAGTGGGCAAGGTGGCTACATACCCCCTGCCGCCTGGGGGTCCCCACCGCTTCAGAGCGGGGGGCACAATCAGAAGTGGCCCACAAGTGGGCAAGGTGGCTACATAACCCCTGCCGCCTGGGGGTCCCCACCGCTTCAGAGCGGGGGGCACAATCAGAAGTGGCCCACAAGTGGGCAACATGGCTACATAACCCCTGCCGCCTGGGGGTCCCCACCGCTTCAGAGCGGGGGGCAGAATCAGAAGTGGCCCACAAGTGGGCAAGGTGGCTACATAACCCCTGCCGCCTCGGGGGTCCCCACCGCTTGAGAGCGGGGGGCACAATCAGAAGTGGCCCACAAGTGGGCAAGGTGGCTACATAACCCCTACCGCCTCGGGGGTCCCCACCGCTTCAGAGCGGGGGGCAAAATCAGAAGTGGCCCACAAGTGGGCAAGGTGGCTACATAACCCCTGCCACCTGGGGGGTCCCCACCGCTTCAGAGCGGGGGGCACAATCAGAAGTGGCCCACAAGTGGGCAAGGTGGCTACATAACCCCTGCCGCCTAGGGGGTCCCCACCGCTTGAGAGCGGGGGCCAGAATCAGAAGTGGCCCACAAGTGGGCAAGGTGGCTACATAACCCCTGCCGCCTCAGGGGTCCCCACCGCTTCAGAGCGGGGGGCACAATCAGAATTGACCCACAAGTGGGCAAGGTGGCTACATAACCCCTGCCGCCTGGGGGGTCCCCACCGCTTCAGAGCGGGGGGCACAATCGGAAGTGGCCCACAAGTGGGCAAGGTGGCTAGATAACCCCTGTCGCCTGGGGGGTCCCCACCGCTTGGGAACGGGGGGCAGAATCAGAAGTGGCCCACAAGTGGGCAACATGGCTACATAACCCCTGCCGCCTGGGGGTCCCCACCGCTTCAGAGCGGGGGGCACAATCAGAAGTGGCCCACAAGTGGGCAAGGTGGCTACATAACCCCTGCCGCCTCGGGGGTCCCCACCGCTTCAGAGCGGGGGGCACAATCAGAATTGACCCACAAGTGGGCAAGGTGGCTACATAACCCCTTGCCGCCTGGGGGGTCCCCACCGCTTCAGAGCGGGGGGCAGAATCAGAAGTTGCCCACAAGTGGGCAAGGTGGCTACATAACCCCTGCCGCCTGGGGGGTCCCCACCGCTTCAGAGCGGGGGGCACAATCAGAAGTGGCCCACAAGTGGGCAAGGTGGCTACATAACCCCTGCCGCCTAGGGGGTCCCCACCGCTTGAGAGCGGGGGCCAGAATCAGAAGTGGCCCACAAGTGGGCAAGGTGGCTACATAACCCCTGCCGCCTCAGGGGTCCCCACCGCTTCAGAGCGGGGGGCACAATCAGAATTGACCCACAAGTGGGCAAGGTGGCTACATAACCCCTGCCGCCTGGGGGGTCCCCACCGCTTCAGAGCGGGGGGCACAATCGGAAGTGGCCCACAAGTGGGCAAGGTGGCTAGATAACCCCTGTCGCCTGGGGGGTCCCCACCGCTTGGGAACGGGGGGCAGAATCAGAAGTGGCCCACAAGTGGGCAACATGGCTACATAACCCCTGCCGCCTGGGGGTCCCCAACGCTTCAAAGCGGGGCGCACAATCAGAAGTGGCCCACAAGTGGGCAAGGTGGCTACATAACCCCTGCCGCCTCGGGGGTCCCCACCGCTTCAGAGCGGGGGGCACAATCAGAGTTGACCCACAAGTGGGCAAGGTGGCTACATAACCCCTTGCCGCCTGGGGGGTCCCCACCGCTTCAGAGCGGGGGGCAGAATCAGAAGTGGCCCACAAGTGGGCAAGGTGGCTACATAACCCCTGTCGCCTGGGGGGTCCCCACCGCTTGGGAGCGGGGGGCACAATCAAAAGTGGCCCACAAGTGGGCAACATGGCTACATAACCCCTGCCGCCTGGGGGTCCCCACCGCTTCAGAGCAGGGGGCACAATCAGAAGTGGCCCACAAGTGGGCAAGGTGACTACATAACCCCTGCCGCCTCGGGGGTCCCCACCGCTTCAGAGCGGGGGGCACAATCAGAAGTGGCCCACAAGTGGGCAAGGTGGCTACATAACCCCTGCCGCCTGGGGGGTCCCCACCGCTTCAGAGCGGGGGGCAGAATCAGAAGTGGCCCACAAGTGGGCAAGGTGGCTACATAACCCCTGCCGCCTGGGGGGTCCCCACCGCTTCAGAGCGGGGCGCACAATCAGAAGTGGCCCACAAGTGGGCAAGGTGGCTACATAACCCCTGCCGCCTCGGGGGTCCCCAACGCTTCTGAGCGGGGGGCAGAATCAGAAGTGGCCCACAAGTGGGCAAGGTGGCTACATAACCCCTGCCGCCTGGGGGGTCCCCACCGCTTCAGAGCGGGGGGCAGAATCACAAGTGGCCCACAAGGGGGCAAGGTGGCTACATAACCCCTGCCGCTTGGGGGGTCCCCACCGCTTGAGAGCGGGGGCCAAAATCAGAAGTGGCCCACAAGTGGGCAAGGTGGCTACATAACTCCTGCCGCCTCGGGGGTCCCCACCGCTTCAGAGCGGGGGGCAGAATCACAAGTGGCCCACAAGTGGGCAAGGTGGCTACATAACCCCTGCCGCCTCAGGGGTTCCCACCGCTTCAGAGCGGGGGGCACAATCAGAATTGACCCACAAGTGGGCAAGGTGGCTACATAACCCCTGCCGCCTGGGGGTCCCCACCGCTTCAGAGCGGGGGGCAGAATCAGAAGTGGCCCACAAGTGGGCAAGGTGGCTACATAACCCCTGCCGCCTGGGAATCCCCACCGCTTCAAAGCGGGGGGCACAATCAGAATTGACCCACAAGTGGGCAAGGTGGCTACATAACCCCTGCCGTATGGGGGGTCCCCACCGCTTCAGAGCGGGGGGCAGAATCAAAAGTGGCCCACAAGTGGGCAAGGTGGCTACATAACCCCTGCCGCCTGGGGGGTCCCCACCGCTTCAGAGCGGGGCGCACAATCAGAAGTGGCCCACAAGTGGGCAAGGTGGCTACATAACCCCTGCCGCCTGGGGGGTCCCCACCGCTTCAGAGCGGGGCGCACAATCAGAAGTGGCCCACAAGTGGGCAAGGTGGCTACATAACCACTGCCGCCTCGGGGGTCCCCACCGCTTCAGAGCGGGGGGCACAATCAGAAGTGGCCCACAAGTGGGCAAGGTGGCTACATAACCCCTGCCGCCTGGGGGTCCCCAACCCTTCTGAGCGGGGGGCAGAATCAGAAGTGGCCCACAAGTGGGCAAGGTGGCTACATAACCCCCGCCGCCTGGGGGGTCCCCACCGCTTCTGAGCGGGGGGCAGAATCAGAAGTGGCCCACAAGTGGGCAAGGTGGCTACATAACCCCTGCCGCCTGGGGGGTCCCCACCGCTTGAGAGCGGGGGCCAAAATCAGAAGTGGCCCAGAAGTGGGCAAGGTGGCTACATAACTCCTGCCGCCTCGGGGGTCCCCACCGCTTCGGAGCGGGGGGCAGAATCACAAGTGGCCCACAAGTGGGCAAGGTGGCTACATAACCCCTGCCGCCTCAGGGATTCCCACCGCTTCAGAGCGGGGGGCACAATCAGAATTGACCCACAAGTGGGCAAGGTGGCTACATAACCCCTACCGCCTGGGGGTCCCCACCGCTTCAGAGCGGGGGGCAGAATGAGAAGTGGCCCACAAGTGGGCAAGGTGGCTACATAACCCCTGCCGCCTGGGAATCCCCACCGCTTCAGAGCGGGGGGCACAATCAGAATTGACCCACAAGTGGGCAAGGTGGCTACATAACCCCTGCCGTATGGGGGGTCCCCACCGCTTCAGAGCGGGGGGCAGAATCAAAAGTGGCCCACAAGTGGGCAAGGTGGCTACATAACCCCTGTCGCCTGGGAGGTCGCCATTGCTTGGGAGCGGGGGGCAGAATCACAAGTGGCCCACAAGTGGGCAAGGTGGCTACATAACCCCTGCCGCCTCGGGGGTCCCCACCGCTTCAGAGCGGGGGGCACAATCAGAATTGACCCACAAGAGGGCAAGGTGGCTACATAACCCCTGCCGCCTGGGGGGTCCCGACCGCTTCAGAGCGGGGGGCAGAATCAGAAGTGGCCCACAAATGGGCAAGGTGGCTACATAACCCCTGTCGCCTGGGGGGTCCCCACCGCTTGGGAGCGGGGGGCAGAATCAGAAGTGGCCCACAAGTGGGCAACATGGCTACATAACCCCTGCCGCCTGGGGGTCCCCACCGCTTCAGAGCGGGGGGCACAATCAGAAGTGGCTCACAGGTGGGCAAGGTGGCTACATAACCCCTGCCGCCTGGGGGTCCCCAACGCTTCTGAGCGGGGGGCAGAATCAGAAGTGGCCCACAAGTGGGCAAGGTGGCTACATAACCCCTGCCGCCTGGGGGGTCCCCACCGCTTGAGAGCGGGGGCCAGAATCACAAGTGGCCCACAAGTGGGTGAAGTGGCTACATAACCCCTGCCGCCTGGGGGTCCCCACCGCTTCTGAGCGGGGGGCACAATCACAAGTGGCCCACAAGTGGGCAAGGTGGCTACATAACCCCTGCCGCCTGGGGGGTCCCCACCGCTTGGGAGCGGGGGCAAAAATCAGAAGTGGCCCACAAGTGGGCAAGGTGGCTACATAACTCCTGCCGCCTCGGGGGTCCCCACCGCTTCAGAGCGGGGGGCATAATCACAAGTGGCCCACAAGTGGGCAAGGTGGCTACATAACCCCTGCCGCCTCAGGGGTTCCCACCGCTTCAGTGCGGGGGGCACAATCAGAATTGACCGACAAGTGGGCAAGGTGGCTACATAACCCCTGCCGCCTGGGGGTCCCCACCGCTTCAGAGCGGGGGGCAGAATCAGAAGTGGCCCACAAGTGGGCAAGGTGGCTACATAACCCCTGCCGCCTCGGGGGTCCCCACCGCTTCAAAGCGGGGGGCAAAATCAGAAGTGGCCCACAAGTGGGTGAAGTGGCTACATAACCCCTGCCGCCTGGGGGTCCCCACCGCTTCAGAGCGGGGGGCACAATCAGAAGTGGCCCACAAGTGGGCAACATGGCTACATAACCCCTGCCGCCTGGGGGTCCCCACCGCTTCAGAGCGGGGGGCAGAATCAGAAGTGGCTCACAAGTGGGCAAGGTGGCTACATAACCCCTGCCGCTTGGGGGGTCCCCACCGCTTCAGAGCGGGGGGCAGAATCAGAAGTGGCCCACAAGTGGGTGAAGTGGCTACATAACCCCTGCCGCCTGGGGTTCCCCACCGCTTCAGAGTGGGGGGCACAATCAGAAGTGGCCCACAAGTGGGCAACATGGCTACATAACCCCTGCCGCCTGGGGGTCCCCACCGCTTCAGAGCGGGGGGCAGAATCACAAGTGGCCCACAAGTGGGCAAGGTGGCTACATAACCCCTGCCGCTTGAGGGGTCCCCACCGCTTCAGAGTGGGGGGCACAATCAGAAGTGGCCCACAACTGGGCAAGGTGGCTACATAACCCCTGCCGCCTGGGGGGTCCCCACCGCTTGAGAGCGGGGGCCATAATCAGAACTGGCCCACAAGTGGGCAAGGTGGCTACATAACCCCTGCCGCCCCGGGGGTCCCCACCGCTTTAGAGCGGGGGGCACAATCAGAAGTGGCCCACAAGCGGGCAAGGTGGCTACATAACCCCTGCCGCCTGGGGGTCCCCACCGCTTCAGAGCGGGGGGCAGAATCACAAGTGGCCCACAAGTGGGCAAAGTGGCTACATAACCCCTGCCGCCTGGGGTTCCCCACCGCTTCAGAGCGGGGGGCAGAATCAAAAGTGGCCCACAAGTGGGCAAGGTGGCTACATAACCCCTGCCGCTTGGGGGGTCCCCACCGCTTCAGAGTGGGGGGCACAATCACAAGTGGCCCACAAGAGGGCAAGGTGGCTACATAACCCCTGCCGCCTGGGGGGTCCCCACCGCTTGAGAGCGGGGGCCATAATCAGAAGTGGCCCACAAGTGGGCAAGGTGGCTACATAACCCCTGCCGCCCCGGGGGTCCCCACCGCTTCAGAGCGGGGGGCAGAATCACAAGTGGCCCACAAGCGGGCAAGGTGGCTACATAACCCCTGCCGCCTCGGGGGTCCCCACCGCTTCAGAGCGGGGGGAGCAATCAGAAGTGGCCCACAAGGGGGGGATGGTGGCTACATAACCCCTGCCGCGTGGGGGGTCCCCACCGCTTCAGAGCGGGGCGCACAATCAGAAGTGGCCCACAAGTGGGCAAGGTGGCTACATAACCCCTGCCGCCTGGGGGGTCCCCACCGCTTGAGAGCGGGGGCCAGAATCACAAGTGGCCCACAAGTGGGTGAAGTGGCTACATAACCCCTGCCGCCTGGGGGTCCCCACCGCTTCTGAGCGGGGGGCACAATCACAAGTGGCCCACAAGTGGGCAAGGTGGCTACATAACGCCTGCCGCCTGGGGGGTCCCCACCGCTTGGGAGCGGGGGCAAAAATCAGAAGTGGCCCACAAGTGGGCAAGGTGGCTACATAACTCCTGCCGCCTCGGGGGTCCCCACCGCTTCAGAGCGGGGGGCATAATCACAAGTGGCCCACAAGTGGGCAAGGTGGCTACATAACCCCTGCCGCCTCAGGGGTTCCCACCGCTTCAGTGCGGGGGGCACAATCAGAATTGACCGACAAGTGGGCAAGGTGGCTACATAACCCCTGCCGCCTGGGGGTCCCCACCGCTTCAGAGCGGGGGGCAGAATCAGAAGTGGCCCACAAGTGGGCAAGGTGGCTACATAACCCCTGCCGCCTCGGGGGTCCCCACCGCTTCAAAGCGGGGGGCAAAATCAGAAGTGGCCCACAAGTGGGTGAAGTGGCTACATAACCCCTGCCGCCTGGGGGTCCCCACCGCTTCAGAGCGGGGGGCACAATCAGAAGTGGCCCACAAGTGGGCAACATGGCTACATAACCCCTGCCGCCTGGGGGTCCCCACCGCTTCAGAGCGGGGGGCAGAATCAGAAGTGGCTCACAAGTGGGCAAGGTGGCTACATAACCCCTGCCGCTTGGGGGGTCCCCACCGCTTCAGAGCGGGGGGCAGAATCAGAAGTGGCCCACAAGTGGGTGAAGTGGCTACATAACCCCTGCCGCCTGGGGTTCCCCACCGCTTCAGAGTGGGGGGCACAATCAGAAGTGGCCCACAAGTGGGCAACATGGCTACATAACCCCTGCCGCCTGGGGGTCCCCACCGCTTCAGAGCGGGGGGCAGAATCACAAGTGGCCCACAAGTGGGCAAGGTGGCTACATAACCCCTGCCGCTTGGGGGGTCCCCACCGCTTCAGAGTGGGGGGCACAATCAGAAGTGGCCCACAACTGGGCAAGGTGGCTACATAACCCCTGCCGCCTGGGGGGTCCCCACCGCTTGAGAGCGGGGGCCATAATCAGAAGTGGCCCACAAGTGGGCAAGGTGGCTACATAACCCCTGCCGCCCCGGGGGTCCCCACCGCTTTAGAGCGGGGGGCACAATCAGAAGTGGCCCACAAGCGGGCAAGGTGGCTACATAACCCCTGCCGCCTGGGGGTCCCCACCGCTTCAGAGCGGGGGGCAGAATCACAAGTGGCCCACAAGTGGGCAAGGTGGCTACATAACCCCTGCCGCCTGGGGTTCCCCACCGCTTCAGAGCGGGGGGCAGAATCAAAAGTGGCCCACAAGTGGGCAAGGTGGCTACATAACCCCTGCCGCTTGGGGGGTCCCCACCGCTTCAGAGTGGGGGGCACAATCACAAGTGGCCCACAAGAGGGCAAGGTGGCTACATAACCCCTGCCGCCTGGGGGGTCCCCACCGCTTGAGAGCGGGGGCCATAATCAGAAGTGGCCCACAAGTGGGCAAGGTGGCTACATAACCCCTGCCGCCCCGGGGGTCCCCACCGCTTCAGAGCGGGGGGCAGAATCACAAGTGGCCCACAAGCGGGCAAGGTGGCTACATAACCCCTGCCGCCTCGGGGGTCCCCACCGCTTCAGAGCGGGGGGAGCAATCAGAAGTGGCCCACAAGGGGGGGATGGTGGCTACATAACCCCTGCCGCGTGGGGGGTCCCCACCGCTTCAGAGCGGGGCGCACAATCAGAAGTGGCCCACAAGTGGGCAAGGTGGCTACATAACCCCTGCCGCCTCGGGGGTCCCCACCGCTTCAGAGCGGGGGGCAGAATCAGAAGTGACCCACAAGTGGGCAAGGTGGCTACAAGGGGGGGGGGGGGATTTAGTATGGGAAAATTTTTGCCCGGAGAAATTCCGCTAGGGAAAAATTCCGCCAGGGAAAAATTCCGCCACAATCGTTAAAAGTGATGGGAAAAATGGCGCCACCCTTTTCCATGGTGAAGGGCAAGGCCTAAGGTCGGCTCTCCTTATTGAGATGGACACCACCTGAGGAAAAGCTGTGATGAGGGTCTAGTTTGCTCAGGTTGTGTGTGTGCTGCGCTTGCTTGGCCTTGACAGCTTGTGCAGCCCTCTCCAGGTCTCGCTGAACATCAGCTGACCGCACCAAAGAGGAGTTCACCAAAAAACGTTGCATTGCAGGCTGTCAAGGCAGAGGTACAGGTGCAGGGTTCGGTCTGGAGAAAGATGTGCAACAGAATGTGGACGTCTTCATCCAGGTACTGGGCTGCAGCTGCCACTGCCGAACAGCGACCTACAGAGAACACAGTGTCAGTTGACACTGCGCTCACTATTAACTGGCAACTACATGTGGCAGGCAGCCTGAAGTGCCCTGAAGGATAGAACCGTGACCATCCATCCACGTGACGTATCTAATTCTGCACCCCCCTCCCCCGATCATACCCCCCCCCCCTAGCACAGGGTACAAATTTTGAACTTGATATCGGAACAAAAATATGGGAAAAATTCCGCCACAATTGTGAAAAGTGATGGGAAAAATTGTGCCCGAATTGGCCGTACGAAATTTTTCCAGACAGGTTTCTTCCCATACTAAGTTTCCCCCCCGCCCCGTACATAACCCATGCCGCCTCGGGGGTCCCCACTGCTTCAGAGCGGGGGGCACAATCACAAGTGGCCCACAAGTGGGCAAGGTGGCTACATAACCCCTGCCGCCTCGATGGTACCCACCACTTCAGAGCGGGGGGCAGGGCAAGGTGGCTACATAACCCCTGCCGCTTGGGGGGTCCCCACCGCTTCAGAGCGGGGGGCAGACTCAGAGGTCGCCCAGAGGTGGGCACATTGCCTACAGGCATGCATTTTTAGTAAAATTGGTAATTCTTTCTTTGTGGTAAGGTCGTGTAATTTTTTTATTTTGGTGGTAAACGCGTGTAGGAACAAATCGTCACGTCGTGTAATTTCTTTTTCTGCGGTAAGACGTGTAAATTTTTTTTCGCGGTAAATGCGTGTAACAAAAAAATCGTCACGTCGTGTAATCCTTTTTTTGCGGTAAAAGTGTGTGACGGGCTTACACGCCTTACCGCAAAAAAAAATTACACGACTAGACGATTTTCTTGTTACACGCATTTACGGCAAAAAAAAATTACACGAATTACAACATACACGTAGCCACCCCCCCCCCACCCCACCCCCAACTCCCAAATGACGTGATTATTATACCTTTTGAAGGGTGTTCATTGGTATGGATGAGGGTTTGCGAAATGTAGACAACAGAGGATTTGGTGGAGGGGGGGGGGTCAAGTGTAACGATATGGCAAAAGTGGCAGAAAATGATGAAACTGGAGAAAATGCTCCAATGTCCAATTTGCTTGCGACACATTTCCCGAAATGCCCCCAAAGACTTCAAGCTTCCCTCAGTGTCACATGCAAATACTTCTTTATTTAAATCTTCAAGTATGACAAAGGCCTTTGTTGGGGGTGAGGCCTCTGCTGGCCATGACCCTCTGGGCAGGCCATCTTTTGAGCACTGCTGAGGGGGGGAGGTTTTGAAAAGAAAGTGAGGGATGGGCTTGGCCAAACCCCCATCTTTGTACGGCAAAATGTATCACAAGAGCTCCATTTCCTTTGTGTGTGGGGTTTTTGTTGTAAAAATGCTGTGTTTGTAAAAATAATGAAAAAGTTTTTTCCCCCCACCCTCCCTCTCTCCCTCCCTCCAAGCATTTCAACCAACAGTTTCAGCCACAACCATTTCCTTCGAACCTTCTTGGTCCTTCCTAGGTGTTTGCTGTAAGTTCTTGGGTGGTTCCTATCTTGGATGCTTGATGCTAAATCCTAGAAGATTCTTGTCAATTGTGGGATGGTGGTAATTCCTAGATGCTTGTTGTTAATTGCTGAGGCTTGCTATCAATTCTTGGGTGCTTGCTGTTAATTGCCAAGTGGTTCCTGTTCTGCAGCTGCTTGCCTTTTGGCCTCCTCCATCCATTACTTATAAAGTGTCAAAAGGTGGCTCATTAGGTGGGAGGCTCCATTCTACGCTGCGTTCCACGCATCTTTTTTGGCATGCCCCATCCCACCATCACGGTAGCGGAAAAACAGAATAGCAGGGACCAATTCCTTGCTTTCTATTGCCCGAGAAGCAGTTGGAAGGAAAAAATGTTTTGCCATTACTGGTGCCTGATTATCAAGGATACATCATAAAAGATGCATGGACAGACTGAGAGACGCACACTGCCCAACCCTGCCACAATGGGGTGAAAAAAATTTGACCTCTATTCCAGACTGAATTTTGAGATGGAATGCCAGGGGGCTTTGGCATGTCCGAAACCACCTTCCCCCTTTGGTTTTTCATTATTCTGAAGATGCCCTGCAATGGGCCCTTCTGACCCGTGTGCCCCTTGGAATTGAAAATCCGAATTGCCGTGGGTCCGACCATTGTTTGCTGTTTGGGCAGAAGACGACCCACTTCTGCTGTTTTCTTCTGAAACGTGTGTTCATATCCCACCTTCTTCGATGCATATTCCCCCGAGTGAGAGAGAATGACTAAGCGGCACCATCCCACATGCAGTGTCAGAACAAAAGCCGAAAGCAACTGATGCATGTTATGGGCAATTTGTACTTTGCAGATTTTCACAACAGACTCCAGCAACAAACAAGCCTTGCACACAGACTTGTCCAGATCCCAACCCATCTTACTTTTGCCTTTCCTTTGCATACCCTTGTACAACCCCCGCAAGCCCTTCTTCTCTGGAATGCCTGGTTTGCCTGCTTGCAGCCGTGTCTTCAGTGTGTCAATTGGGAAAGTCAGGGCTGCAGATACCTGTGCAAAAAGGACGTGGGCATCAACAACAGATAGCGAGGAGGAAAGAAACAGATTGGACACGTCCATGGTGGTGCAGGCTTGATGATGTAGGAGTCCGGTGCCACTGAAAGCTACTAGAGGGAGGGAGGCTGTGGCAGGAGTGTGGCGAGATGACAAGGCCTGTGGCCAGGTGCAGACAAGGGCGAGCTGCAGGGACCAGGATAGAGTCACAAGGTTGAGGTTCGGACGGAGCAGGGTTAGCAACAGGTGAGAGATACAAGTGCATGCAAGGGAGACTGTGAAGAAATGTGTGCACAAGATGCACAAAATGAGTGCCAGCGGGCAGCAGAAAGAGAAATCCCCTTGCAATTCAGTTCCCCCCACCATTAGAAAATAAAGCAAAGGGATGCTTGGTGTGCTCACAAAGAAACCATTATCATCCTTGGCAGCCTGCTGTTGTGGTTGCCTTTCTTGGGCTTCAGAATCGGGATGACACCATGTTGCTGGCTTGGAAAACCACTGTGCAACAAGCCCACCTTCACCATCCTTGAATTCACCCAAAGGAGGCCCACACTCCTTCAAGATGCGAGTGTTGCTATGAACACAACACACCAGGCCACCCAGCCAACAATACTCTCCAAATTGATCAACAAGCAAGAACAATTGCATTTATATGTGCATAAACCTCCACGGCAGACTTTGGCGAGAAAAGAATGGCACTGAAATTCCCACTCGTTGTATGGTGGATCGTAATCCCCCCAAGGCCGTACAGTGACTAGGTTCATTCACATGTGGCACCAAATGTTCTTGTAAAAGCAATTGCGCCAAGAACCCTGGACCATGAGGACTTTGTGGGAGTGGCGCTCCCCCCATCTGTGGCCCAGATGTTGCGGGGGGCACGCCTTCCTCTCGGGGAGCGGGCCGAGGTGTTGTGCCGCATGGCACTTGGTGCAGTGGCACATAGCGGTGGGCCAATTGCTGCAGGGGGCGCCCATCGACTGTTGCCGCTGTTTCCTCCTGCTAGGTGGACGCCCCTGTGAAGGGTGGCGGGCACACCCCTATTTCGTGGCCCGGGAGGAGATGGCACTACAACTGGCGCACCTAGCTTCACATTGCTAGGACATGGGGCTCCGGCAGCCAAGGGCCCGTGCCCGTTTCTAACCGGCGGGGGGAGAGTGCTTCATGATGGGCTACTTCCCCCAGGTGGTGCTGCCTCATGAACGGCGCCTGCAGCAAGCGCCGGCGCAGGGGGTGTCCCTTGCAGCGCCACAAGTGCACTGTGGCTTTGGACAGGGCCGAGGCGCGTCGGGGGCCCGATGCCCAGAGCACGGCGCACCGTCCTGAGACCGGTGTTGGCACAAGTGGTATGGTATTAGCCGGGGCTGATGCGCGCGCCACGCCGGCCATGAGCGCTGCGGCATAGCAACGGTCGCGCGCTCCCCGGTCCAGTCACTATGGGGGCTACGACACCAGGGGGGGGGCGTTTCTGCGAAATGTGAAGTCATGCCGTTTTGCCTAAAATTGGCCACTTCGAAAAAAGGGGGGGGTTTTTACCCCTTTTGCGCGCAACTGAAATTTTCCAAAACGCGCCGCGGGGGGTTACCTTGGATGTGCACAAGTGCGTATTTTCCCATTTTTTGGGCATGCAGAAGGAAATTTGGGGGTGTCTTGCTTGACGGATCTTTGCACGCTTACTTGATGCTGCTGTTTCACATATCACGTGTGGCAGGGACGCGGTGGCCTAAGGGGTTAGCATACAACAACAGAGGCCTCCACTCTACCTCCTCACCAATGCAATGGTGGTTGTAGCCGCCCACACCCCCTGCCGGGGGGGGCCATGGACGATTTCTCTTCGGCGCGGCCCAACACCGAAGAGGGTGCCTCACAGGGTGCCCAATCCTGCCAGACGCACGTTTCGTCACGTTTCGCGTTTCGCGTCACCGCTTCATGGGGTGCCCAGTCCCACAATACGGTCGTTTCGAGTCGTTTCGTGTTTCACAGGGTGCCCAATCCCGGAACTTCGGTTGTGCCAACAACAAGTACATCGTCTGTTACGCTATGGTTGTGTGTTGTTGTGTGTCTCGCGGCAATGCGCGGAACCGCATGCACTTCGCACCCCCCCCAAAACAAAAACTCCCTAGCGGTAACACCCATCTACCACTTTCACTTCAATCTCTATTTCCTCAACGCACCGCTTGCACTGCGTTGGTCCCAAGCCCCCCGCCATAGCGTAACGTCTCATGCACCTGCTTGTGCACCTCACGTCATCTTCTACTTCCGCTGCCTTTTGGAGTCCCTACTCGACTTCCGTTCTGGTGCTTGTCGCTTCTGTGCCACTGAAGCTGCCACGGGTGCCTTCCCACTTTTCACTTGCTTGCCTTGCCTGCGGGGTTGCTTGGTGGTCTTCTTGTACACTTTCTTGTGTCCTGTCGCAACGACCACTTTGGCACTGCTGTCCGAACTGCTGTTGTCGGAACTAGACTCCGACTTGTACTTGAAGCTATACCGGTAAGGGCAGTTGGTGGACACCTTCGTCCCATTCAACGTGGTTTCGCAAGTCCCGGTGGAACGACTGCAAAAGCCACATGGCTCCGCTTTTCCACGGTGGCGTGCATCCGCCACGGCGTCACCTTTAGCAATGTGCTCTACCACGTGGTCCAACATTATGCGCAAGGGCACCGCCGCATCACAAAAGAGGCAACATCGTACATCATCTGCAAGCCGCAAGTCGCAAGCCTTCACTCCATCGTATGGCTCTGCTACGATCACGGGGCAGTACTTGATGTCTTGGGCCGCGGCATCGATGAACGTATTCAAGATGTTCGGGTCTACTTCCCATCTTCCCTCATCAGTGATGTCCAAGTCCACAAAGGTGGTGCTCGCTGCGTCCACGTCCATGGTGGGACCGAACCTGCCACTCCATTGCAGTGCCACTTCCGCGTTTGGCCGGGAAAACGACAAGAATTCTCCACTAAGCTTCGCACCTTCGGTGTGCTTCAAGCCCATGGCCGACGGATGTGCAATCGTTGTGCCTTCCAAAGTACACTTCAGCAAGCTGAAGACCCCTGCTGATGTGCACTTACCCTTTGATGGCGAATTGTACGTTACCAACGTCGCAAACGGCGTTCCGGGCGCAACCGCATCTGCGGGCGGGGGTGCAACACGTGGTCCCGGACATCGTCCTTCACCTCTCACCCTTCGCAACCGCTCTGTAGAATCATGCTCCAAATTGCCGTTGAAAACCTTGTTGATGTACGGGGCCATGTGGACGGTGGACCCGTCATTTAGTTTGACATATGCCGCCGACCGGTCCGGCCCATCTGCAATTTGCAAGAATGACTCCCAAACATGACCTTCGGGGACTTCAGAGCTTGAGTTGCCTGGCACTGCTGTTTTCGGTACTTCTTCCACCACCAAAGAGACATCTCTCTCCTCGTCAACTTCCTTTTGTAGAGACCAGCCCTTTGGCTTCAAGAGGGTTGCTCCTTCCGAAAATAACTGATCGAATATACCAATGCTACCTTGTGTTCCAATGTTGGGGTGTTTAGCCAGAATCTTTTCCGCTTCATTGATACATTGCCGCCACACGGCACCCAACTTGATGTTTTTCACTTTGCAATCGCCCTTGTATCCAAGTGGTTTTAGACGATCCACTAGGTAGCGAGTACGAGTTTGCTTCCATTCCGGATTATCCTCGAACACTTTCATCACACTCATAATGGTCCTGAGGCGAGTCATCAACTGTGCCATGTCAAAATTACGATTGTGCTCCATGCACCGCAATAAAGAATAAAGGTCCTCATTGGGCTGCGACCCTAGCAACGTGACTGGCCTCGGGTGTGTTCATTTGCATCCACCATATCACGTACAGGACGCCTTGAAAACTGCATTGCAAATGTACGTACAAGGCAATGGTGATGAACTTGGTCCCAAACTTGTTGTAGTTGAACATGAACAAGAGTGCCGACGTCCCCAGGAATAGCAATGTGGTCGTAAGAGAATTCTCCGCTCCAAAGTAGCCATGGCATAGACCATCAAAAATGCAGCCAAGGAGAATCAAGTCAGGCTAGACGCGCGCCAAGACATTTGCGACATCTTCAGTGGATTGGAGGGCAACACCGACACGTGTGATGCATCGCAAAAGTTGCAATGCATACTCAACATGCTGCTTATCCTTTGGATTGAACATGGACTGATTCGGAAATTGTACCCCAGCGGCATACCCACCGCTTCAGAGCGGGGGGGCAAAATCAGAAGTGGCCCACTTGTGGGCAAGGTGACTACGTCACCCCTGCCGTCTCGGGGATCCCCACCGCTTCAGAGCAGGGGGACAAAATCAGAAGTGGCCCACTTGTGGGCAAGGTGGCTACGTAACCCCTGCCGCCTCGGGGATCCCCACCGCTTCAGAGCGGGGGGGGGGGGGGGCAAAATCAGAAGTGGCCCACTTGTGGGCAAGGTGGCTACGTAACCCCTGCCGCCTCGGGGATCCCCACCGCTTCAGAGCGGGGGGGCAAAATCAGAAGTGGCCCACAAGTGGTCAAAAATGCTATATAGTGGTAGTGTGAGGTGCGCTAAGCAAACCCTTCCCCCCAAAAAAGGGGGGGGTTTCGGTTATGTGAAAACCCTACTTCTGCCTAAAAATTTGGCCAACGAAAAAAGGGGGGGGGGGGTTATGGAAAACCCCCCATGCTGTCGTTCTCCGCAGAAACGCCCCCCCCCCTGTACGACACCGCGTCGTGGCACCACGGGAACGGCAGGATGGGGCACAACCCCGCTTGGCATGGTTGGGCCGCGCGCGCCCATCATCGAAGGGGCGCGCCCCCTCCCCTTGGCACAGCCCAGACGCGAAGGCGCATATCGGCGCCCCAAGTGTTGGGGAAGCGGCCTGACAACTAGCCGCTCCAACGGCGAGTGCGTGCGAATACGCGTGATGAGCGCGAGTGGCCCACCCAGCCCGTGGCAGGGGCGGGGGGTAGCGGATGGTCAGCCCCACCTCCCTCACTGCCTACACTTGCAGCGGACATCCCCTCACTGCCGGGGTTGCTGCATGACCGGCACGCACCCACACTTTCGGGGTGAGTAGTGCGGCCGCCCCGTTGCCGGGACCAACACATGTAAACTAGAGGCTAGCCCAGAATACAGTTGTACCATGCGGTGCGTTGATGGTATTTCCTACCCTTTTTTGCATGTCGAGTATATTTTGATGCCACATGGCATGGTAGAACACGGGTCGAAATCTTTTCCACAGCCCCTAGGAGCCCGGAAATTTTCGGGGTGAATTTTCTCCTCCGAAGGTGCCTTGGATGTTGCGTCCCACTCCCGGCGAATCAAGCTGTGACATGGAGCGCGGAGAAGGTAGCTAGGTGGTCCCGGTGTGAACTTTTCTGCTTTTCATCACTATGCAAAATAACGTTGACCTGACATATAACAGATGATGTTGCCGTCTGGCATGCCCCGTTTTTAAAACTGATTGCGTCACCACTGCCCACGGATGTGTCCCTCTCCTACCTGGGCATTGAAAGAAAAAAATGTGGCACCCCTCCCCCAATCCCTGGAAGGTGGCGACACACTAAGTAGGGGTGTCTTTTCACTTCTTTGGGCAAGTCGCCGCCCCACCCCCGCCGGCCCCGAAAACTGAATCCATGGAGTCCCAGCGGCACCACTAACCCCAGGGGCGCCAGTGGGATCAACGACGCACAGATTCAGGTGGCACATCCGGCGCATGGTGGACAATCGCTTTTTGAACAAAAGAAGAAAAGAACAAATGCAGACAGATTAGTCGACCTCCCATTTCTAGATCGTGGTCAGGACATTCACGAGGATTACCGATAGGGGGCAACCTTGTACCATCCCATCGGTGGCCCTCCACCATGACCCTAGGCTACCCGCCACCTGGAGGGCCGAGCGGAGCTGCTCGTGCATGGCCCCCAGGGCCCGAGGCCCCCAAGGGCCAAGGTCCATGGCTAGCTCCAACGCCAGGGTACGCACAACACCTTGGGGGATGAGAAAGAAACACTTAACATAGTAGATGTTCATTCCCGCAACCGCCCAGCGCCGTAGGGAGCACAGCTCCAGGAGGACCTAGGTCACCACCGCCCCATCGAGTGCACTGCGCACCGGTTGGAAGCCGAAGCTGATGGGATGCACCCACGCCTCCTTCCAACGGATGGGCTCCATGTGGCGGGAGCTTGGCCGAGCTCTGAGCCATCGTAGATGTTCTTGTCGCTGACCTACCCACTTGGCAGAGGGCTACACAGCCCTGATTCCCAAGGAGGGTCCGGCTGGGTAGCTCAACACATGGCCTCTCACAGTGCTCTTCATGGTGAAGTGCGTTTGGGCGGTCATCTGCTTGGCCTAGTCCCAACGTTGACAGGTGCATCTGCGCCAATCTGCGGCGCACAAGGCCTCTTGTGAGGAGCAATGCCAGCATGGGCACATGGCGGCCATACTCCGCTGGGTCCGGCTCCGATGCTGTTGCATACTTCCGATAGATGCAACGCCAGCCATCTTGCATGAGAACGTCCATCTCTAGCGGTTTGCCGTGGCCGTCCTGTCCAGGTGAGTGAGGAAGGTGAGTAGGGGCGCGAAGAACTCGTTCTTCAGGCACTGGTACACCGCCCCCTGGCCCGTGGACCATGTCTCCGAAGCCACTCGCGCCAAAGCTGTAGGCGCGCATCCTCCTCGCGGCCCTACACCGTGCGGATCTTGCCCTTCAAGACCCCTTGCAGAATACACAGCTCCCCCACCGTGGCTGGGGAGTCGTGAGTGCTCCCCATCTGCACTTGAGAGTACTCTGGACCCAGAGAGCGGATGTGCTCCATTTGCCCCAAGAACGCACACTAGGCCTCCAAGACTTTCTGCGGGGGTAGTGCAGGCTAAGACGAGCCTTGTTAGCTAGCATAGCACCTCCGGTAGGGAGCCTTGCGCCGCCTGGAGGCGCACTAGGGGGCAAGTGGTTGGGTGCCCCGTATTGTGCTTTTGTAGGGGGCACAAGCTAACCACTTTCATGAGCCCGTCAGTCCCAAGCCCCCACGGCAGGTGTGGAGGCACTGCCGCCAGGGGCGACTGCACGTCAATGGCCCCCGGGTTGGACTAGGCGCACGAGAGGGCTAGCAAGACGTCCTTGGCAACCCATGCGCACAGGGCCCATAGGAAGTTGATTTCGCCCAAAAAAATCCACACTTCTAAGAATGTAGACCCCATGCCGCAATTCTTGCCCCAGTGGCCCATGTTGGTGTCCCTCCTCAATATGCCCATCATGCCGCCCTACTGAAAATGCACATGCAGTCCACGGGAAATGCATTGGTGACGAAGAGAGTGGGGATGGCAATGCGGAGTGCAATCTAGCAAAAGCAGGGAGCCACAGAGGTTGAGAGGATAAAGCGTTACACAAACAGGGCAAGTGCAGGTGGGTTTTGGTTGGGGAAAAGGACGTTGTGGTAGCGATAGCTGGAGGCAACCACGGGCAGGGCCGTGGAGTTTGAGCCCAATTGGGACAAGAGAGCCTTGTGGAGATACTAAATAGACCAAGTTGCAAAGTTGTGATGTTTGGCCTGCAAACTACTGAAATGTCAACATTCGAAGGACAATTCTCAGGTTCCAAAACACGTGCCAATATAGTGTACCATGTGGTAAATTGCGCATAGTGAAACAATATATGGGAGCCGTTGAAATGGTGCCTTGTGTGGCCTTAGAAATGAAATGTATGGACGACAAAATAGGCATGTGTGAGCCATGGAAAACTCAGTCGATGTGCATGGGCAATGGGTAAAAATTAGAGGGTCCACGCTTGCAGGCTACAATCCATTGTACGCTAAACGGCAAAAAATAGCAGGAGCGGTGGTGCTCATCGATCAAGCGGTAGCTTGGGTACAAGCAGCTATGGATGGTCACCCCCAGTTGCGGTTATACATAGAGGTCGTGGAGAAGGCATGGCAGGATGCGTCAGAAGATTGTCCAATGTTTGCACGCTCAGATGTGGCCAAAATGCAATGCAAATGCAATCACGCTTGTAGGAGCCAAGAAGCATCTGTTTGTGTGTGTTTTCCAAAGAGTGTAGTGCAGGTACCGAAGGGGCACTTGGCACAAAGTTTCACTGACTACACCATGAAACATGGGTAGAGCAACTTTCACAGCGTCAAGGAAATGCATATGTTCGCGCAATGGTCGTGTCTTTTTTAATGTTGTGGATTACCCCATTAAAATAAAAAGGCCAAGCCATATACCACATGTGGGGCGTGGGGCATTCTAGCACACGGTCATTTTCATGTTGCTCTTCTGATGCACCATTAATCACATTATGGAAGTGTTTTGATTTAGGACAACAAGACTGCAAGGCTCAATAGAAAGTGCTTCAAGAATGTGAGACATAAAGTGGCATGTCGCAAGAGCCAAAATAGCAACGTTCCTTGGGGGGTGCCTTAAGTGCAGCACAACGACTTGGCGGTAAGGTCACGGGGTGGGGGATGGGTTCTTAAAGCCCAAGACCTCTGCTGTCAGCCTCAAGCACTGACTTGCCTGAAATGAAATTTTTGGACATTGCGACCAACACACACGGTAGAAAAAAAAATGGAATATCTGTATTATAAACCTTTTGCCTAGTCTGTACCTATTTTGGCTACCTTGAGGAGTGGGCCGGGTGTGTGGGTGCCCGCCACCAATGCCGGGAACCAACACTGCTATACACCCATATCTAGGCATGTCGTACCAATCGAGCGCTTTTACTGGGGTTCATTGGCCACCAAAAGCGATGTTTTGGGCCTCGTTACACAACAGTGGTCAGAAAATGGTTGACTTGCGGCAACCACTGTGCAGTGATTCACACCTTGGTCATTTTCCATTGTTTCATTCAAATGGACCCCCTAACCAATGATGGTGGTCTCCAAGCTTCTTAGATCGACCCCGTTATGGGGCTCCACTAGTGAGGACTTCGCCGCTTTTCAAGCTAGCATGGGTTGGCTGAAAAATTGCCACCTCCCACAACCTAGGGATTCTTGGGCTGTTGTTGGGTGATATTTTGGTGACAATGGGTGATTGCATAAACCCATGGAGAGCCGTGATGTTGATGGATCTAATGGATAACCAACCACTTGGGGGTTCGTTGTTCGGGTTAGGTCCTTTCCGAGGTGGACATGCCGAAGGCAACAGGAATTTGATGTTTTTCAAAACCCTCGTGGCACCCTAGGGATTGGTTTGGTGGTCATCCGGTGACAATCTTGCTACCCTCGCCCCCATGGTGGGACAATTCATTTGTCCTGCTACCAAAGGGGTGGGTAGTCTTTTCCTCGAAAAAGTGCCACCACGGGGGAGAAGAATTTTTTCCTTGCCCCCCCCCCTTCCTTGTAGGGGGTCGCGCGGTGGGATGGGGGGGGTGGTAGCCCCCCCCCCCCCCCCCAAGGGACCAAGGGAGGAAGGATTTTGGGGAGGGTGGGTATTGGGGGCGGGGGTGGTGCCCTGAATGGTTGTCCTTTTTCGGCTCCTTTTGCTAATGTACTTGATGTTCCCTCCCCCACCATCTCGGACCCAATATTTAGTCTTGAATAGTGTTGGGGTCCAAAGTGGAGAGCAATGATGTTTTAAAAGGCAACCATGAACAAATCACCTCACAAAGAGATTGCTAGGTCAAGTGCATGCGCTGGCACTATATACCAACCTTATTCGGGTTATTCGCGTGGCTACCACAACTGGTGATACAGAATGCCCAACTCCTTGGAAAATCATCATTTTGGGAGACAACATGATATCCCAATGAATTTTGTGATCCCCCCACCCCCTTAGTTCCCGGGTGTCACATTTTGGGGACGCTTGTGTTGGGGGGTTGAAAGGGTTCAGATTTTTTTTGCATATCGTGGACACTATGCGCCCATTTAGACCTGGGGCTTGAACAATTTCCTTTTTGTATATGGACCCCCTAATCAAGCTTGCAAGCACTAGCTGAAAGTATTTCGCATTCGCCATGCTCTGGGTGTTGGATCCAAACCACGTAGAGCACCACTGCTAGGTCTTTTAGTGGGGCCTATTGGCCTCCAAAAGGGTTGTTTTGGGCTTCCTTGCGGTACAGTGGCTGAAAGTAAGTTTGCCTAAAGCGACCATTCTCCATCAATGCAGACCCTTGCCCCGTTCCGCTTTTTTCTTCAATATGGGCCCCTTGACCAATGATGGGATTCCCGCGTGCCATCTTCCATATTTTCTCAAATTGGCCCCCCATGTGGGGCCCCACCAGTGAGGACTTCCCTCTTATTGGCCGCCATGGGTTGGCACATGCCGGCGACATTTCTAGGTGACCTCCGACAACCCTCGGGAACTCCTAGCCTGTTGTTGGGTGATCATTTTTTGACAATGGGAGTGCGGATAAATCCATGTAGAGCTAGCTAGGCCCTGCTAGTGGTCCCTAAATTGGCCCCCAAAGGCGCCTTTTTGGGCTTGTTCGGTATAGCGCCTAATGTGCACCAAACGTGAGTCTCATTCCCCTTTCTACATGGACCTCCTAACAAAGTGTGTGCGTCTTGCAAGCTACCTCTAAGTGTCGCACACCAGGCCCCCTTTTGGTGCCAATGTGAGGCTTAAGCTATTTCCGTACCATCATGTGTTGGCTCAAGCATGGTCTTTACTTAGTGACATTCGCCAACGCACATGGACCCTTGGGTTGTCGTGACGAAGGCAGTATGTTTTAAAAACAAGTATGTTGGGGCTTTCACACGGCCATATTCTTGCGCACATGGGTCTAGCAGACACTATGTCCATCGTGATTATAGCGCATTCCGGTATTCTTGGATGTCTGTTGAGAATTCATTTTGATTCGCCTTTGGTCCCATACCAACCTTCCCCAACCCATACCCATGCTCATAAAGAACACATGCAACGAGGAAGCTCAGAGCACATCAACATTGAGCAACATTCAAATTGCAATCAAATTATCAAAGGTTGCTTGCCCGTGCTTTCTTTGAAAAACAACACACTACGTTGCCCAACAAGAGGGAAAGCTCTGAAGGCACGCTACTGGCATCCAGTTTCCATGTGGTTTTGAACATGTAGCCTTCTCCTTGGGTTGCACCGGCCGTGTAGGGGTGCTAGGCACTAGCTTGTTGCTTGTCGGTCAACGTCCATGCATTTACATCGCTTGAATGTGCAGAAAAATTTTTGTGCACATCATCTCATTGCATATGATGATTGATATTAAAGTGCCGTTGCCAAGGATTTGAACATCGGTGCACCGGACAGTGTCAACCTCGTTGTGTACCGCATACTTGCTTGCTGACAACATATTACACTTGCGCAACATACCATTGCCGTAAGTGGCATGATACATGATGGTTGGAAGCTATTGACCTAGTGGTGTGCAGCATGATCACTGTACATGTCTCTTGCTTACCACAATACCCGCATCCGGGCAATTCTACTTCTCCATGACCGATGTGGAATGCCACATGGCGTTGAATATTCTTTGTGGGTTGTTGTTGCGCTCAAAAGAAGGAAAACACACATCGCCATCCTTGCACAATGGGATAGGGTGGCAGAATTTAACCCCTGGGTTGTGTCGTGAACTTTCCTTGTGCTAGGACCTTGGGGTGTCGGCAAAACCTTGCCGCACGGGCACCCCAACGCTGCGTCACAGCTTTGGGCCTCAACCACGCCTCCTTGATTTTTGTTTTAACGTTCCCAGAAATTGGCATGGTGTGTATGACATAAAACCGGTTGCAAAAAAAAAGAAGGAGCAAAACGGCACATCAACGGGTGGCCCCTTTCCTTACTCATAGAGAAACACGTAGTGATGCAAGTGCAAACCCGGGAGTTAAAAAGTGGACAGCCAGTGCGGAATCCCAACCATGTAAAAAGAGCGATGAATAAGCCGCCCTCCTAGGACCGGGCCGATGCCACAGGCACCCTCAAACATCCCCTGCAGGTGGCCAGTGACGCGGGCGCCATGAAACCTTGGTGGCAACACATCTCAACCAGCGCTGCCTAAGAGGGCTTGCGCGGGTTGCCACCCACTTTGGCACAAGTGAACACACCTAGTGGATGCTATTGGAGTGCAGCATTAGGCGTTAAACATAAGCACACAAAGACGTGCACACGTGCTTCTTTGATGCCCCCTAACCTCTCTGAGGACCATCACTCATGAGCAAGCGAGCGAGCATGACAGACTGGAGGCCATAACTAGGAGGTCAATGGACAAGAAAAAGAAAAACCCTCATACTGAAGCAAACGATTAGGGACAAACAAGACAAACTGTGATTGTCAAACAATTGAGAACACGACTGTCACAGTCAACAAACTTACAACCAACAAAATTGTGGCAACAAAACTGTGCCTATGATTATATGTGATGTGCGACATAACCCCCCCACACACACCTGTACCCCCCCCCCACCTATAACCCCCCCCCCCCTCCGTTGTTTTCAGTCATCCAGAGCCTATAGCCCCCCCTTCTAACCCAACTTCAAACATAGAGCTGTGCAAAGACACGGAGCAGCGGAGTGTGGGGGCCACCACTTCAAAATACTTTGTAGGCAGTTACTTCTTCCACATTTGTATCAAAGAGGGCGTGGGGCATATCTAAATCAATACCCATGAGGGGAAAATAAGCAGAAACTGAAAACACCGAACAAACAACAGATGGCGCAAAGCGCCTAAAGCAAAATTGGACAAAGAGTTCACTTATAACCCCCCCCCCCCACACACACACACACCAATTACCCCCCCCCCCCCCCCGATTCATCAAGAATACTATAAACCCCGAGAAGGTCGGAGGTGGGGGGGGGGGTTACCATGCAACGTTTTCCGCAAAGGAAGTAAGGAGCAAAATGGGGCAGTATGGCGCACACCCACACTGCATGCCATAGGCATAAAATTAATTACAGAGGCATTTTTTTCTTAAAGAACAATTGTACACAATCATTATGTTCTCTTGCAACACCCCCCTCCACGTGGGAGGAACATGGGAGGGGGGGGGGACTACAACCACACGTGATGTGAAAGTCAGCTATTTGTCAAAACTGGGGGGGATGGGGGGGGGGGGGCTATAGGGGCAGTTTGGGGGGGGGGTCGGCTGGAGGGTGTGTGGGGAGGTTCGGCCATGGGGGGGAAGGTCCCAAGGTGGAGGAGCAAGCAACCCACTACTACCACACGCATACCCCCCGAGAGGATGTGTGTCTGGTACAGGTTTCGGGAAGCCTCTAGTTGTGGTTGTGAGATTGGGGCTACACATGGGCAGGTGTGTCTACAGTGGTTGGGGTGATCTTCACTTCCAAACAAACGACGTTTGCGTGATGCCTCATCCTGCTAATCTGGCACTCAAAACATGAATGGTTTTGATGAAAAAGAAGCATGCACAAAATAACATTGGCGCCGTTGGTGCCATGGCCCTGACAGCACTCTCTCTCAAAATCCGGAGGGAGGGGGCGGCAAGGAAAGACCGGGCACAGCCGCCCCCATGTGGGGAGGAAAAAGGATCCATTCCGGACCATCCGGACTGTGTTACCGGGCAGAACCGGGACATCGAAGTTGCACTCGGTTTGCATCCAGTAAACCGTTGCCCATTACTCGCTGCCCTCAAAGACCCACCGGCTAGGGGGGTAATTGGACCGAGACCAAGGGGCAGCGACTACACAGTGGGCATATCCCATATTCCACCTATTGGTGCCATCCACGCCGATGGTCACCCATGTGTACCGCGAGCCTCCCGTTTGCATTGTTTCGGGTGCTGGGACAGCCCGCGCTTGGTACATCAGGTCCAAGCATTCTGCGAAGCGACAATAGCCCCCACGCATATCATCGGACCCCTCCAAAATGGTCACTGGCTTGCTAGCAGGCTCGCTTAGCCTAGTCAACCAAGGCGCAACATCCGCCGAGCTCACAAAGCACTCTAGGTCGGGCAGCAGGTAGATCATGTCCCGGCGCGAGATTGGCACGCTACGCATCCGCCATAGGACACGTCGTGCTTCGCTCTTGTAATCCAAGATGATGTCATGCCTATGTGCGTTGGAGCGCTCCAACGCTAGCAAAATGCTACCATCGGGCTGCACTTCCCACCTCTACGGTTCACGGAGCTCGTGTGTAACAACGGCCTCTAGGTCACCCACGCGGCGCCTAATGTGCCGGTCGGATGTCACTAGTGAAAATGGTCCCTGTTTGGGCATTGTGCTTTGCACCTATGAGAAGATTGCATGCACAATGACGTGGGGGGGTGGGTCTGCATGGTGCCGCAGTGGGGGTGCTGAGGGGGGGAGGGTGTTTGACCCATTGTTGAGGAAGTGCGTGCAGTGAACCTTGAATGAATCGTTTCAAGCGTTCAGTGAGCTTTCTTTTGGGGCTAAGTGACCTTTTCGCGCGCTCAGTGAACGCTCAATGAACGCTCGGTGAACGCTCCATGAGCGTTCAGTGAGTGCGCCAAAAGGTCACTTAGCCCCAAATGAAAACTCACCGACAGCTAAAAACGGTTCATTCACCTTGCGGTCCCCGGCCGTTTTTGCTATTGGCCTTGTACCGGCTAACATAGATCACGTGACATGCCCAAATGCACAGTTTGTTAGGCAGGGGCTGCATGTTGCACTTGGTGTGACACAAATGATGCAAACAAGCAAAATGTGCACTAGACTGCACCCATCCTTCAATTTTTTGGGAACCCCGGTAGGGACAGTGTAAAACTTCCACCCACAGTCCAAAAGAGTCTTGCACTGCCGCACACGCGGCCAATGTGGCGTGGGTTCCACTTTCCCTCTAGGGGAAAAGAATACACACGGCAATAAGCCTAACCAGGGCAATATCACACGGGGGGGCACCCCCTTTTCCAAACGTTATCGCAAAGGCGCAAGGGGGGACTGTTGTTAGCCCCTGAAAGACTACAGATTTATAAACGGACCACAGGGCAGAGCACCCGCAATGCAGTGCACCACATCAGGCTACCGGGAGCCTGCATGCCCCAATGGCAAACATAATTCAAAAGTAGACCACGGGGGCACTGCACCCTCCAATGCAATGCTCTGGAGATGGCTCCCGGGTCGCAGGTGGTGTGCCGCACTGGCACCTGCAAAACAGAGCAAGACCGTTGTGGGTAGGGTGGGGTGCATTGGAAAACAATGGGGGGGGGGGTCACACAGGCCTTACTTATCCCACAAAGGTGCAGTGAGGCCGTTCCGCGAGCTAGGGTTGCCCACATCTAACTATGACCCAACCTCCCCAACCCAACTAGGCTGCTTAGCTGCCGCAATGAGGTCCGTTGGGAAACGGGCATCAACAGCAATGAGCCGTGTCCGCAGTGTCTTGTCCATCTTGGGAAGGTCCTCAAGTGCAAGCTGTGGCAGCGAGGTCTGACGGGCAAGCCCAACAATCGTACGTAGCTGACCGCAAGATGATTGAGCATCAGCCATTAGCCGCGTTGAAAGCTGGGCATGCTCCATGAGGCCCGCCGCCAGAACTGTGACTGACTCCCCAGTCCGAGAAGGTGCAGCACTTGCAGATGCGGCTGCTGCGGGTGATTGGATCGTAGCAGAAACCTCCGGACGTAGACCTTTAGACCTCGGCAGCACGTAGTACCGGGCTTCAGCCACGGCCCACTGCCGCTCCGAGGCCACGAAGTCGTCCTGAAGCTTCTGCAGCTTCCGCTTCACGTTGGCTAGCTCCTGCTCTACCAGGGGGACTGCACGTGCTGCCACACGTGCAGTATCCCTCCCCCGGATAGCCAGATCCCTCTCCTGACCCACCTTCCGGAAAACGGAAATGGGAATTGTCCCGGGTGAGACACGGGAGGGACTCTCAACGGGCACAACGTGAGCTAACACCTCAGCCACCACACCCTTCGCCGAACCCTTCCCCGACTCCTTCCCCGACGTGTCTCCCTTGCGGGAACCCTTCTTGGGGAGGGGGGGGGGCTAATTGCTGGTGCACACGATCGTTGTGCCTGCGGCGCTTGCTGCCAGGCTGACTCCTATCGCTCCCCTCGCTGCTATCACTGCGGTAGCTGTCGGCAGCGTCCGCAGTGTCCACGTTGAACCCCTCCCCGTCCCCAGTACGGAACTTGGCGACGTGGGCGCGCATCGCAGTCCACGCCTCTGAAAAAAGATTTTCGTACTGCTCCCCCTAGGACTGCACCACACAAAAAGTGGCTGCCCCAGTGCGCACAAAGGTGTCCCCCTACCCCCCCCCCCTACATTATGCACGCACCAGTGCTTGGACCCTCGACTGTTGGCGAAGCGCGCGATGAGGTATCCCCCGCCCCCCCCCTCCAAAAGGAAGAACCCCGGATCGGTCAGTTGGATGTGGCAGGGGAAGTGCATTACACTCTTGCACGCCGCTTGCGGTTGCAGCACCCCCTGCACGGAGACAGTCCAATACCAACGCTCTGTAGAGGAGCGTGGTACCCCCTTGACGACCACGTTGCACGGCAAGATGTATGTAGGGGCGGCTTGCCGCGGCAGACTGGCAATTTGAAGCGGGCCAATGAACGGGCCCCGAGACTGGCCGTCCGTGTACTGTTGCTTCACAGGGAATGGGATTGGGGAACCCAAAGTCAGCTGCTCCATAGAGGGCCCTGCGGTCCAACCGGATTCTTGTGCAGAACGGTTTGTCGTCAACCGGAGCGCCCGAGCCACAGGCACGGTCCTATCGCCGGGTAGCTGCAGTTGAACACGTGCCGGTGCAGTAGACGGCCGGATTTCCTGTGAACGCGGCCGAAAGCCGTCGCACACCGGCTCGTGTAAGGATATACGAGCCTCTAACAAAAAACAAAATGTTTCTGTACCCCACTATGCAAAATGACCACGATTGCCGCGTGCCAACTGCGACGGCAAAGTAACTGAACAATTTTCAGCTTTCAGTCAGCTTTGACTTGGGGCTAAATGACGTTTTCGCGTGCTCAGTGAACGCTCAGTGAGCTTTCAGTGGGCGCGCAAAAACGTCACTTAGCCCTAAATGAAAGCTCACTGAGAGCTGAAAAGGGTTTAGTGCGGGTTCACTGCCTATACATGTTGAACAATGGCTCGCAGACCCCCCCCAGCACCCCCACTACAGCCCCATCCAGACCCCCCCCCCGCCCCCTGGTGCCCTGATCATCCGGGGCACTATTTCGGCCCAGACTGCCCTGCACAAGTTCGCCCTGGGCCCTCTATGCAGCAGCTTGTGTTGCGGCGAGTCGGGCCCAGGCTGCCTGTACCACCCCCTACTGTTGTGTCGCCCTGCAGCCGACGCGGATGACCCGATGGGGATCGTCTCAGTTGACGAGGGGGATGTCCTGTGGGTGTCCAGGCCTGCATGTGTGGATGTGGCCAACCCAGACCGCCAACAGACCCAAAACTACAGCAATGCTGGGCCCCTGCCGATGGGCACCTGTCCGTGGCGCAAGCCTTGGAGCTGGGCTTTAAGTGGCACGCCGGCCCCGAGACCCGCCGCGCCAACGCTGATGCACGCCGCTTTGGATGCGGTGCCGATGCCCTGGCAAGGTGTTTGTGTGCGGTGTCGTTGTTGGATGTATGTCAGGGACACGCTGCAGGGCAGGCTGGGCATTTGGTCGTGGTGGCGTACCGTTGATGGGGGCGAACTAGGCCTCGAATTGCCGCATGCTGGGAAGGCCGACCGTGCCCTGCACTCCTTGGCCAAAGGCAAAGAATTGCCCCCAATGCGGGATGCCCGAAGGGGTGGGCAGTGGCCGGTCTCCCCGAGGACGGTGGGCCTGTTCATCCTTGACCCCTGGCAGAGGGTCAACGATGAACCGGCCCTCATCCAACCACTGATGCCGCACATCCGGGGCGAGGAAGCAGAAGAGGACAATCTGCTTTCCCACCCCGGGCAGTGCGTACGAACCGCGGTGCCTAAGCGTGGATGCCAACACAACGACATCGCCACGCTCACGCACCACGGTTTGCACCCGCAGGGTATCGTGGTCCCCGAGGTGACTGCCCTCCTGAACATGCAGATGATACTTGTCCGACAGGACAAGCATCATCGAGAGGTGTGTGCGCAGTGCACCCCCGGTGGGCAACCTCGCCGGTAACTGATCAACATCGATGTGCCAATCTTGCTGGCCACCATCCTGCCCCGTCGCAAGTGATGACCACTGTGTTGGGTGGATATCCTTTGCGGGGGGCCAACGAGCAGTGAATAGTTCGTTGGCCCGCTTCAAAGGATCTCTACCTAAAAGAGTGGGCAGGTTGCCGGGGCGCGTTTGCCAATGGCGAGGAAGTGTGGAGTTTGGCAAGCAGGCCTCACGTGAGTCCTCGTTGAAGATCAAATCCCACACTTCCTACTGTTGACTCCCTGTGGACTCCAAGGAAGCTCTCACAATGGTGTACCACTGTGAGGCTTCCTCTTTGTGCACGACCCCCTTCAAAACCCGGAAGCCCAGTTCCTTCAACGACTCGTCCGACGCCAGATCAAGCGAGGGAAGGTTGTGGGAGAAAACCGAGGATACCAGGGAGATGAAGGGGAGGGGGCTACCACACCCCTGAAAGAAAATAAGGTTCCTCCGTACTGAACACCGTGGGGGTGGTAAAGTTGGGGACGACATGGATCCACTCCGGTACGATGGGACACACACGGAGTGTTGCCCACCAATCCCCATTTACCACTCCCATGGTGTAAAGGAGGTGCGGCGGGATCCTCTTTTTGAGTGGAACCTCTATGACCCCAACATCTATAGAATATCCATACTACATATCGCTGGTGTCAACGATCTCCAAGTCAAATTGTCGAGGGGAGGTATCCAGCTTTCCGGTGGCCTGCTGGCACAAATCGTACATATCTTCCACCGGAAAGCGGAAGCCGATGGCCCGCAGGCTTGGATGTACGGAGCGCAACTTATCGTTGACCCGGTACATCCAACCCTTACCTAGAAGGGTCGCATCAACAACGTTGATGTGGATCACATCTGGAGGGGAGGCAAGCTGCTGCGCCCACGTGGCCAATGGCTGCAAGTCTTCCGTAGGCACTCTTGTGTACCTGGCCTCGGTGAACGAGGTGGGTGCACGGGGGCTTAGGAAGGCCTCCAACGCCTTGACACACGTAGGGTCTCGTTGGGTGGTTCCGGACATAGGAGAAAAAAGCGCCCAGTGAGGAAAGAGAGGATACAAGAGGATGGGCCTGGGGAGGGAATTGGATGGGAGCGAAATGGGAGAGGAGGAACGAAGGTATAGTTGCATTACCCTTGAATGAACCTTGAATGAACCCCAAAGCGACCAAATCTAGCTCTCAGTCAAAGCTCTGTGAAACGTCAGTGAAAGCTTGCTGAAAGCTAAATGAAAGCTAAATGAACCCCGGACTGAGCGCTCACTTGCGGTTTAGTCGGGGTTCATTGGCTCGGCTCATTCAAATTAGCCTTCGAAAAAAAAATCCTGCCACCCACAACCTTGACCAAACATCAATGCAAATCACCTAAACACATCAAAACAACATTACCTAGCATGTAGGAAGCACCAAAAACAGGCACAAAGACATAGCACTAGGCAAATGAATCGCAAATGACCCCAACTTCACAAGTCCTCTTAGCCACCAGTGAACAGCAGGTACAAACGCCGCGTACGCAACAAGGCCCGTGGTTCGCCCAGCCCGCCCACCCGCTGCAAGACATGCACTCACGATACGTCATAAAGTGATATGTATCGAGAACGCGATGGGACATCAAAGTCATCTTGTTCGGGGCCTTTGTAAAACCAAAAAAAAGAAACATCATGCCATGCCTGCTTTGTATTTCACCCATATGTGCATCGGCATAATGACACATCCACACATTGTTCAACATCAATGTAAACATTTAAACAAAAAGCCTTTCCCATATTTGTACAGCCACAACTTCCCCCTCGCAACCAAACGATATTGCAGAGAACCAAACACACCTGCAACAAAATTGTCGTTTTCCATACCCTCGCTACGTTTTATTTTTCCTTGTTTATATACGTGTTCCGACTTATATGCCTACTAACAAAATTAACACAGCAACAACATCTAAAAGTTCCTCTATCCTGCCACATACACTTGCACAAATGGTTCCGGCCAAATCAAATAAAATGAAATAAACCTTTTTGGCCCATCTTTGACATCAATGCTTCGGCTAGATTTGGGAAGGTCTTGCTACGTTCCCCGTCCCAAAGGTTAGGAATGTTGTTTTTTAATTGCCGTCATCGGTTCGGACTGCTACACAATTTGTATACCCTTTTTGTTTCAATGGCTGAACTTCCCATGCCGAAAGCTCCTATGCAACACCTCTGCAACCACCGGTCCAGTCATACCACATATGGTCAGCCTTTGTTTAGATGCAATGAATCAACTTTGTGGGTTGGAGGGGGAGCTATATTTCGGCGACCATGATGTTTGCAAAATTAGGCTTCAAAAATCGGATTCACAAATGATTTTCTTTCCCACAGCAGCCAAATGTTCCTTTTGTCCCACCTTTAAGGCTTGCCAACAACAACAGCCCATTGCTTCCTATTGCGTCCTTTTCAGTTTCAATCGGCCCACACGGTTATCGGGCGGTGAGTCGTCCGTGGATCCGTGCTCTACAGCTTGCACCATGAACTACAACCTCTGCAAAAACCACAACTCACAATCCGACCTGATTATAGCACTTCACCGGGAGAAATACCATGCATTCTCAGGTCTTTTCGTCCATCGTACGCAGCCACGTTCGCTTTGGTCCACGGGCAAACTCCACGTCATCACATGATAGAAATTGAAAACCATCCTTGTAAAAAATGTCAAAAAAACATCGAGCGGTAACACAAAAAAAGTACTTTTTGGTGTAATTCATGCGACGAACCTCCGAAGCTGCTGAATACTACCCCCTAGTCATTCTCTTGTACATCTCTCAAGGATCGTTATGAGCTTTGTTCCAAGGCCTAACTCCACGACGTGTCCAAATGCCGCCCAAAACAGCCACTGCGCAACTTCAAAAAAAAATTGCAAAATGTCAACCCCCCAATGCACCAACCAGTTGCATCCCCTCACCAAGCCAAATACCTACCTAACACGTGCTATGTACCACAAACAACGTTAATAAAAAAAGTTTGAAGGCAGATGGTTCCGGGGCTCCTTACACCCTCGGAGGGAGACCCATCATGGCCAAAAAAAGCAGCCCCTTTTCGATGCAGACAACATGCTCCGAAAACTGTCCCAAGACACCTCCCGTTCTATGCCCAATCCACAGCGCGCACAAAACCGCATAGTACAGATCGAAGGGCAATAGTACAGCTTCGATTCGATTGGGGGGCGGCTACGGACCTCAACGTTGTATTCGCGCGGCACCAAATTCCGTAGAGTCCACGATTGAATAAAGGCACTGTTCCGCGAAAATCGGTCTCCCTCCAACAGCCGTATCTCGGCGCCACCGGGTTGTTCGGGGCTAATTTATTTTTTCCACGACACTTGCACCGGGCCGGAGCTAGTCGTGCTTGAATCCGGGGCAGATGAGCGACGGGCGCCCGGCAATTTCTGTTGCTAGTTGACCCAAAATTACAAAATGGCGGTTTTTTTTCAACTTGAACCCTTTGCCAAACAGCTAAAAGAGATCGGTTTTCTTCCAAATGCTACATGGATCGTTCTTCAATCCCGTTCACAAATCTGCAGTCGGATTCCGGTTTCGTCAAAATTCATTTTTCGCGATTCTGTTTCTGGATCCTAGGATTCTGCGAGAACGTCCAAAAAGGGCTCCCGATTGGTTGTGAGCCTCGGCCTGCCTCGGCCTCCACCGATGTGGGGTTTGTTGGTCCCCAAGGTAGCTCTAAGTCTCCTTTCCTATAGAAAAGTTTGCCGACCTTACACTAGTGGCTGTTGACCATCGGGTGCAGCGGGGCCGCTCCCCCACCGCTAGCACGGGAGGGAGCGCAGTAGAGAGCCGCGGAATGGCACAAGGTCCGTGGTTCGCCTCCCCCCCCCCCCCCCCCGCACCCCCTGCAAGATGTGCACACAATCTGGTATTGATATGTACGAATACAATGGGACATCGTGTCCATGTCAAGTTCATGTTGTTCGGTGGGTTCGTGAAACCATGAAAGAAAGATCCTCAAGATGCCTGCTTTCCTTTTTACCCAAATCTGCATCGGCATACCGACATAACCCACATTGTGCAAAATCAATGTGCGGATTCAAACAAAAAGCCATTCCCATATTTCGTACCGTCCCAATTTCGTGTTGCTACCGACGTATGTTCCAACCAAACAAATGTCGAACAAAGTTGTAGTTTTTCATACCCTACTTACGTTTCATATCTACATATATTTCCCGACTTATGTGCACATTAGCAAAACTAATACAGCAACCACATAAAAGTTTCTCTACACTGCTACACCCACTTGCACAAATGGTTGCAGCAGCCAAAAGAAATGAAATGGAATGAATTTTTTGCGCCCTTTTCGATATCGACGCTTTGGCTAGGCTTGGGAAGGTCTCACTATGCTACCCCCCCCCCCCCATACCTAGGAATGTTCTTTTGTTGCTCTCATTGGCCCACACTGCTACACAATTTGTACACCCATTTGTTTTCTCAACGGCTCAAATTGCTATGCCGCAAGCTCCTATCCAAGATCTTTGCAACCACCGGTTACGTCATACTACACATGCTCACTCGTTGTTTGGATGCAATGAATCATCTTTGTGGGTTGGAGAGAGAGAGCTATATATCGTTGACCATGATGTTTGCAAAATCAGGCCCCAAAAAATCGGAACCACAAATGAATTTTTCCTAGTGGCAAAAACTCTTTTGGTCCCACCTTCAGCGCTTCCCGTGACCAAGAGGCTATTGCTTCTAACCGCGTCCTTTTTAGTTTCAACCGGCCCACATCGTGATCGAGCGCTGGTTCGTTTTTGGGTCCATGCTCCACAGCTTGCACCATGTACTGCACCATCTGCAAAACCCCCAACTCACAAACAGCCCTGATTATAGCACTTAACCGGGGGACAAACCATGCATTCTCCAATCTATTGTTCCATCTTACGTAGCCACATTCGCTTTGGTCCATGGGCAAACTCCAGGTGGCCACAGGATAGAACTTTCAAACAATTCCTATAAAATTTGTAAAAACAACATCCATTTGCAACACAAAAAAAAGTTCTTTTTGGCGTAATTTTGGTGACGAATATTGGAAGCTGCCAAATACTGTCCCGGGTCATTGAGCCATTTTTGGAAATTCCTCTAGAATCCTAGGATCCCGAAAAAAAATGGCAAAAAAAGAATTTGGAGGAAATCCGAATCCGACTGCAGGTTTGTGAACGGCATTAAAAAACAATCCATATAGCATTTGTATTTTCGAAAATCCGATCTTATTTGGCCGTTTGGCGAAGGGTTCAAGTTGGGGGAAAGCGGCAATTTTCAAAACGCGGGTCAACTGGCGACAAAAATTGCGCGGCGCGTGTGGCTTCTCTGGCCCCAGTTCAAGCACTATGGCCCGCATTTGAGAAACATCACCTCCAGAGAGATCCCAGGGTCGCGGAAAAAAAAAGTTAGCTCCAAACGACCCGGTGGCGCCGAGATACAGCTGTTTGAGTGAGACCGATTTGGGCAAAAACGTGCATTTTTTCAATCATGCACGTTACGGAAATTGGGCGCCGGGTGAATACAACCTTGAGGTACAAGGTTGCCCCCCGATCAATTTGAAGCCCTGTGGTTGCCCTTGTGGTCATAGAATGGGGGCTGTCAAGTGGAGGGTTTTGGGGCATACTGTCAGTAGTGGAAATAGGCCGCTGCTGGGTCATGATGGGTCTCCCCCCAAGTGGTGCTATGAGGAGCCCCGGATCCATCTTATAAAATGCAGCCGTTCTGTGCATCGGAGGATTGACGTTCGGCGGTTTTTTCAAGTTGCACAGTCGCGTATTTTGGGCGGCATTGGAGCATGCTGTTGACTTAGCCCTTGGTATGAAGGTCATAACGATCCTTGAGACATGTAGAAGAGCTGATAGAGTTGTAGGCCTCAGCCTGCCATCCACCGATGTGGGGTCTGTTGGTCTCCAACGTTGCTCTAAATTAGTTCCCTGACATAACAATTGCGGCTGGCAACCATCGGGCGCGGCGGGCCGAGCGCGGCATAAAAAGGCCGCGTAAGCAACAAGTACTCTCACTGGATTTGCATAGACTCCCTGGAACCGATTACTGCTCGGAGGGTCCATATCTTCAACTCCTGCTCAGGTTGCACTCAAATGTAGATGCAGCCATAAAGGAGGCACAGGGGTCCACACCATCGTGGCCACAAAGCCAGCCATGCTGTTGATTCGGAACTCCTGGGCTTGGGTCAGGATCCGGAGGTCAACATCACTGAAGAGGAGGAGGCAAAAAGGCAACTATAGCCAAACAGAGGCACAGTGAGGCTCTATCCCGCGTCCACGTTGAAACCTGCATGCAAGACCAAATCTGGGCATGTGCGACGCCAATGCACACCACACCAGTGCACGTGCAAACACGTACTTAACGGGTCGGACGTCGTCTTAGTGAACAAAAATTGCCGAAATCTGCATCTGCCGATATGGCTTTCAACCGACTAACCAACCACCTGTCAACTGCAGGGTCGACTGCAGCATAACCAACACTACTGTCAACACCCTGCAAACGACCACGCAACTACTTTCAGCACCCATCCAACCTGTCTTACATTCCTGGTAGCACCCAACCAACTGGTCTCCAACTACTGTCTGCACCCAACCACGATTGCATAAGTACTCTTCCCGTACTCCCATCTAACTGATCTCCATTTACCGTAACCTGCTCACCCACAAACAAGTCACCAAATCCTGTCAGCTCAAACACATGCAGAATGGCGCAATGTGCATGCTGTGATTGTCCACATGTGTTTGCCCCCATGTGCAGCCTGTGTGCCTTCCACACCCCGGCCGTCTGGCAATGTGTGTTGCTATGCCTGCCGCAGTTCAAGATACATTCCGCTCTGCAGCGATGCCGGTCTCCAACCTATACAAGCGCACTGCATGGTGTGGCACGGACACGTGATGCGTTGTTCACACGATTCTCGTCGGACATCGTGGGGAGAGGGGGCATTGCATCAGGGCAGGGTGATCGCACAGCAACCTCACAATGGGACGTGTTTTGAAACACGTGTTTGAAGCCGAAAATCGAAAACAAGAGCCTGTGTGCGTCTGGAACCTACCAGACTTAACGCCGGGAAGCGATGTATCAGCTTCGACGAAGTGCAGTTGGTTGTTGACAATTGGCAGGCAAGCGTCGACGGATGGTGGTTTCTAGTTCTGACCGGCAGCGTTTGCTTCCAAACTGGCAACGAGCTGTGGTTGGTGAGCTATCGGAAAGGACCGGCAGCGGTTGATTTTTCCCCAACGGCGGTTGGCTATACGCTGACAGCTGTCCACCACCCACCATGAGCGGCCAGTGACGGATGAAACATGAGACACGAAGCCATCATGCCATGAAACAACACATGCTGCCAATGCCAGCGACACCACAAACATTTTTCGGAACGCGGTAAACGAGCGTACTTTTGGCATTTTCCGGCAAACAGCACCCAAATGGGGACCGCACAACCACAATAAAAAATAAACGTGGGTGATGAAGACCAAAATCTGACGCCAACCGCAATACACGTCCATTATATTATGCACCGTGCGATTCACCAAGGCTCATGGATCACCGTTCACACAACATGAATTCCCTGGGAAGGAGTGGGGGGTGAAAATGCAAATTCCTGTTTTCAAGAACATGTCCTCTACAGTTGCATCGCAACACAGCCGTACCTCACTGCACCTTTGCCACTGCTCACACCCCAGCTGATGCCCAAGTCCGCAACACACATGCCACCCAAAAACATACCTTCCAATATCTGGCACTTCTTCCACAGCTGCGGCTGCCCCTTCATGTGTGTCCTCGGGCTCTGGCAGCAGAGCTTCGAGATGCTCCTGAATTTCTGCAGCCAACTTGTTGTCAGGAGGCTGCATAAAACAGTATGAGCTTCCAGTTGACACTTCAAAATGAGCAGCTGCTGTTGCTCTTGCTGCTACCGCTGCTGCTGCTGCCGCCGCCGCCGCCGCTGCCGATAGTGTTGCTACTACTGTTGCTGATACTGCTGATTCTCAAAATACCTTATGGATGACCTCACTTCTCGTGCTCTCTCTCTCTCTCTCTCTCTCTCTCTCTCTCTCTCTCTCTCTCTCTCTCTCTCTCTCTCTCTCTCTCTCTCTCTCTCTTTCTGAAATCTGTAAGTTCGCCAAATGGTAATACAATTCTAATCATGCTGCTGCTGTTGCTCTCAACCAATAGTTCTTTCCAAAGCAATTTTGCACCTTTTACTTTTTTCCATTCAAGTTTGTTCATGCATCCTGTTTTTAATTCTTTTGGCTGCTCTGTTGCGCTCTTCATTTCTGCACCGATTGGCAATTTTGCAATGCATGGTGGCATCGGCGTGCCATGTTGTACACCTGGCAAGCACAATCAGGACAACAAGCAAGAGAGCAGCCAGCAAGAGCAGAGCGAAGCCTGAGTGGGAACAGCATCACCAGCAATTGCAACAGCAACAGCAAAAGCAAACAGCACTTGGAGCAGCAAAGTAGGAGGAAATGAGGAGCAGAAGCTGCAGCAGCAGCAGCAGCAGCAGCAGCAGCAGCAGCAGCAGCACAGATCGGACCTGTAGAGAAGAAAAACCCACTTGTCAGCACTTCTTCCTGTTGGGCTGAAGCGCCCTGTTCAAAGCAAACCAGTTTCTTGACTTTTGAAGCCAAAACTGAGCCTCTTTTGTTTGAATGAGCTTTTTTTCATCAAGTCCTGTAATAGCAGCGCCCACAATAATACTTGCAGGAGCAGAACCAGTAGCTACTGGCGTAGGCGGGCTTTCAATGGGGGGGGGGGGTCAATAGAGCCCCCTGGCTAGACCCCCCCCCCAAAAGGGGCTCAATTGACGGGGCCCCCCAAATCCTACTGAGACTGACCTCTGGGCCTCGGAGGTGACCCAGACCCAAAATGGGCAAAAAATAAAAATGGATTTTTGGAATCAGCGCGTCAAAGGGGTTCAGAAAAAACATCATTTGCCATATATTTGGTGAAAAAAAATTCGACCATTGTTAATGCTCGAAAAAAATTTTCGGCACCTTCGGCGCCAGAGTTCATAATAACTGATTAATGGTCCTGTCAATTGAGCCCTTTCCCCAGACCCCCCCCCCCAGTTTTGGGGGCTCTATTGACCCTCCAACCACAGTTGAAAGCCCTACTGCCCTGCTGCAATGGCCGCAGAAACAGCGGCCACAAGAGCAACAGCTAGCAGCACCATTAGCCGCAGCTAGCAGCACCATTAGCCGCAGCCAGCAGCAGCAGCAGCAGTAGCCACAGCCATAATACCAGCACCACGTGAGCACAGATATTCGGAGCAACAATGGCAACAACAGCAGAACGGGCACCATCACCAGCTGCAGGTGCAGCTGCAAAGTCTACTGCCTAGGAGTAGACATCAATCTGTGGAATGCCTTGAATCCCTGAATTATTAGTGCGGCATGGGAGGATGCAATACAGCCACCAAACAAGACAGTGTCAAGCTACCTATAGATTGTGCACGGCAAACTGGGCCTTCAGCTGCTGCTTGTGCCACCTGGCATCATCAACACCTGGCCACATTTTTGTGTGGAAGAACAAGTGGTGTTACCAGCCATTTTAAAAGAAACTCGGTATTTCACAGCTTGTAGTTGGTGCCGTTTCGAAAAGCATTGGATTCAGACTGGTGCTATTCTGAAACTGGGCAGGGAATATCAAAAGAGGCATGTTTTTTTAAGTTGCCACAGTACACATTGCAAAACCTCTGTGCCAATTGGCAGTGGGTGGCGAAGCTTTACGTTAAACTTGACAGCACCGACCCCCCCCTGAAAAAGATGAGAGTGTAAAACATACTTTCCTGCTGCATTCTGATCAGTGTGCGTGACCACAACCCCGCACAAAATACTAGTTTTGAGAATCTGAATTTTGCAGCTGTTTGTGCACTCACCCCTTATGACCCCACCCCCCAGCACCCAAAGCCAAAAAAAAAGGGTGAAAACCACAAAATTGAAAAAAAAAAAGTGCTTCGAAATGGGCGGGGGCTTTCTGCCGTGCTGGGTCGCCGATGCCAATGTGCATGAAACCCAACGGGCCCACCAGGACATGGTCGCGGCACAGGCAGCGACGCTAATCCGAAAGCAGGGCACGCACTACCTCAAGCTCCATCTCCAGGGACCCTTCGGCGGCCACTGTGGCTACAGTGGGGGCTTCGGGGTGACCAAACACAAAACTGTAGAGACTTATGCCAGCCAAGAACCGGACCACCCAGCCCTGTAGAGACGGACACAGGGTGCAACCCAGCAACAGCATGGCACGGGAGACTAGGGAGGTTTGCTGCCTCGGCACGTTACGAAAACATAGACAGGGGCATGGACAACGGCTTAAATTGTGATATTAATTATGATACAGTGTTACACAGAGACAAACACAGACAACAACACAGATCTCTGGGTAGACAAAGAGCCCTGCCAAGCATCCCATGCCTCGAATCAGGCAACAAAGACATTGAAGCCACTGCCAATCCTTCAGCGCTTGGGGGCACATGTGCAAGTCCTTAGTGTGACGGTGTCCGGCCAATTGAAGAGTTGGCCACCAGCATTGTGAAACCACATGAACACGAGCAGACACGCGTACATTTACTCAAACAGAAACATTGACACGCAAAACAATGAACCATTCGCAACAATCGACAACTGCCAGCACGACTGCGACCACAGACACAACAGACACGATCCGAAATTTTAAGAGGCCACAAACAGAAATCCAGACAACAGCACCATCTGCAAGAAGGGACTTCCGAGCAACTCCTGAATCCGACGTGCATTTGTGTTGTACTACACCCCCCCCCCCTGTCCAACGAATAATTATGCCCCCCAAAAATACGGTCCGAACGGGTAGTGTTCGTTGGACACAGTGTTCGTTGGACACGGGGGGGCGGGGTGTTTGCTGTTGAGGCTGTTGTCAACACATTCCCACACATCCACACAGACCCACACAGAGAGAGACACACGCACGCAACCACGCAACATAGACACGCTTACCATAGGACTTAGGGGCTTCCGCTTGTTTTGCTCATCAGGCTGCCAATTCTGGTACGCTCTCTGCCGCATCAGGTGCCGGAGGTCTCCAGAGGGTCTGCTGGTCAGGGCAGTGGACGCTCGGGAAAGCAATGGTTGCGGATGCCTGCACAGGTACATGGGGACACTGGCAAAATAGAGCCTGAACCCGACCCGTCCCACAAGCTCACAGTTCAGTAGCCATTGCCCAGGGCCGTCCATGACATCAAAACAGAATAGAGCTCGGAGCCTCGAAACGGCAGGGGCCCAGGCAATGGTGGGCACAACACGCACCTTATTACCCGAATCGCCCATATAAAGCGAGACACACTCAGCAGGAGAGCCACGCTATCGGAGGCATACGCCCACACAACACGCCCTGCCACTCCGTTGACACCGGAGATCCGACCTAAAACAACCAACCGGCAGATACAAAAAGGCACCAACTAAGACGCTCACAACCACCCACCATAGCAGAGGGAGGTATGATAACATAACATGGCTGTGGCGGAGACAGGGCTCGTAACATAGCCATGGCAGAGACCAGGGGCCGTAACTTGGCCATGGCAAAGACAGGCTCCATTGACATTCCTGTCGAACCCACCACCCCGTCCTCCAAAAGAGGATCACTTGACAAAGCCCCAAAAATCCAGCCACGACCAAAGCCATACTCCTAGAGGTGACCCCGACCCCGAATCTCACAAAAACAAAAGACACGTCAATTTTCCAATCAGCAGTGCGTCGAGGGGGCTCAGAAAGGTCATCCTTTCCCTCGTACTCAATGCAAAACAAGATCGACCGTCTGTTGTTGCACAAGATGACTGCTGGACCTGTCTGTTGAGCCCCAATTCCGGACCCCCAACACCACTTCTGTGGGCTTTGGACAACTTGTTGTCTCTCCCGAGGGGCGATCAGGCACATCACACCTGGTGCTGGTGCTGGGCCTGTGTGGCACAGCCTGGGCCAAACGCGGCAAAGAGACGGTGGCAGGTGCTGCGGCCACATACAGCCCCGTGTCAGTCGCTGAGGACGATGCCGCCCATGAGAAGGCGTACACAACCACAGCCTGCAATGCCACCCACACAAACACCCTCAGCGAGCCCCGCACCTCCGACTGCTGAGAGTCATGGTCCGAAACGAAGGGGCTAGTCACCCATTCCGTGGCCCCGTCTGCGCTGCCAGACTGGGTAAGTGGGGCAAAGGGATTGCACACCACACCCTCACGGGTGTCCGTAAGTACAGGCATTGTTGGCAATTGGGGAGTTGCTACACGCAAGCAGCCCAGCAGAGAGGCACGACGGGCAGACTGGAATGCCGGCTCGCGGTTCTACTGCTGGCCGTCTATGAGATTTCCCAGAAACACGGGCGGCATAAGCGCATCGGTGACAAGAAAAAAACCCTATGGCCAGAAGCAGGGAGTACAAGGAACTGCGGGTTGGGTCAAGCACCCTGCACATGCCCTGCAATGACTGGAGCTCGTGGGGGATAGACCTCCATTGTACCGCCCCCCCTGTCCACAACGCACGACGGTCCACCCAACCCCAGGAGAAACGGTCACCAAATGACGACCCCCGCCCCAGGGAGGACCAGGCGCAAAAACCCAAACTGACCGTTGCACAACAATCCATGGTAATCAGAGATTTTTGAGGCAAATGATCCAATCCCCTCTGGGGGAAATGTGCATTGGGGGGGGGGGGGGGCTGTCCACAGCACAATCATGATTCAAAGCTGCAACAGTTGTTAGTCTTTGGACTACTATTTACATCCCAATTCCCGCAGGGCGCATGTACAAAGGGTTGCTATAATGCATGTAAAACACAATCAACTTAGCTTGCATCAAAGACAACGTGCATTGAGTGGGATCATGGTGCCAAGGGGAATGCTTCCTGCGCGCCGCAGGCGCCGCAAGGAAAGGGTAATTAGCTTTAGTGTACATTGTCCAAGAAAATGACCCCATGGACCATACGGCTTGCACTTGACATTGTGCTTGTTGATGAAATGCTGGGTGTGAACCACAGCATGGACCATCCAATGGAGTCGTAGGATGCGCTCCTCCCAGTTCATCCCCAACTTGGTGCACGGCTCGCGGCACACAGCCTAAGTGTACAATTGGGCAAACATATGCTCTCCACGGCCTCGAATGAAAGAGTGCCCATCACGTATCAATATCATACGGAATCAAATGCAGCATTTGTGAAAGATAGAGGCCCAAAAAGGGGGACGTACAATCAAATAGCAGAAAAAAGTGGTGTGTGTGGGGGGGGGGGGGGGCGGTATGTAACAAATGTGTGTATGTATGCGGCACTATTCCGCCTGTATTCTGGCATAATTACCCAAATTGCGCGCCACAGGGCGCGCCGCAGGCACCGCAGGGAAAGCGTTCCCAAGTGAAAGCACCATTGTATACTCACTGGTTTATACTACTTACATTCCTGGCTTCATCCCCTGTTTGCAAATGCCAGCACTCCTTTGGCCGCAAATGTGGTCCTAATGTTCTGCCGGGTGTGCTTGTGAGTGCAATATGTCATTGAAGGCAAGCAAAGTCAACATGAACAACAGTCTAATACCATCTTCTTCTTCTGCACCAAGTGTACTCAAGTGCCAAAGACCGACATGGTGCTCTTCCCCTGGCAGGGCACACTGGACATAGAGGGGCGGGAGGGTGGGACTGATGAGGGTCGCACACACTCACAAAAAAAATTAACTATGTACAATGCGGAGATAGCTGCCGTTCAACTTTCCATCCCTCCATGTTATATCTCACTCCCTCGCACACCTTCTGGGCAGAACTCTCGCTCCTGTGAGGAACTTGTGTTCTAAATAAGGGAAACATGTCGTGTGGAAGACGTGTATGTGTGCGGCGTGGCAAGACAACTAAACAGCGCTGTATTGAGGCTCATGCTGAAGCCTCGTTACTTGCACAAGCAGTGCCGTTGAGGTCAATAGTGCATCATCCATTGATGTGGAGATAGTACAGCCCCATGCAGGCAACCATGGGGATGACCGCAACAAGAAGTATCACAAAGTCGCAGCCGCGGCAAGCAACGCACAAGGTATGGGTAGCAGAGGGGGGTAACCCTACTAAACTAGTTACCATGGGGGGCTAACCGGGCTAATGGACAAGATCCCCCGGCCCCATCTGAAGCGTAAGTGGCGACGGAGGTGACCAAAATTGGGCCGCCGCCTCTAGGCTAAACACAAAACGACACGTGATGCGACAAGAGACAACCTCACCTCAAAGCATGAGCTGAGTTTTGGAATTCGGTATCCGCCGAGTCGGATTTGGGATGAGGGTTTCTCCTACGGACTTTTTTTTCAGGTAGATTTGCCTGCCACATTGCGTCCCGCAACTAGGGTGGAAAATTTGTGGAGCGGGCCCACAGAGCCAGGAAATTTTTGCCTGAATTTCTTCCCACATGGGTGCCTCCGATGTCGGGTCGGACTCATGAGCCCATTAGGCCAGCACATAAACTAGAAAAGGTTGCCTAGTGGACCCGGTGCCTGATTCTTTCCTTTTGGTTTGGTATGGAATGAAGGTAGCGATAGGTTTCGAGGGAAGTGCACACACCATGCAAAATTTTAGTATATTGGGTTACCTATTTTTACTCCAACTTGCACTCTTCTGCCAAATGATGCATGTTGTGTCACTAATGGCCACATAACACATATTGGAGCCGGCTCACAGGGAGAATCCTTGTGCAATGCACTGCGTGTGCACTGCGTGCACACTGCGCGCTACTTTTAGACTATGTTCCCCCCGAAGAGCCCCTAGGCAAGCCCCTTGGAAACACCCTTAGAATTAGGCGACCCAAACTGGGCTGGAGGGGACCTTGAGGGGGGACCTTCCCGGTTCTTGTGGCAGTGGTGAAGGACTAGGGGCCTTTGGGGGGGAACTTGACCGTGTGGGCGGCGGAGATGGAGGGCACTGAGGTGGCAAACTGAATGTGAACTTGGGATGGCAAAGGAGATGGACTCCATCTTGCATTGCCGATTCACCACTCTCAACCCATCTTGGTAGTATTCCAAGTGGAGGAGTCCATCTTCAGCCGTCCCAACCACCGTGGCAGGAGGTTGCAGGCCATTGGAGCGGGTGTAGAACACCCTATCCCCAATACTGAGATCCATGGGAAAGTGGGCCTGAGAAATGAGGAGGGAAGTATGATGTCCTGTAGCAGGCACCCTGAAAGTGTATCACCATATCAATCAACCGAGAAAATGAGTAGATGCGGTGGAAATGGGTAAAAAATGTGTGCAAAAAGGTGTAAATAGGTGGAACAGGGTGAACATCCAAAAATGCCATATCCCCAATGCATCAAAACCTACTACCAAACAACAATGATGCCCAAAGTACCACAAAGTATGGGTTTCTACTACGGCCAGACGCCCAAATAGTTGCACTGCGCGCACATTGCACGCGCACTGCGCTTAAGGCGCCTCCACAGAGTGCCCTGGTGTATGGTTGGTTCTGTAGTTGACGAAATGCACGGAAGGTGTTGTTTCCAACCGGCATGCCCCATTCTCAAAGCTAATTGTGTCACTGCTCACGCATGAGGGTGTCCATCTCTTGCCTGAGCTTTGAAACATTTTGTGGATACACACACCGGAACCCCTTCCCCCCAATCCCCGATGGTGGTGGCGTGTTGAGGAGGGCCAGTTTACCTTTTGGTGTTTCTGTCACAATTTTGGCAGGCCCCGCCCCCACCTCCCCTGAAAAGGGAATTTGTGCAGTTCCAGTGGTGTGACTAACCCATCACCATCACTTTCGCTAGTGTTGCTGCTATTACGCTACTGCTACTCCAAGCCTGTCCCATCACGTTGGAGTCAAATGCCTCAATGATAGCCAGTCAACTGAGCTTAGCTGCTGGTGGATGCTAGACGGTTTTGGGTGGGCTAGGCAGTCACCACCAACAGATCAAACTGCACCCGAGGTCAATATTGCTCTCCTTCTGTCACATCATTCTTCTGCTGTGTGCAGTTGATATCTGCGTGACCATATCTCTATGCCAGGCCCTGGGGGCGACACATACCTTTTTGGTGCAGCTAGTAGCCAAGTTTATTCAGCATGGTTGCACCAACACCCTCTACTTCCATGGCTTTAGCCACGTGCAGTTTGGAGACTGCCTCCCAATTCAGTTTGGCGATGGGGCGGGGATGATCTCCACATGGCCAAAAGGTGAATGTTGGAAACATGAGATGTTTAATAAATTTTGGAAGGCAAAAAACAAGGAAGGGGTGTTGTTTTGGTGACTTGTGTGGCACCCAATAGCATTTGTGTAGCCAGTGCTGATTTGTGAAACGTTTTCCTCCGGCTAGTGGATGTTTTGGTACAGGTGCAATGCACATAGCATGCATTTAGCAACCTAGTTCGTAAGATTGGGGTGTGGCAATGCTGCCCACAATGCCATGTGTACTGCATCTATGGGCATTGTGGTTCCACGCATAGTGGGCCACATGAATGGCAATGGCACTACTTGTGCACTTCTTATGTGGAGATAGTAATGCCCTGTGCCAGCAACCATGGGGATGACCGCAACAAGAAGTATCAAAGTCGCAGCTGTGGCATGCAAGGGACGAGGTAGGGGTAGGAAAGGGGGGTTAACCCTGCCCAACCAGTCACCATGGGGGGCTAAGCGGGCTAGTGGGACCTACCGCACTGCTCCACCATGTGGCAGCATGTGAGTGCATGTTAGGGGTCCATCACCCTCTCAACTACTTCATGAGCTAAGGCGTCGTCTATTACAACATGGTGCGCCACATGCTTGACTAGTACAAAGGAGACTATGTTACAGAGCACAATTTTCTTATTGTCCTTCTAAGCATTTGCTGCTGCAAATCACAGCTGAACCAATGCCCCATTCCAGCTCATTTCTCCGACCACCTGATCGGGTTGGCTCGAAAGGGCTGACTGGAGGGGATGGTACTTTTTTGGGTCAGCACATCATGCGGTGCAGCAATATTCTATGCCAGCCAGCAGGCTACATGTGGGCGTATCCTCATGTGGGCTCCCCTCCAGGAATAAGCAAGGCTGCAGCCGCGACAGTCATCCCACACCCTCCACACCCTGCAAATCGAATTGCACTTGGGGCAGTAACAAAACCAAAGGTACTGCACAGTCACAGCCCAAATCACCGTCCCGAACTGACCCATGCCCCAAAGGATCTCAAAAGCACAACATCCATGATTTGTGAGGCGGCAAGCATCAGATGGACCAGTCTGTCACACTTGCATCATCAAGGCACCACCACAGAGGCATACAGAAATTTGCGTGCAAGCACCTCAATTACTATTGAGCACACAATTCCTTTGGCCCAACCCAACAGCGGGTCTGCTGGATTTAAGCTCCACCTCATATTATACACAGACAGCCTAACCCGCTGCCACCTTAGTGTGTGAATGTGCCTCAGTGTCTTCTGTTGTGTACAAAGTGTTGTATACTAGAGAGCTTGCACAACACACCAAAAAAAAAAAAGCATGAATTAGATGGCAAGGACAATGGGCATCTGTCACATGCAGCCCAGCAAAAACGAACGACCGTTGGAAGCAAACTCGGGCGATCTCCAAGTGCGATCTTCAACTTATTGCAAAAACAAACCGTATGCGGACCGTGTTAGGCAAAACAGCCCTGGAGGGACTTGACTGATCTTGCAGGTAAGCTCAAGAATAACACTGTCTTATGCAGCCAACCAAGTGCTGATCACCACTATATATACAAACAGTACAAAACTCAAGCAGCGATCATGGTATTAACATGTGGGGCAAGAAAAGTGTGTAGCCACAAAAAACGGGAGGAGGGGACGGCCCAGAGGGCGTTTCTGCACAGCGCGGGCACAGCGCACAGTAGTAAGTTAGCTTTCCCGCGACCACCCTGAAAACCACCCACCACAGGGGGCGCTATGTCCACAGGGCCAAAGCAGCAGATTAAGACAGCAATCTGGCATTTTTTAGTAGGAAATATAGTTGATTAATTATCGAAAAAATTGAAAAATTGAGAGAAATCCAACCTTTGCAATTCATGCGCAATATGTACAGCTGCCGGTTCCGTACGGCACCCCATAGCGACCTTAACGATGGGACGCCGAGTCCACAAAGCACATAGTACTCTGCGTGGCCACCAATTAGTTGGGACTCGGCCAATATAACATAGTTTCACATGTTGTCATTGGCACTAGACTCAAAATCAGGCCCAAGAGAAGAGTCCTGACAGGGCCATGGCCAACATCCAGTGTGCCTGCACTGGGAACAAAATCAGGCTCAAGAAAAAGAGTCCCGACAAGGCCATGGCCAACGCTACTGCCACCATTATAGGCCACCAAGGCACTGGCATGGGGCCGATATTATAGCAATCTTATACGCTCCACCATTGGTACACCAAACGGCGGAGGAAAATACAGCCCACAAAACATGCACCCGCTACAAGTAGTTGCAGAATGCACGCTTGTAGACCAAGTCCGTTTTTGTCTCACCGGACTTGGGCTTTGCACCAGGATTGGCGTTAAGCTGACAAGCGGCGCGCAACTCTGGAACTAGCTGCTTGCACAGGTCATCAATGAAAAGCTGGTCACGCTCCAGCTGGCCAGATGCATCTGCTGGGTAGCCATCCGGCACCTTGCGCCACTCTCCACGGATGAGGACCTTGGGACGGGTGTCCTCCTCCTCGGTGGGAGTGTCTACGGAAGGTTGCGGCCTGGCCTCCGGGCTTTCCACGCTTTGCTCGGCAGAGGCCTCCTTGCCTTCGAGTGGGGTGGAGGTGGCCTGAACACTGTCCTCCTTAGCCGAAAGTGCACCTTCAACTTGGGTGCTGAGGGGGACTCAGGAGGGCCAGAAAGCTCGGTCACGCCCTCCACATCAGCACCGGGCGCTTGAACGACCCGCACAGCAGGATCAGCATTAACAATGCTGAGCACATAGTCCACAAAACCGGCACCCATTGGGACAAGGGGCACCTTGGAAAAAGTAGCCCGGTGCTCCACCACCTGCTTCGCGATGTTCAAGCTTTGAAAACCACAAGACCAACCGTCCGTTTGGAATCCCAAGGCGCGGTGCTTGGTGGTTCGCGAAGATTTCTTCAAGGCCGACAAGAAAGGACGGATCAAATGAGTGGAGCTTAGGGGTTCCCAAACCCAAAAAGTGAAAAGCTCCAACCGGACACGACAATCGAAGGCACACACAAACCAGTGCAACCCTTCCTTGTCATCGGAATTAACCACAAAAATGTGGCGGCGGCACCACCTCATGTTGGGCATTCCTTCGCCGGATTCAACTCTTTGCATGTACTTGGAGAGTCTCTTGATATATAGAGCCGCGAGAGTACACACACGTGGTTCATCGATTTCATTGTGGCAGACCTCTTGGTGCAACCAACACAGGATATCCTTGTCGGTCAACCAATCTCCCACCCCCAAAGGGGTTGTTTCGCTCGGAATGGTGCTCCGAGTACGCCTTTGGGGATTGGGAGGGTCGATAGGGGGTGCCTTGGGCAAGACTTTCTTTCCCTTCACCTTCTTCTTTGGCACAGGGGCCGTAGGGGGAGGCGCAAAGAGGTCCACCTCTGAATCAGATGACTGGACCTCTTTTTTCTTCACCTCCTTACCTGGGGGAGAAGCCAATAGAGGATTAGAAAGCACGTCCAACTCCTCGTCACCGGACACGGGCTCGTTAGGGAGGGTGGCGGTCAAATCCTCCTCAACGTCTACCTCCTGACACCACTTTTGAAAGAGCCACTTGTCCGTGTTGGGGTGGGCCCTTCCACGAACTGGACACTCCAAAGTGTGTAGGCAAAAGCCACACCCCTCACAATGCATGCACCACAGGTACACGGTCTTGTGACATTGGCCACACACATAAGGTGGCCGAAAGAGATTAAGGGAATGCCAAGTTCTCCGATGCACCTCCTTGGGTGCAGCAACGGTAGTAGACGTAGACTCATCAGCACTAGGTGCGTTCAGAGCAAGCGTGGAGACATTAGCGTCGCTATCGGTATCGCTACCGGCCACCACCTTCCTGCGGCGTTTTGCAAGTGCCTTTTTCTTTTGGGATGCAAGTTCTTCGGACTGGCGGGTGCGAACCTTTGTTGATGGCTCCGCACGTGCAGTCACCTTGCGCTCAATGCGGCCCAACTTAAAAGGGCGTTGGGCAACAATCTCCCAAGAGTATTGAGAGGGTACCTTAAAATTCGGTTCTTTTACGAGGAGCCACAGCAACACACCCTCACACATCGCGAACGTGCAATAGTTTGCACAAGTACAACCATCTGCTGTCACGCGGTGGATGCGGAGAAAGGCTACAAACACCTCCCACGTAATTGAGGTCCCTTCCTCTATCTTAAGCAACGTGGCTTTCCATTCGGCCACGGCAGCACCATCAATAGGTCGATACTCCTTAATGGGTTGTCCGTTCAAGCCTCGTTTTTTTGAGGAATCTCCTTGGTAAAAAAAAAGGGGCAAAATCAGAAGTGGCCCACAATTGGGCAAATTGGCTACCTCACCCCTGCCGTATCGGGGAGCCCCACCGCTTCAGAGCGGGGGCAAAATCAGAAGTGGCCCACAATTGGGCAAATTGGCTACCTCACCCCTGCCGTATCGGGGAGCCCCACCGCTTCAGAGCGGGGGCAAAATCAGAAGTGGCCCACAAGTGGGCAAATTGGCTACCTCACCCCTGCCGTATCGGGGAGCCCCACCGCTTCAAAGCGGGGGGCAAAATCAGAAGTGGCCCACAAGTGGGCAAATTGGCTACCTCACCCCTGCCGTATCGGGGATCCCCACCGCTTCAGAGCGGGGGGCAAAATCAGAAGTGGTGCCCAAAAGAGGGCTGGGGGGGTAGACATGGCCCACGTTCGGCCGGGGCAAAAAGGCCTCTAGGGGCTGTCCTTAAGGGCTGTTCTTAACAAAAAAAAAATCTCGCCCCTTAAGGACGGCCCTGCCTAGGGGATCCCCTCCGCTTCAGAGCGGGGGGTGGATTCAGAAGTGGCCCACAAGAAGGTAAGGTGGCTACATAACCCCTACCGCCTCGGGGGTTCCCACCGCTTCAGAGCGGGGGGCAGAATCAGAAGTGGCCCACAAGTGGGCAAGGTGGCTACATAACCCCTGCCGCCTAGGGGGTCCCCACCGCTTCAGAGCGGGGGGCAGAATCAGAAGTGGCCCACAAGTGGGCAAGGTGGCTACATAAATAAATGCTTCCGGCTTACACGACTTACAGCGAAAAAAAAAATTACACGACTATACGGTTTTTTTGTTACGCGCATTTACAGCGAAAAAAAAAAATTACACGGATTACAACATACACGTTCAGTCACGCCATAAATCCTGACCCGTGAGTGTCCCCATGACCCTCAATGCTTTCTGTCCGTTCCTGTTTTGGTCACCATAGACTGCGCCACGTATGCTGCTGCTGGCATACTTTACGACAAACTTTTTGGCTACCCCCCGGGTCCATCCACCCTCCCCCCCTTTCCCATTCAAGCACAGCACTGTGCAGGCCTCACTCGCTAAGCTGTGTGTGTAGCACAGTTTGCCAAAAAGGCTGCATCCCGTCGCCTTTCCCCCTTTCACTGTGCCCCCATATAATGCGACTGGCAGTCCCTGCTCCTGGGTACTAATTTACATCAACCTCTCAACGTACCCATTTCCTGGAGCTGGGCGGTTGCAGGCAGCTGCTAAGGCAATTGTCCCCCTTTCTGGACATCATGGCAACCAAGCAACCAAGCACCAGTCTTTTCTGAGGGTGAAGCACCCTGATGCTATTGAGGGCCCAGCTTGCGATTTGTTTGCTTTGTACAACCCAATATATTTTTAACACATTCTGGTGGACCCCTAGCACCACTGTCTTCTGGAACATCATCTCTTGTAGCAGAATCTGCTGCTTCCATGTCTTGGCCCTGTCACCTGTCGCCAGCAGAGCCATATGTGGGGATGTCAAGTTGCATTCGGTTAAGCAGTATTGGTTTGGTTTGGACTAGGCAGCACAAGCACTTGCCGCTTCAATCCTTGGCACAGGTGCAAACACGAGTATGTGTATTTCAAATTGGCATTTTCTGTGCAGGGTTTCTGCGCTGGCCTACCATCATGCATACTGTTCACAAGGGCGTCTGTTTGCTCATCGCTCATGGTTATCGAGTTCATCGCTGGCTTCTGCCCCAAGCCACTCTGTTCACTGGATCTGGATGTGGACAGCGGTGCTGTCCACATGTGGGAATCATTGGTGTAATAGAGGCGCTTGGCCCGCGCTTTTTAGCTGCTCGGTTGGGGTTGGTAGGAGCTGTAGTGGGGAATATGGTGTGTGTGTAGTTGGAAACTGGTAGGCGGGGTGGGCTGAGTCTTTGGGCTATTGTAGAGCTGTGCCGGGGCTTAGTGGGCGCTTGGGTAGTGCTCAGTGGGGGCTGCGGCAGGGGCTTGATCCGGGCTTGGTAGGAGCTGTGGTAGACGCTTGAAGGGGGCTAGGGAAAGGGTTGTGATAGAGGCGGAGCAGGGACTTGGCTCCTGGCGGGCACGTGGTGAGGACTGCAGTAGAGGATTGGTGAGGGCGTCGTCAGGCCTTGGCAGGCACTTGGTAGGGGTCTGGCAAGGGCTTGTGGGTCCTGTATCTCAGTCACCCTGCACTGACCGTCCAGGGTCATGGGGTGGAAACAATCAGCGGTCACAGCAGCTGTCACGCCGGTCGCCAGACGTGCAAGATGCAGGCTGCTGGCATACGCATTCCTCCTCCCCTGCTCAACCAGGACACAGGAAAGGCCCCACAGCCCCCAAGCAACAGTGCCGCAAGAGGCAGTGCGGCGTTGTATCATTCACTCAAACTGTGAGTTCCAGGCTGTGCAGGCACGGAGCATCTTCCAGAACTGCAAGCGCCTGTGCTCCATCGTGTCCCACTGGATTCCTGGGAAGATGGAGGGCGAGGTTGTGCAGTGCAGGGGCATCCTTTAGGGCTGCGAGAGCCTGGGCACCACTATCTCCGATTTCATTCCATCCAAGGAGGAGTGTTAGGCTGTGTAGCGAGGGGGCTTCCTTCAATGAGGCAAGAACCTGCGCCCCGTTGTCTCCAAGGGAATTCCTCTCCAGATTAAGGGTCAGGCTGTGCAGCAAAGGGACTTCCTTCAGTGCTGCGAGGGCCTTTGCCCCACGATTTCCCACATAATTCCCTGCGAGATCCAGGGTCAGCTTGCGCAGGTCCAGTGCTTCGACCGCCCTATCCCCATTTTCTCCCAATCGACTCTGGAGGTGGAGTGGCAGGCCTTGCAATGATTCGTCGTGCAGCCCTGCAAGTGCGGATGCCCCACTGGCTCCTAGAGAATTGAAACTCAGATAGAGAGCCAGGCTGTGCAGTAAGGGGGCGCGCGTCAGTGCTGCAAGAGCCTGTGCCCCACTGTCTCCGACAGAATTCCATCCGAGATTGATGGACAGGGTATGCAGCGCCGGGGCATCCTTCAGTGCTGCCAGTGCCTGTGCTCCAACGTCTCCCACAGAATTGCTAATGAGATTGAGCGCCAGGATCTGCAGCGAAGGGGCAGTCGAAAATGCTGCAAAGGCTTGTACCCCACTGGATCCCAAGTAGTTTCCTGCGAGATGGAGGGTAAGGCTCCGTAGCATAGGGGCATCCTTCAGTGCTGCAAGCGATTGTGCCCCGCTGGGACCCAGCGAATTCCTCTCGAGATGAAGGGCCAGGCTTTGCAGTGACGGGGCATCCTTCAGCGCCACAAGTGCCTGTGCCCCACTAGCTCCCACATAATTCCCTGCAAGGTCGAGGGTCAGAGCGTGCAGTAAGGGAGCATGCCGTAGTTCTGCAAGTGCCTCTGCCCCATTGGCGCTGATAGCATTCCCTGTCAGATCGAGCCTCAGGGTGTGCAGTGAGGCAATGTCCTTCAGCGCTGCGAGCGCCTGTGCCCCACTGGCACCCACTGAATTTAATCCAAGATGAAGACTCACACTGTGCAGGTGTGGGGCGTGCTTCAGTGCTGCAAGCACATGAACCCCACTGCCTCGCAGAGAGTTGGTTCCAAAACCGACGTCCAATCTGTGCAGTGCGGGGGCATGCCACAGTGCTGCAAGAGCTTGGGCCCCGTTGGCTCCCACAAAGTTCCCTGTGAGATCCAGGGTCAGACTCTGCAGTGAGGGGGCATCCTTTAGCCCTGCAAGGGCCTCTGCCCCCTTGTCTCCCACGGAATTCCATCCGAGATTGATGTACAGGCTGTGCAGTGAATGTGCTTCCTTTAATTGTGCAAGTGCCTGTGCCCCAGTGCCTCCCACAGCATTGCTGTCAAGGTTGAGGGCCAGGTAGTGCAGGCAGGGAGCATCCTTCAATCCTGCAAACGCCTGTGCCCCACGAGGGCCCACTGATGTCATTCCAAGATCAAGCGTCAGGCTATGCAGCAGAGGGGCATCCTTCAGAGCTGCCAATGCCTGTGCCCCATTGTCTCCCACTGGATTCCGCTCGAGATGGAGCGCCAGGCGGTGCAGCGAGGGAGCATCTCTTAGGTCTGCAAGTGCTTGCGCGCCACTGTCTCCGACGAAATTTCCTGTGAGATCCAGCGTCAGGCAGTGAAGTGAGGGGGCAGCTTTCAGGGATGCAAGGGCCTGTGCCCCGCTGTCTCCAATGGCGACATCCCGCAAAATCAGGTTCAAGACCTGCAACAAGGGAGCCTCCTTCAATGCCACGAGTGCTCGGGCACCAGTGTCTCCAAAATCCGGCCTCATCTCATCCAGTGTGAGGGTGTGCAAATGTGGCGCAGCCTTCAGAATGGCGCCCAAATCTGTTGGCTTCCACTTGGCGAGAGGTGTTGCCATGAGCTGCAGTGCTCGCACGTTCCCCGCAATACCGGCCACTCGCTCTACGGCCCGGCAGGACCCATAGAGTAGCTTGACATAACGCTGGAACCCAAGTGCCTGGCGGAGCCTGCGACAGACGTGGGTCAACGTCTCTGACTGCACGAAATCCGCAACCATGTTCCACACTTCGTCAGGCATCTGAAGCATCCTTGTTTCCATCTGCAAACACAAGGGACAAAACCATCCCACAACCAATCACCTTCTTCTTTCCCCAAGGCCAACTGGCCAACCGCCGGCCTGGTTTCCTGAACAAAACCAAAACAGGTCTCCTCGGCTGACCACCTGCGCTAGACCTTACACCTGGCGTTGCATACCACAACACAGCAGATGGCCCTCATGCATATGGTCCTGCCTGCCGCAGAATGCATACATCCCGCTCTGAAACACAACCCCCCAAGCTCCCCTGACATTGAAACGTGCAGCAGAGATACAGAATTCCTACCTACCTATCCATCACCCCCTGTGCACGACAGAGTGTCTCAGCTTCTTGCTGTGGACTCAACGGTGTCCCTGACAGATATCTGTCACAAAATTGCACAACCCGATGTTGAGACCTTCAGGAGCTGGCCATCCAGCCATATATGGTCCGTGTTCTTTTCTGCTTTGGAGTGTCCATCTCCCCCAGCCACCTTGCACCCCCAGATGCGGACAAGCAAATGCGGTCCACCATTTGGGTTGGGGAGCCATAGTTGTGTCCCAGTGCCCATGCCCCGCACAAATAAGTGGCTCCTAGTAGACAGTGCTGATAATATGCGGGGAGAGCGGGGGGAGGGGGGGTTACGGTTGAAGGCTGAGGGTAGTTGGGTGGGTCCTTGGGGGCTGAAAAGTTACAAGATAGATCGGTGTGCCAACCGTAGTTTATGCTAAACTGTGGTTTTTGCTTGGGGTCTGGCCCTGTATCCTTCACTGAGCCGCAGCACAAAATGGTAGCACAGCTAGTCTAGCAGAGGGCCTGCATGGCCATTGTCGATGACAGCCTAGCTGGTGCTCGAGCAAGCCCCACCCATGTACATCACTCCCCCTCCCACCCCAAGCACCAAACCCCGCTCCCTTCTGACCCCCTGCCCCATCCCCAAATACACGCCCCCCCCCCCCCCCCTCAGGGGAGTCTTTGTTGCCAGGTGCTTGGCGGAGTTGAACAAGCAAAACAAGCCTCAGGGAGGGGCATGGGAGAGGAGCCTAGCCAAACATATGTTTTTGCAAACCCACAGCCCTCCAAATGTACATGTATCAGATTTAATAAGCCCTGAAAACCCTCAACAAGTGTCGAACCACGATTTGGGACAATCACTGAACGGAGCAGGGGGGTCTTATCTGCCCACTACCTCGCGTTGGGCCTCCAGGAGCCGGAAAAATTGGGACTCTTTGGACCCCAGGGCTGAGTTTCTTTGGGTGTATGCCAAAGCCATAGCAGACCATAGCAGGCTACACCAAACCAGAGCTTTGGGGGACACTGGATGTGTACTTAGGTGTTCGTTTTTGCGTTGTTGGCAGTGTTGTACTGCCTCAGGTGGGGGACCTTGAGTCCATATGCTTAGCATGCCACGTGTGTGGCATCAGAAAACCGGTGTGATGGCGCTTGGAGGCTGCTAGTACGCAGCATGTAATGAAAAGATCGCCGACAAAGTTGCCTGCGTGAAGACACTGCCGCCTCGTGCGGGTGGGCACGGCATGGCACACAGGTGTCCAGCAGCAAACAGAGGGTGATGGGGTTGTGCAAGGCGCGGCCTAAGACACAACCATGGCAGCCCAGCCCAAACAGTGTTGTGTGTCTGCTTTTGTCTGCAGGTGGGGGTGCAGGGTGGCCGGACTCTTGAAGCCACTTGCCCACCTAGCTGCACTTGTGGCCAGCTGCCAGGCTTTGTGTAGCCGCCCCCAAACTGTGGCTGCAGTTGTAGCATCACCACTTGTGCGGAATGGCAACCACGTGCCAATTTCACGGCTCTTCGCGGATCAAGCGCCACATTGTGGCATAGAAGGTTGCGGGGCAAACAGGCTCACTGCAGCCGTCATTGGCGCAACTGGCGTGGGTCTTGGCATGGGATTGCCAGTCAACACGAACAAGAAGGCAAGTCCGGTGCCCTACACGAGGTCCACTAGGCGGCAGTGAATTGAATTGCAAATGGTACCATCTCCTCCAACACTCTGTTCGCTCTGTTCATGTGTGCTTATCTAACAGTTGCGGAGGTTCTGGGGGACCAGTGCCTCCTACCCTTTGTGTCCCACTGCGCAACAGCCCCCTGTCGCCACCTTCATCCCCTTTGTGCAACATGTACCTGCACACCCCCTCATGTACTCCGCCTAGGACCCCCAAGTGTTCCCACTGCTCTTGCTTGCTGGTGTGCTGATGCCAAAACACATATGATGTGCCAGCACCAACCACAACAATGGGGGAATCCTTGCACTGCGAGCTAACTTTTAGACTATGTTCCCCCCAAAGAGCCCCCAGGCACACCCCTTGGAAGCGCCCTTAGAATTAGGTGACACAAACTGCCCCAACTCAAGAAAGTTGCAAACTACCTTCCCTTCACATAACACACATCATGCACAACTGGACAAGCCATGAATAGCGCATTGGTCACCACCCTCGACAACACACAACCATCTTTCTGTTCCATTGTCAACTAGGTACAAATTGAGAATACGCAACTTGTGTGCACAACATGACACAGTTGCAGAATTAGAGAAATGACACATTGTCACATGTGTGTGTGTGTGTGTGTGTGTGTCAATGCAACCCGCACAATATTGTAGTTCACACTTGTTACACATGGACATCTTTTCAGGGTCAGAAATGGTGCAACAAAGGGCACATACATCCCCATCACCACCCACAACATCCTCATCATCATTGTCCTCCTGTGAGGGTGCGGTCCATAAATGTGTAGGTACGTGTTCTCACGGACCATATGGAGGGCACCGTACTTGTCTTCGAATCAAAAATTGCCGCAAATACAAGAGTACACGCACGTACTCATGCAACTCGGGACCGGATCCCCTCCATATGTTCTTTACAATGCCCCAATGCCACATGCGTGCGAACAAGTGCTCAATACGTGCCCTATAGAAACCATGAACATCATTGTACTCCTTTTGTCGCTTGGTCAAAGTCTTTCCATCCCGTATCCCCAACTCAAGGGGCCACACTGAAGCGTGGGAGTCCATCACCCCAACTCGAGGGGCCTCCAACGTGGAGGAGAGAAATGTGAACTGCTTATGCTCAATAGCACCGGAAGGTTAATGATAATTGGCCCGGTTTTGTCAATGGCACCGGAAGGTTGAAGGCCCACAATTGGGCCGGCTGGCTACATCACCCCTGCCTTCTCAAGCAGCAGGAGTCCCCCTGGTGGTCGTGCGACCGGGGCGCCAGAGCAAAAAACAGGTCGCAAGGCTCAGCGACACCGCGGTGCCCCGTGCGGGGCACGCCGCAACTGGAGGAGCACCGTGCGGTGACATCCAGCGGGGGGGGGGGGGGGAACAGTGCGCGACACAAGGACTTCCGGGGTGGATATTGGAGCCCACCTCCTGCCCCCTGGCCATGAAGCGACATGGCCCCTTTTCGTCCCCAAGTCACGTGTGTGACCATGAGCCATTTTTTTTCATTCATTGGGATCGTGCGATCCCCCAGCTTGGATACCCGCAACCGTGACGCCGTGCGACTATGGACGGCTCTAGGGCCCGGGCTCTGCCGTGTGGCAGCAACCAAACACGAGGTGTGTGCCTACCCCTGCCTGGATACCCCCACCCGTGACGCCGTGCGGCTATGGACGGCTCTAGGGCCCAAGCTGTGCCGTGTGGCAGAAACTAGGCACCAGGTGTGCGCCGTGAGTGTCCGGAATAGTGCAGCGCTGGGCTTTGGTGGTAGCGAAGCCCAGGGCATTGTGTCTCGCCGTGGACGAGGAGAGGGCCAGACTGGGTCGTGGGGGACAAGACCACTGCCAGCAGCGATGGCCAGCGCGAACCGGGATGCCACATTGAGCCGCCGGCACTGCTTTTGGCAGAAATGAAGGCATTGGGCGTGTGCCCATGCGGAATCTATTACTTTTGGCGGAGCTGCAGGCATTGGGTGTGTGCCCATGCAGAGTTCATTACTTTTGGCAGAACTGAAGGCATGGGGCGTGTGCCCATGCAGATTTTATTACTTTTGGCACAACTGAAGGCAATGGGCGTGTGCCCATGCAGAATTTATTACTTTTGGCAGAACAGAAGGCATTGGGTGTGTGCCCATGCGGAGTTTATTACTTTTGGCACAACTGAAGGCATTGGGCGTGTCCCCATGCGGAATTTATTACTTTTGGCAGAACTGGGGGCATTGGGCGTGTGCCCATGCGGAGTTTATTACTTTTGGCAGTACTGAACGCATGGGGCGTGTGCCCATGCAGAATTTATTACTTTTGGCAGAACTGAAGGTATTGGGCGTGTGCCATCACAGAACTTATTATTTTTGGCACAACTGAAGGCATTGGGCGTGTGCCCATGCAGAACTTATTACTTTTGGCAGAATTGGGGGCATTGGGCGTGTGCCCATGCAGATTTTATTACTTTTCGCAGAACTAAAGGCAATGGGCGTGTGCCCATGCAGAATTCATTTCTTTTGGCGGAGCAGAAGGCATTGGGCGTGCGCCCATGCGGAATTTATTACTTTTGGCAGAACTGAAGGTATTGGGCGTCTGCCCATGCAGAATCTATTACTTTCGGCAGAACTGAAGGCATTGGGCGTGTGCCCATGCAGAACATATTACTTTTGGCAGAATTGGGGGCATTGGGCGTGTGCCCATGCAGATTTTATTACTTTTCGCAGAACTAAAGGCAATGGATGTGTGCCCATTCAGACTTTATTACTTTTGGCAGAACTGAAGGCATTGGGCCTGTGCCCATGCAGAATTTATTACTTTTGGCAAAATTGAAGGCATTGGGCGTGTGCCCTTGCAGAATCTATTACTTTTGGCAGAACTGAAGGCAATGGGCGTGTGCCCGAGCGGAATTGTATCACTTTTGGCAGAATTGGGGGCATTGGGCGTGTGCCCATTCGGAATTTATTACTTTTGGCAGAACTGAAGGCATGGGGCGTGTGCCCATGCAGAATTTATTACTTTTGGCAGAATTGGGGGCATTGGGCGTGTGCCCATGCAGACTTTATTACTTTTAGCAAAACTAAAGGCATTGGGCATGTGCCCATGCGGAGTTTATTACTTTTGGCAGTACTGAACGCGTTGGGCGTGTGCCATTGCAGAACTTATTACCTTTGGCAGAACTGAAGGCATTGGGCGTGTGCCCATGCAGAACTTATTACTTTTCGCAGAATTGGGGGCATTGGGCGTGTGCCCATGCAGACTTTATTACTTTTAGCAAAACTAAAGGCATTGGGCATGTGCCCATGCGGAGTTTATTACTTTTGGCAGTACTGAACGCGTTGGGCGTGTGCCATTGCAGAACTTATTACCTTTGGCAGAATTGGGGGCATTGGGCGTGTGCCCATGCAGATTTTATTACTTTTCGCAGAACTAAAGGCAACGGGTGTGTGCCCATGCAAAATTCATTTCTTTTGGTAGAACAGACGGCATTGGGCGTGTGCCGATGCCGACTTTATCACTTTTGGCAGAGCTGAAGGCATTGGGCGTGTGCCCATGCAGAATTTCATTACTTTTGGCAAAACTGAAGGCATTGGGTGTGTGCCCTTGCAGAACTTATTACTTTTGGCAGAATTGGGGGCATTGGGCGTGTGCCGATGCCGACTTTATCACTTTTGGCAGAGCTGAAGGCATTGGGCGTGTGCCCATGCAGAATTTTATTACTTTTGGCAAAACTGAAGGCATTGGGTGTGTGCCCTTGTAGAACTTATTACTTTTGGCAGAATTGGGGGCATTGGGCGTGGGCCCAAGCGAAATTTAATTACTTTTGGCAGAATTGGGGGCATTGGGCGTGTGCCCATGCGGGATTTATTACTTTTGGCAGAACTGAAGGCATTGGGCGTGTGCCCATGGAGAATTTATTACTTTTGGCAGAACCGGTGGCATTGGGCGTGTGCCCATGCAGACTTTCTTACTTTTGGCAGAACTGAGGGCATTGGGCGTGTGCCCTTGCAGAACTTATTACTTTTGGCAAAACTGGGGGCATTGGGCGTGTGCCCAAGCAGAAGTTTATTACATTTGGCAGAATTGGGGGCATTGGGCGTGTGCCCATGCGGAGTTTATTACTTTTGGTAGAACTGAAGGCATTGGGCGTGTGCCCATGCGGAATTTATTACTTTTGGCAGAATTGGGGGCATTGGGCGTGTGCCCATGCAGACTTTATTACTTTTGGCAGAACTAAAGGCATTGGGCGTGTGCCCATGCAGAATTGCCGTGGGGGGCGACGTGGGAGGGGGGGGGGGGGGGGCATGGGGGATACAAGAGCGACGCGATGGGCGTTGCGCCCGCCGCGGTGTGGCGCCGTCCAGCCCGGCCCGGCCGGGGCAGCCGTATCCGGTGCGTCTGGTGGAATCGGTTCCGGGCACAACAGACACCAGACACCGGACACCCTGCCTTCTCAAGCCCATGGTGGCGCGAAATCACCATAGAAAAAGAGTGAATGTGGTGGAAATGAGCAAAACATTTGTGCAAAAAGGTAGAAATGGGTCAAACAAGGTGAAAATCCAAAAAATGCCATATCCCCATTACATCAAAACCTACTGCCAAACAACAATGATGCCCAAAGTACCACAAAGTATGGGTTCTACTGCGGCCAAACGCCCAAATAGTTGCACTGTGTGTGCACTGCGCTTAAGGCGCCCCCACTGCCTTGCCGACATTCTAGTATCCGTCCTTGGCCAATGTCTGCCAAGGTCACTAGCCGCACCGTCCATTGCTCTCCGTAACCGGAACAACGGAACACCAGTTGCATGGTGCAGTCAAGCCTTCGGCAATTGCCTGCATCTCATTATCAATATAGATAGTGTTCTTGCACTGGGCCTTGTTGGCTTCTTTGGCATCCTACTTCTACCACTACCTCAAGTCATGTGGCCTTTCCATAAATGCACCTTACTAATGTTGCTTTAGGCTTCTCCTGTGGTGGAGTCTGGTTCCCCTCTTAGATAGCTCTTTTGGGTGTACCCGGTCTTGTCACAAAACACAAAGACTAGGTTTTCTAACCACTTGGGGGTGCAAAGTTACCCTTTCCGGGGAAACTTACTAAAGGGTGGTTTGGGGGCACCACGAAAACCCCCTTTTTTGTAACAAAATCTCAAGAATGTACACGGACCCAAAAATGAATTTTAAGCTCACAGCACCCCTGCTAAAACCACATCTCCGACGCCAACTTGTTGTACTGCTGGCAGTAGAGCAAGTTGGCAAGTAGAGCAGTAGAACTCGCCTGTAGAGGGTGGAAAACATGAATGTGTGAGGAAATGGTAATCGGAAAAGGCGTTGTTCCAAGGCGTAGACACACAACTTGGGATGTTGAAGTGGTAGGGAACAGTAGAAGGCAGGCATGCACAACAGTGTCTCCTCATGAAAACGAAACATAGTTGGAAGTCTGATACTTGTTGTTGACAAGACGGCACCTGTTTTCTACCGTCAGCACTAGAACCTGCACCACAAAAACCGGTTACCGAACCTTTCTTCACCACAAACCTATGGACTTCAGTAACAAAGGGAATGCATCACAATCCAAGTGCACACAAACATGCAATGCAATGCCACCGGTAAGCAGGACAGCTGTTTGGTGAAGGCGGCACGATGCGTGGCTTATAAGTGAACACACATGCTGAAGGAAAGTAGTATGAGGGTACTATTGCCAGCAGTAGAACTAACCGGAACAAGGAAATAAGCCGGGCGGGTCAGGTACATCAAGGGCAGTGTTTGTGCAGGGGTGTTGCAAACTGGATAACAGAAGTGGCAGGCACATACAAATGTTCTTTTATTGCCAGCAGCAGAACACAGCTGCACAATGACAGGCAGCAAGGGCGCAGTGCAAAGAAGCGCCCTTTGCCCAACACACAGGGTGCCAACCCATCGCAGTGCTAGGCAAGTGCTAGTATCCACCGGGCGAGGGGGGGGGGGGTACTACCAACAGTAGAACACCAGCAAGCAACAGACTTTGTGTTTACTGCTTCTTCCCTTTACCCTGCTCTTCTCGAAAAACTTCTACATGTTCTGTGTAGTAGGGATCTTGGTGGCTGCAGAGCTGGAACTGCTGGAGCGTGTTGCCGGGCCTGTCTGTGCTTTCTCTTGCGTATTAACGGGAGTATTAACGGGAGGCCTTGGCCTCTTCACTCCGCGGGTCTTTCGCCGAGCCTCTCCAATTGCAGCCGTGGCCTCTGGAACAAGAGCAAACTGGGAGGCGCTGGCAGATGGCTTGGCTGCAAGGCTAGCCTTGGACTGTGACGCCTTACTCTGTGGAGTACCAACAGTAACCGGCTCTGTCGTGTCGTGCCAAGGGTTCTCATCCGGGGCAGGCAAGGGAAGGGGGCTCTCCATGAGATGTGACAGCTAGGATGATGTGCTGGTCGTCTTGCCGGCTGCCCTGGCACCTTGCTTGGCCTCCTGCTTAGCCTCCTGCTTCATCACATGCTTGTCTATTTTCTTTGCCTCTTTCAACGTCTTCTCGAAGCGCTTGTCTAGGGCCTTCAGTGCAGCCGCGGTCACCGGGGTCCCATTGGCAAAGAATGACAACTCACCTTCAAAGTCCGGAGGCAGTGCGTTTTGCGTGGTGCTCACCTCCTCCGACAGTACCTTCTGCATGCGTTCGGGTTGCAGGCCTGTGCAATCCTAGAAGCGGGTGGTCCATCGCACAGAGTACACCAGAAGGCATGACACCGTCTTCACAATTTGTTGTGCAAGGCGTCAGGACACAGGAAACACCAACAACATGGGCCGCGCTAGATCTGCTAGCACATTCATCGATGGGACCAGAAGTTCATACCACCATTGGAAGCTTGAGGTGCGCCATGGGTAATTCACAACCATGTATGGAGGATGCGGGATGAATTTCTTGGGTTGCAGCCACACACTACACAGAACAGTGCATGTGAACTTGGTCCGACTGGCCTTCGCAACCATGTCCGTTTCCCCTGTACAATACACCGCAATCTCGGTCTTTTGCCACATTGTCTGTACAAGCTGCCTGTGCTGCAAGGATGCCGCCTGCTCCCTTGCGTTGGGTCCATACACACTGCAGGGGGTCCCATCAGCCACCAACTTACCACCCAACAGCATAGGGATCGTGTCCATCGGTTCCTCGGGCCCAAGCTCAATGTAAACTAGGTGGGCAGCACCGACAGTTCCCATCTTGTCCTTGCAGTATCCCACTGTCCGCATCTTGTTGTTTACACTCCATCCTCTGCGGCATCCGTGCTCATAGTACCTTGTGCAGTCATGTCTGCAAGCAGACTCTTCCTCAACCCCTGGTGTGCTGCTTGGGTCCAGAACTTGGCCTTCAGCAAATCCTTTGCCTTCAAATGCAATCGTTCCAATCTCCAAAGTGCTACTGCTCGTCCTCGCAGTCCCCAAAGCCACAACCGCTTGTCCAAAGCCATGAGATGCTTCATTGTGCTCTCAGTGCCTGGAAAATAAGACAAGAGAGTTCCATTTGGACACATTGTTCCATTGCTAGCAACAAAAGGCACCTGGATTTGTATGCACCAGGCCTGTCGCATCGATATGGTGGGAAAGATCGCTCGGAATTTAGTTCTACTGCTAGCAGTAAAAATGGTGTACAAGACAGCATATTGCCCAAAGAAGATGCATGACATACTTTGAGAGTCGGCAAATCGGCAAATCGGCATGGGTGGTGTACATAGGTGTAGATGCCGGGCAGCTGGCGCAACTCCTTCAGTTTATAGTTCACCGTGCTCACTGTGACCTTTCTCCTCAACGGATCCGTCAACCACTCCATGAACTCGTTGCAGTACCAGGTAAGTAGGTAGGTGTCTTCGGAAGCTCGGGAAGCCTCCTTTGACAACGCAGGCAGAAGGTCTGACCAAGGGGATTCCCCCCTAACCTCCTGATAGGTACAGCTCACACATACACAGTACACAAAGCCAACACTGATGCTTGCTCCTTCACTGGCGTCTCATCCATCGCACTTGCGAGGGGGGCTCTCTTTTATATACCCCGGGTATGGTCCTGCTCTGCCTGCACCACGTGTCGTCCCTCTCCCCCACCTCTCCTCTCCAGCCCACTTTTTTCTCACTCTGGTACATTAGCGCCATGGACGGTCCGTGCAGGAGTGACAGTCATCCTCATGTCAGCCTCGCCTGTGTCTGAGTCCGTCTGTTCCAGATCATCCTTCACAAGTTTGAATACATCTTTGATGAGGTCCGCTTTTCCATTGAGGGTGACTCTTTGCACTGCAGTGGCATGGTGGGTGAAGGACATCGTCAGCCTGACTCCTGGTGCCAGTCGCAGCTCGTGGCGGTCGAGGTAAAGGTGGCGTTGGGTCTGGTCCTTACTCTTCTCAGCAGGCTCGACCCGTGCCATGGCATACTGCGCCCTGGTGCGTCGCGTGATCCATCCACAGAAGGTCTGCCAGGCGTTGTGGAGGTCCCGTTCTGGTACTGGCCGGCACAGCACTAACTCGAAGGATTGCTCGGACATCCCTCCCAGGCGGTATTTGGGCTGTTCTGCATGGAGGTGCCCTTCCGCTCTCTCAGCTCTCCGCCTCAGCGTGCGCGCCTTCTGCGCCAGCTTGCCCTCCGGGCCCCGAGATCCTCGTGGGCGTTTCGAACCCACTTTCCCCTCGTCATGGGACTCCTCCTCATGTTGGTCGCCCCACTCAGACATGTTGCAGGGGCCTGCTACAGCAAAAAAAAGGGGGCACTCCGGCCATCGCTCATGCGAGGAAAACCCCCCCCCCGCTACAGTCGGACCGATCCAAAACTCTGCACAAGGTGCAGCTCTCCGCACAATGTACCCCACTTATGTGCCGCCTCAATTTTTGCCTTGGTGATGCTTGCTGGCGTCAGGTCTGGCAAACGGGACACAACATCAGCAGGCATGCGCGCAGTATCAACCCAGACAACATTCAAGACCAAGCCCGTGTGCCACAACAAATTCCAAAGAGCACGGAGTATCTTCACTTGCGTACATGCCCTCGTCGACGCCCTCATATTGGTTGCACTGTAGCAGACCGCTGTATTGTCCACAAACAATGAGACCCTGTGCCACTTCTGGGTCACCGCAAACCTACAGGCATGTAGGACACCACTGAGCTCCGCCTGTTGCTGGTTCTGCGCCGGGATCTTTCGCGTTCGCATGACTCCATTGCGTCGAGAGATACCCAGGCGGTAGCCACCAGCAGTCTCTGCTGCATCCACTGCCAGGAACGGCGCAAAGCCAAAATGCCGAGGCCTTGGGTCAACCGTGGCTGGCACGTATGATATCGCCAGCGCATCGAACAGTGCCGATATCAGGGCCGGGCTCGGGCGGTGCTGAAAACGATGATGTCCCCAACGGAACCTGTGCCACCCCTGCAGAAACAGGGTGACCCCTTTTCGTGGTCCAAATGCCCATTGCATTTTTCCCGTGACCCGTTCCGCCACCTTTGGAGACACAGGCGAGCAGGCCGTTTTTATGGCAATCCCCAAGCACTTTGTGAGCATTTTGTCTGTGTTCCGCACCTCCCCTTTGGCCACGTCGAACATCTTCCCCAGCCACAGAACATTCTGATGTGGCTCGAGGCAGGATTTTATGGAGATGCGCAGGCCCTTTGCCGTCAAGAAACACGCCAGCCGATGGCCCAGGCTTTTCATGCACTCCCTGTCACGTGACAAGATCAGCACATCATCCAAATAATGGAAACGGTAGACATCGATCCCCTCCACGTGGTTGTCAAAGAACTCCTTCAACAGCGCTGCCAATGTGTCCTGTGCCAGTACCAGGGAAAACTTCCACCCAAACGGGAGGCAGTGGAAGTGCGCCCCCTGTATGCGAAATAGTCCCCTATGTTCAGCTGGGATTTGCAGGCTCCAATAGAAGTTGGATGTCATGTCAATGATGAAGGAGCACTTCACATCATTTTCGGGCTTAACGAAAGCCGACACATTGTCCGTGAGGTCCTCCCACTCAAGGGCACCCAAACACGTGGGGTCCCTGCACAGGAACCCATCGTCCACGAGCACTCCAATCATGCGTCTGATGTGCAACGACGGCTGCCATACATCGAATCCTCCACAATCGTGCCCCGACTTCCAACTCCGTATATCCCAAATGAGGCGCTTTCGGATGTTCGCGTTCCACACATCTAAAGGGATGTCCAGGCTGCCCTTCTCTCCAAGGCCCGCATCAATCATTCTTCTCAGATACCTCCCGACGGGCCATCCCCGTCATATCCGTCGTAGTCCTGATCCAGCAGGTCCCCGTTGAGCTCATGCAGATCCCCCATGTGGCGCAGGATCGTGTCCAGGTGTGCCTGTCCACCGTCCACATCTCTGAGGCGCTCCCGCGCTCGGAGGATTACCGCAAGCGCGGCCCGAAAAAGCTCATTTCGCGGGATATTCGAGACCCGCTCGATCCGTCTCGAAGCCGACCACGCACACGCCCGCGCCCGCCTATATGTGACCCACGCTCCTACAGTACTTCCTCCTCCAACTCAGATGAGGCACTTTAACCTACGTGGCTTGTGCTGCCTGCCCACCTCGTTGTCGGGTGACGCCCGTCTCGATTTACCTCCCTCCCCCCTACCCCACAGGCCGTCCGGCCATTCGCCTCCTCACGCACTGCGTCTCCTCTTTCCCCTCCTGCCATCGGCCTTCCGAGGTGAGGGGCTATCCGAGGATGATCCAGAGCACGTGGAATCTCCAGAGTCGCTCTCTGGGGTGCTCCCCTCAGGGATATCGTAGGCCTCATGGGCCCAGAACTCCGTACACCGTCTGGTTGCCGTTCCCGCAATCCATGGCCTCCCCTTGAGGTAACTGGGGGGGGTAGGCGTTGTGAATGGGTGCCGGATGCGCCCTGGGTGCGGGCAGTTGATGTAGGCCATTGCCGTTCTTGTGCTCCTCCACCTGAACCACGCCTTGATGCTAGGGATCTTGCCCCCAGCCTTGTACATGGTCGCTGGGCCCAGGCGCCTCCATGCATGCCACCTGAGGTCCTTCCACTTTGATCCACGCAAAAGGGTCGCCATGACAAGCTGCAGTCTGTCCTCAGAGACCAGTCGCTGGAACTTGTCGAGGTTCCAGCATCTTTGTGCAATCCAGGCGCAGAACTGCAACCATTTGAGGGCCACTCCTGAAACCGTACGGGTAATCCAAGCCCTGTGGACTTTGCGGTCATAGAACTCCGCCGTCCCTGCCAGAACCCCCAGCCTGTGGAAGCTGATGCTGGCCGCCTCGCCGACTCTGAGGCCCAGCAGCGTTGAAAGTATCGCGAGTCCCACCACACACCACTCCAGCTCTGAATCCGCTTGGTGTGCCATGATCTGCAGTGCCTCAAAGCTGCCCCACTCCTGTGTTGACTTCTCTTCCAGCCGCTGCGCTGCCTTGAATGCCTTCCACAGTCGTTTTGGGACCGGCTCGCTAACCACCCCCATGGTGTATGCCATGGCCGCCGCATTGAGGATTGTTTTGACCGAACTGCTGCCTTTTCCCTCTCGAATGGCATCACACACGACTTGCTCCACGACCTTGTATGGTCCCCACTCCGGCCGGGCCATATGTGTCTGTCGGAGTCGTCGCATTCCTGTCTTGTACGTGCCCAGCGATGTCGTGCTACAGGAGTTTGCGAGGACTTGCACATTTGCTTTCCAGGACCCCATCCTTGCTGTCCGCCTGGGCTCGACACAATGCGGCATATGCCCGTCGGTATGCCGGCCGTTCCCTGGGGATGTCGTCGTCTTCGCTCTCCCCCTCCACTTCTCCTTCATGCCAAAGGAACCTGTTTGGGCTGTCCTCCGCCATGCCCCCCCCTCCCGCCCCTTCCGGGGGAAGTCAACTCTCGCAGTCCCATATCCAGTGGCTGTCTCCACATTCTCCACAAGTCCCCGAGGGGCCCTTCGCCACTTCATATGCGTTGTCGCCCCTCGCAGTGCAGTAGTAGGTGATGTTCTCCAACTCCGCGAACCTGAATCTCCCTTTTCGGGTCGCTTCAATCCATGTGCGTGCTCCCAGTCTTTCCAACTCTTTGGTAGACCTCGGCGCAACCCGGGATTGTGGTTGCTTCCCGGTGCCCTTATGTGAGCCACCAGTCACACTGTGGCCCACGCTGGGGTACTTCTCTTTATAGTTGTCCTTGGAGACCAGCATCACCTCCCACATCTCCTTTGCCAGCGTCTCCCCTTTTTCCTCCTCGTTGGACTCCGGGAATTTCTTCAGTGAAGCTGTCGTCTCACGCATCCATTTGGCATTTCCCGGGGCATCAACAAACTCGTCCAGCGCTGAAGGGGTCAGGGGTCTCACGATTTTTGCTCTCCGCTTGTGCTCCAGTCTCACTTTGAGCGCCTCCATCTGTTTTGAGATCTCCTGCTCCTCCGGGTCTACAGATGCGTTTGGTTTTCCCACATCCGATGCATCTGCCGTTACCAGATTCAGCTTGTGGCCTTCCCGGATGATGATCCACTTGAAATTGTCGAAGAGGGCCAGCGCTCCCATTGCCTTTAGCACGAATTCCGGGTCTTCTGGCTTTCGGGTCTCCGGGATGTCCTCAGCAAACTCTCGGATGGGTAGGCGGTGCTTGGCTGCCAGCTGTGCCACCTCCGTTCCCGCCTTCGCGATTTCGGCACTGGAGCAGAGCTTCACAAAAGTGCTCCACTGCGACTCCAAAAACGACTTGATGCGAGCCCTGATCTCGTCGCTGACCGCTAGCTCCGTCTGCTTTTTCGCCTTGAACTCCCCTGTCTGGACCTCAATTGTGCATCGACAGCAACTCTCATAGCCAGCAATGGCGTGGAGGAGTTTGAGTGGATCTTCGTCCCAACCAGAGGCCACCTTGAGGTCCTGCAGCCATTTGTCATGGTCCACCCCCGCATCCCTGATGCGCTGCATGATTTCCACTGCCGCTCTCGCCAAGTGGTCTGCGGGGAGGGTGCTCTTGTAGACCTCGAACTGGCCCTTGGAGACGAAATATTTGAAGGTGAGGGACTCCATGCTGATGGCTGACATTTGGTCTGGATCTCTTTACTTGGCTTGACGGGCCTGAGGACCCAAAAATCTTTAAAAGATTCTATAGTGATAGTGCATATGAGTGGTATTATGGGGTGAATCCTGTGATTCGCCTATAGGCGAATCCCTTGACGTCCTGTCCCTCCCACTGCCCTATGTCTTGGCAAGGCAGTATAGCGGCCACCCGGTCCAAGTGTCCCGGGTGAGAGGGTTTCCCCACATGTGTCCATGGGTAGCGCCACATGTCCCCTCCTTTGGGCGGCAGCTCTGCGGGGCTACCCAGCCGTGTGGAGTATCTCTCACTACAGGTGGTAGTCGACTCACCCCTGTGGCTTGAGTTGCAGGGTCCCGCTGCTTGGCAGGCGACCCCCTCCTAGACTGTGTACTGGCTCGCCTGTCACCTGTTGCTTCCATGGCTCCGGGTGTCGTTTGCCATGGTCCCCGATGCAGCCTGGCCGGGCTTGGACTAGCGGCCTTGGGGTACCGCCTCTGCTGCTGGCCCGGCAGGTCGGCTGGGGCGCCCCAGTGTGTCCGACCCGTGGGGTGTGATTTGTTGTCACCTGTCACTCGGCCGCCCTGGGTGTGCATGTGTGAACGGTGTCCATGGGCCCTTGCAGCTCGTTCACCGGTGCCTGCATCGGGTGTGGTGTGTGCTTGGTGTGTTGTGTGTGCGGTGTCCATGGCTCCGTGGTGCTCGTTCACCGGTGTGCTTGCAATGTGTGCTGTGTGTGTGGTGCATGTGGCTCCTTTGGGGCAACTCTTTTATGTTTCCTTGTTTTTTCTTGCCTCCCCCCCTTTTTTGTAAAAGTTTTTCAAGAAATGGGGGGGGGTGCGCACACACAACAGGCACAGGCACGGGCTCCGCGTAGCAGTGTAGCGTACTTCTTTGTGGTTTGTCCTGTTCTTGTCGATTGCGCGCTGCTGGCGGCCGCGCCCCAGGGGTGCGGTGCGCGTGTCACAGTGTACATGGCTGTGGGTCAGTGTTAGGGCTGTGCTTTTTGGGTCTAGGTTAGGCTTTGGGAGCTGGCCGTAGGCGCGGCCGGTGGGTTAGGTGGTGGGTTCGATGGTGTTGGATGTGGCTCGTGGCTAACTATTTTTCGTGGCGGGCTGGGTTAGGATTTGGGTGGCGATGTCGGGCGCGGTTAGTGGGCCAGTCCGCCGGTGCGTTGGTGCTGGGTGCGTTGGTGCTTGGTGGCCGCGTTGGGTGTGGCCACAGGGTGGGCTACTGTGTTGGGGGGCACCGGGTGTGGGCGGAGGGTGCTCGCCACTTGGTTCGGTCGGGCTTCGGGGGGTTTGGTCGGCGGTTTGGGGTGCTGCTTCTGCGGCTGGGCTCGGCTGGTGGCTTTGGGCTAGGTTTGCGGGTCATCTGTTGGGCTCGGCGGTGGCGGGTGCGGGCTGCGGTGGTCGCTGGCGCCTCGTGGTTGGTGGCGGTTCGTTGTTGGTCTCGATGGCGTTGGGTGCGGGGGTTTGTGGCCGGATTCAGGCTGGTGGCGTCGAGCCGGGGCATGTGGTCAGCTACTGGCTTTGGCGGCGGTGGGTGCGGGCTGTGGCGGGCGGTGGCGCTCGCCGGGTGTGTACCGCTGGTTAATCGTGGGGCTTGGAGGCGTTGGGTCGGACGGGTGGCTTCGTCATGGGTCATCGGGTCAGTTGCCGGTCTTGGCGGCGGTGGGTGTGGGCCGTGGTGGACGGTACTGCATGCTGGGTGTGGAGCATGGGCCAGTAGTTGGGTTAGAAGGCACCATGCTAGGCCTGGGTTGGGGTTCGGGTAGTGGTGTTGGGTGCGGTCGGTGGGTGCGCCGGGCTCTGTGGTGTCGGATGTGGCCCCGGGTGGTCGATGGGTGGCGCCGGGTTGGGGCCGGGATCTGAGTGATGGAGTTGGGCGGGACGGGTGGGCCCGATGCGGGGCGCGGCGGTGCCGGTGTGTCCTAGTGTGGTGTGTTCGTTGGTGTGTGTCGCTGGTTTCAGTGTTGTCCGTGGTGGTTGTGTGTCGGTGTGTGCGTTGGGTGGTGTCGGGTCGTCAGTGGTAGGCCATCCACAGGGAGGCCAATGTGCAAGCACAGTGCATGACATGGCTGTTTGCATACTTTGACGTGTCGTGGGTTGTGCATGGGGGGGCGCGGTCGCAAGTTCCATGCTCGGGCAGCGATGCCATGGAGGTAAGGAGGGGCCAGGGCCACATGCAGGCTTCCCTGAACCAGGCTATTGAGCACGATGGCATCAAAAAGAGTCGATGGACGAGCTGCTTCGCGAGGTATATTGTCTTGCTGTGCGTTCCAGCGCTGATCCAGGGAATTTCTAATCTTGATCTAGGCAGCACGATCGGCCGCTAGATGGTCGCTAGAACGGCGCTAGAACGGTTGCCTAGAACGCCGCCAGAACGCTCCTGTGTCTGCTACAAAATGCGGCGACCCAGGCACTGATTGCGCAGGTGCTGGAGGCGCAGAAGCAGGCAAAGCAGGCGCCGGCCGAGGAGGCCGAGCCAAAGGCCGAGCAGGCCCCGAAGGGCAAGGCACCCCCCCTCGCCAAGCCCCACATCCACCATTGCCACCCCGTCCCCCGTTGGTCGCCACGAAGTCGGCGGCGGCGGTCCCGGCGGAGGACCCGGAGGTGGAGGAGGCGCGGGGGGAGCTCAAAGGGCTCTCGGCTTCCCTCGCAGCCTCCAAGGGGGCCAAGGCCAGGGCTGAGGCAAGGGTCTCCCAATGGGAGACCAAATTGGCCGCCCTCCGGGCGGGGGGGGATGGGGATAGGATCCACATGGCGGAGGACACCCTCCGCAAGGCGAAGGGGAAGGTGGCGGAGAAGGAGGAGGCGATCGAGGCGCTAGATCAGGGGGTGCGTTGGATGGAGAGAGAATTGGCGGCGGTGGTGGAGAGGGTCAACGAGGAGGAGGTGGACGAGGTGGTTGAGGTGGACGTGGAGGCGGAGGAGATGGAGGAGGGGATCGTGAAGGAGGAGCTGGAGGCGAAGGTGGTGGTGGAGACGCTGGCGGGGGGGGCGGGGTGAGCTAGTGGCTCAGGGGGATGATGGGATCGAGGGATGCGGGGGCCCTCCAAGACCTGCCATGGGACCCGGCTGTCTTGGCTGGCCCCCACCCCCCAAACTTGGACACCCCCCTCCTCGTCGCCCCGGAGAGTCCGGTTTGGACTCTCCGGCTTTTGTTGGTGCAGGTGCACCACCGGCTGTTGGGGGCGGGGCGGTGGGTATGGGTGGACGAGGGGCGGGTTGTCCACCTGGACGAGCCCCTGCGCCTAGGGGTGGTCAACGGGTGGTGGGGGTGGCAACGTAAGTTGCCGGGGCCGAGAAGGGATGGGGGGAGGTGCCCCCCCCCCCCCTGAAATGGGGGTGAAGATGTTCGAGTTTGCGCAAACCAACATCTTCACCCCCGAGCGGAAAAGGGGGGGGGGGGGCACCCACTGGCGATTCGTCCCCCACTGCTGGCAGGGGCTGGGCTTGGAGGGGGTTGAGTGGGCGGGGAAGGCCTGGGTTTGGATGCCGACCCGGTCGGCGCTGATGGACTCCCGGGGTTTCAACCTCGAGGCGGCGAACCGGGGGACGTATGCCGGGGTGGTTCACGGCATCGCCTCCCGGCCCAAGTCCAAGCCCAAGCCCGCGGCAACCCCCGCTGGGGGCCCCCCGCAGCCGCACCCCCCCAACCCCCGGGACGCCTTCGCCAAGGCCCTGAGGGCCATCTCCCCCGCCCTTGACCACCATGGCACGGGATGTTGATTGCGTTCTAGCGTTGATCTAGCGAATCGTTCTAGTCTTGATCTAGCCACTGCCGTGCCGCCGCTAGGACGTCGCTAGAACGCCGCTAGAAGAGTTGCCTAGGACTGCTAGAACAAATTTACATTGTGTTTATGTCTTCAGGTTGTCAGCTTGCAGACGTGTGGAGCCGACCCCCGTGGGGTGCGCGTGGGGTGGCGCGATGGCGGAGGGCGGACGCGCCTCGTGGGGATCACCGAGTTGGGCCAGATGATGGGGACGGACCCCAATGTGGCCCTCTCGGTGTTGGAGGGTTTGGGTAGGTGGGGATCGGCGAGAAGTGCGGGGGGCATGGACCCGCAGCGCAAGGGTTGGGTGAGGTTGCAGGACCGGGCGGGGGAGACCAGCAGCATCAGCAGCAGCAGCACCACCAGCGGGGGGAGGACAGCCCCCCCCCCCAAGGCCCCAAACCCCCCCCCCAAGGCCCCCAAGAAAAAACCCCGCCACTTTGAGAGTAGCGACGAAGAGCCCCCCTCCCCCCCCTCAAGCCCAGCAGAGCAAGCCCAAGGCCAAGGCCAAGCCCGAGGCCAAGGCCAAGGGCAAAGCCCCCCCCCCCCAAACCCCAAGCCCCCCCCCTTGCAAGATAGGGGCCGGGACCCCTATGGGAATGTGGCGGGTGTGGGAAACACCCGGTATGTCCCTTGGAGGGAGGGGGGCAATGGGGGGACCGTCACCCAAGTGACGGTGTTGGGGGATTGGGATGAGGCGTTGGACCCGGGGGAGTGGTGGGTGGTGTCGCAGGGGTCCAATGGGGAGGGGGAGGGGGGGAAGAAGGGGAACAAGGGGAAGAAGAGGAAGCGGGAGAAAGAGAGGGGCACCTTCCGGGTGCTGGGAGAGCTTCTCTTCCGCACCAGGGACGAGGCGGAGGCCCACCTCCGGGAGGCCTTGGGGGCCGGGGACGAGGGGGACGACGGGGATGACGGGGATGACGAGGGGGACGAGGGTGGTTACAAGGGGGAGGGGGGTGACAAGGGGGGTGAGGTGGGGGGTGACAAGGGGGGTGAGAAGGAAGGGGACACAGGGGGTGAGAAGGGGGGTGCCGGGAGCAAGGACGAGCCCCGGCAACCCCCAACCACGCAGGAGGGGTAACCTGCGTGTTGTGACTCGCGAATGGGGGCCTGGGGGGGAAGGGGTGCTAATCGGGTTAACCGGGCTAATCGGGCTAACCAACCACCAAGTGACCCTGCGCTGGCCCGCCAACTGACCTTCCCGGTGACCTATGGGGTGCGGTGGGTAGGCGATCCGGGCTAACCGGGGGCTGGGGGGGGGAACCCGGTGCTCCGTGAGTTGGGTCCAGCATCGGGCCCCTGTGATTGGCCACGGCTGGCCATGGTAGCCGGGGCAGCTTCTCTTTGAGGAGTGGCGGGCCATTCACATATATTGTTCTAGCGGCGTTCTGCAACGCTCGCTAGAACGCCGCTAGAACGAAAATTTGAACTCCAAAATCAGGTGAAAACAGCGAAATTGGAAAAAAAAGTATGGGCCCCCGAGTATGGATAGGGGGGTCCAGGTTAGACATCTCACCCCCCCCCCCCTTCGGGGGGGGGGGTATTCCCCGCTTTTTTCGTTCTAGCGGCTCTAGCCAGTTCTAGGCTAGCACGAGATTGGGTATTCTAGCGTGTACCAAGGGCATGTACCACTCCCACCAAGCACACCCGCACGCCCTACAACAAACATGCCCCCCCCCCCCCCCGCATAGCCCACATGCCCACAAACCACGGCGACCCCACGACTGCACAACACACCACACGCGGCACGGCCCACGGCACAAGCACGTGCACGCACGCCGGGCACCAGGGAAAGCGCACACACACGCCAGATGCCCGAACCACAATCCTCACCCTCGTTGCCCACAGGATCTAGACGGCGGCACCCCAGCACAAGCCACCTATTGCGTCCCCTAAACCTCCCTTTTGAAAGTAAGACCGGGGGTCTTACTTTCAGTCCAGCTGGTCGTGGGTCCCAAGAGGGGTCTTACTTTTGGGGGGGGTCTTACTTTTGGGTTCATCCATTTTGCTGTCACTTCACCTTTCCCGACACAGAAGATGTCTGAGCCCATGCTTTTAGACGACCTGCAGCTGGAGGAAACCGACACCATTGACGATCATCTGATGACTCAGAATTTGAAGTTGTTGAGGCTCCTGTGAATGATGAAGAGCCTGAACAGCCTGACGAATCACCTAGTGTGATGGAGTTGTTGTTGGATGTTGATGAGGACGGCACTGAAAATGATGCTGGGGCTGATGACAATAGTGCTGAGCCTTCCAAAGAACAGAAAAGTCTTGAGGAACGTGTCCAAGCCATTGTCGAAAAATGTGCCCAAAAATCGGAAACCACCACAGAAGCCGGAGGAACAGACCAGATTAACTGTGGCTGGTGATGATGCCAAGCGGTGGCAAACATTGAAGGCAATGGGTTATTTGCCCGCCACTCCTTCTGATATCAAACTGCGAGTGTTCCCAAGGTATATTTTCGTGCCAATGTCTGAGGTTGAGCAGCAGGTTAGGGCAGCTATTGATGCACGTGCCCGCCAGGAAGAAGTTGATGTTCCTGACCAGGCACCTATCCGGTTGCCCTCTTTCAAAGCAAAGCAGAAACCTATCACCTCGTGGTTCAAATCTCAGTAAATATGTGACGGATGATCGTGGATTGTATGAGTGGTAGACCAAAATGTGTTGCTGCCGTGCATGTGCCACTAAGGGGGTCTTACTTTTGGGACGGCTGGTCCTGAGCCTGCAAGGGGGTCTTACTTTGGGGGGGGTCATACTTTTGGGGCGGGGTCTTACTTTCGGGGGGGGGGGGTTTACATCCTCCTCATCCGCCTCCTTATCCTCTCCGTCCACCTCCTCTGCCTCTTCCACCTCCTCCACCTCCCCCACCGCCGCAACCACCTCGTCCACCAGCACCTCACATCCGGACTCCCCAACCTCCACAACCAGCTCATTCACCTCCACACCGACAACCACCTCCTCATCCAACACCTGGCATCCGAGGTCCCCACCACCCCTCTAGCCGCTGGCACCAGCGGCCACGCCGGGCTAGAAGGTCGTCCCCGAAACCGGAGCGCTCACCGCAACGAACACCTCCGCAGCCCCACGGGGACCCGCAGCCAGCAAAAGTGGGCGACAACACACCACGGCTAAACCCGCACCCACTGCCCAACCAAAGCCCAAGCTCACCGCCAAGCCAAAGCCCAAAGCCCCCAAAAGACCACAACCCAAACCCACCGCCGAGCGACAACCCAGACCCACCGCCAAACAACAGCTGCAACCTGCCACCAAACCAAAGCCCAAACCCGAGGCCAAGTCACCAACCCAACCCGTTACCAAACCAGAGGCCCGGGCCAAGCCCCCCGCGGACGTCCTCTACGACCTTCAACCGCTAACACCGTCGCAAAGGGCGCGACAACAGAAACCGCCGGCACGACGCCCCGCCATCACGGATGCCAACGCCGCCACCTTCATGACAGAACGCCCCATGGCAGAAGCACGACGCACCTCGTCCCCACACTGCCCAAAGCCCACACCCCGTGCCCAAAAAAAGGCCACCCCCACCCAAGTCGGGGCAGCACCGGTGGCAGCCAATAGTGCCCCCACCCCCGTACCAACCCCCCATGTCTGCCCACATCCAGCAGATGCCCCACCACCGCGTCAGCCGTAGGCCCCGCCCCAACCCCGAAGCGGAGTTTGCGGGGTCCCCAGGCCACCCCCGCTCCCCACGCACCCCAGGGAAATAGGAGTACGAGGAGACGTACTCCCCCAGACGCATCGCCGCCGCCCAGCCCCCCGACTACACCCCGCACGCCCATGCCTACACCCACACCCACGACCACACCCACGCCCACGCCCAAGCCCCCCCCCCCCCCCAGGACCGTGGTCGTAGCGCTGGACCCACAGACAACAGTGGGAGCTGCGGAAGTGGGCCTGTGCGGGAACCTCCCTAGAAGACCTAGTTCGCCGGCCCCGCTGGGACACGTCGGAGAACCGCCGGTTCCGACCAGAGGTGGGAAGGATGCCGCAAGACGCAAGGGAAACCATGCTGGCCGACGCGCTGTATCCCGAGCGAGTACACCGCTGCCAGCTCCCTGCAGACCAGGACCACCCACACGTCCTCAAGCGCCTGCGGGAGGCCCTCCAAACGGCGCGGTTGGGAGACACAAGCCTCTGGGACATCGCCCCAAGCCCACCCCCCCACGCCGGCGCTCCCTAGCCGCACGCTACCCCCGCACCACCCCACAAACACCGACGCACGAACACCAGTACCGCCAGCACCACCCCAACCCACGGCTCCCCGACCGCCCGGTTCCTGTGCTCGTTGTGCCCATGTTTCAGAAAGCGGTTGCTGCTTTCCGAAATGTCACCCGAGAACATAGCCAGCCTAAATGGCTTAATGTTCTGCAACATGCTTTCTACATCATGCTCAAGCCTCAATAGATACCATGATGCAGCTCCGACAATACAATGGCGCCGGAAATCGCGGGCCACGGCAGCACAATTCAACGGGTTAGGGCCCTGATATGTACAATAGAGGGCCTGCAGCAGGTCCCACATGTGCGCGATGGCCTTGTACTTGGCCGTGCTCGGCCTAATGCCGAGGCACTTAGTAATGTCCGGCCATGCGTCAAAAAAATTGGCCGTCTCTTCCCCGTCCGGGGAGGCTGACCCATAAACGCTCCAACCTGCACGCCTCTCCGACAGGAGAACTTGCATGTCTTGACGGAGCACAGGGGTGACCGACCTAGCCTCCCCGTCGACAAACTCCCCCAACAAGCGGCCCATGGCCATTGTCAAGTGCACAAGACGACCCAGGCACGCGGCAATTTCAAAATGCGCTGCGTACTGCAGACAGCGGCTTGCAAGGAAGGCGTCCCAAGGAGAAAGGCCGTGTATTTGGCCTCATCACCCTCCATGGTCCGCGAGATAGGACTACCCTCCCAAGTCTTCGTTTGGGCATTCCATATCCCCTCATTGAACATGGAGCCCACTTGGGGGCATGCGGACACCCCGATCACCCTTCGCGTCCACGGTTGATCCCCCCCGAGGATCACCTTTGCCTCCTTCTTGGAGGCCCCCCATTGGACGAGCCCCGTATCGATGATATCTTGAATCACCTAAACACGAGACATGGGGGGTGGTTAATTTCGTTCTAGTCTAGTCCAATCTAGCGTCTAGCGAGCGGTGTTCGAGGCCGACTAGATCAAAACTAGAACGAGCCCAAGGCACTAGGTGAGGGGAGTACCTCCCAATTGCTCTTCTACAACGTCCCAAGGGTGTCCATGACCTTGTCATCGCATTTGGCCATGCTCAACACCCAAAGGCCCGCCGGGGAGCGGGCCAAGCGGTCGAAGTTGGCCAAGGAGATGGTGAGTTGGGTCCAATTGCCCCCGGCCACGGGGTAGGCATCTCCCCGGACGATGAACGTCAACGGGAAGGTGCGGTTGATTGACCGCACCAAGCCCGGCCGGGAGAGGATGTATGTGACCCATGAGGCGAAGGGCCAGGAGATCCCGGTGGCCTTGGGCAACACCGTGGCAACGGGGTCATCCAATTGCACCGGGGCGACCAACTGCTTCCAACAGGCTTGGAAAGCCCGCTCGGTACAAATTGGACGGAAGTAGGGGCCACTAGGGACGGTGTGGTGATACTCCTACTTACGGAGCGTGTAGAGCTCCGAGAGGGTCCTCCATGAGGACTTGGGGGCCCTCATGTTGAGCACTAGTTCACACATGGCGGTGGGGGGGGAGAAAGGGAGGCGGCGTATGCCGCAACGGCGGCCTTGCATGCCTCACCCGTGTTATGGGTAGAAGTGGCGGAGTTCACATATTGGAGGGCGTTCTTGAATTGCCGCCGTGCTAGGGGGCATGATAGCGCCCACGTGGCCAAGTAATGGCCCACCCGCTCATCCTTGAGGTTAGATGCCCCACTCAACTCCCGTAGTGCCTTAGACAAGAGGGAAGTATCCTTCTCGGTTGAGGAGGGAGCAATGAGGGAAGTGGCGGGGCGTTTCATTGCAAAGAAATGTGTAATATCTAAGCGGGAAAGAAGGAACCATGGAACAATGCACTACGGACACTAGCAAGCATGCACGGCGCAACAATGAAGAAATTGGCACATCTGGGTAGACAGTATGTTCTTGTAGTATTGATCTAATCTAGGCTAGAACATCTAGGCTAGAGTGTTCTAGGCTAGAACGACATTGGGTCTTCCAGCGTGTACCAAGGGTGGTGCCGGAGAAGGCCCGCTGGATTCCGGGCATGTCCTCCTCCGTGAGGTGGGGGTAGTGTTGGGCGGGGGTGTTGTCGGGCTAGAGCAGGTGCAGGAGGCGGGCCACCTCCATGAACGAGCAGAGCTACAGGAAGACGGGGCGTGGGGGGGTGGGACTCCCGCAACTCTCGGGGGCCTCCCTCTGCTGGGGGCGGAGGGTGACCTTCCATGTCCATCGGGGGGGAGGTTCCACCACGACCGCTGGGTCCACTTGGCAAGGCAGTACATTGCCCTGCCAAGGATCTGTCAGCAGTTGCGGATGGAGAGCAGCGTCGCTGGGGACGTGTGCTTCGAAGTGTGTTGGATGTGCGGGCCGTCAGGGCCACCCACTCTAGTGTATGTGTTAGGGCCGGGGGAGTGGGCTCGGGGGGGGGGGGGGGGGGGGTAGTCGGCGGGGAGGAGGGAGTCGGTGCCGTGGACCACCCATGTGTTGGACGGGGCGTGGTAGTGGGTGGTGGCAAGGGTGTAGTGGCCATCGCACATGATGGTCATGTATGTGAAGGGGGCCGGCTCGTGGCAGGGGGGGCTGAGGACGTCTGGGTGGACGTCCTTGAAGCCGCTTCGGGAGGCCACGCGGTTGGCTGATGTCTTCTTTTCCCATTCCATGTATTCATCCGGGGAGATGTGGGATGCAGTGGGGTCATGTCCGGTTTGCGGAAAGAGGTGCGGCCCGTCACGGCCAGCAGTTGTGGCTGGGGGCTCCCGACAAGTCGTCGCCCCCATTCAATGGGGGGCACCCACATGCGGTCTCCTTGGGGGGGGGGGGGGCGCTCGCCGTCGGGGGTGGCGCAGAGGGGTTGGTCGTGCCCGGCGAGGTAGAGGAAGGCGTTCTAGAGAAAGTCTGTGACGCCTTTGCCCAGGGTGGCTGCCTGGACGAGGGTTCCTGCCTAGATGGGTTGGCTGCTACCTGAGTAGCGGAGCCGCAACACTTCTGTGTGCCCGTCCACGGCGTGGAGGTATTGTTTCACCGCGGGGGGGTTGTGGAGTGTGAGGGTGATGGGTGGCACGGCTGGTGCGGCACCTTGTGGTGCTGTGTGTGGTGCGGGTGGTGGTTAAGGCGGGGGAGGGTGGGGTGGTCGCTGCCGGAGTGTGATGGGTTGGGTGATGGGGTGTCCCTTGGTGGTCATGGGAGTGCAGGCCCGTGGACGGGCACGCCGGCAGGGGGTGGGGGCGGAGGGGCTCGGTAGGTGTCCCTGTGCGGTGGGTCGGCGCTCGCGGTTGGGGGGGGGGGGCGTGAGGAAGCGGTGATGCCTAGGGGGGGGGGGTGCCTGTTGCATCATCTGGGTCTCTGATTGTCCCATGGGTGAGGCGGCACCCGCGGCAACTGCGCTTTGTGCTGGGTCGTGCTGGTGGGGTTCGTGCGCGATGGGCGGGCCGCACGGTTCTCGGCCAGTCGTGGTGTAGGGGGTGGTGGTGGGCGCGCGGGAGTGTGGGTGTGGGTGTTGTTTCCGGGCGGCGTGTGGTTGTTGGTGGGTGGCGTCTGTGGGTAGGGAGTGTGGTGGGGGGGGGTGGTAGGTGTTGGTGGGGCGCCCCGTGCACTGGGGGTGGTGGTATCTGCTGGCCTTGGGGATGGTGTTGGTAGTGCGCTTGCTGGGGGCCCTGCGGGTCTACAGTAGCGTATGGCGACCGGACCGTCGCGGGCCCCAGCTGTCGGGGTGGTACGTGCTGCGGAGGTGGTAGGTGGTGCTGGGCCGCGTGGTGGTGGTGGTAAGGGTGCATTGGCTGCGTGTGGTACCATGGCACGGGTAGGTGTGGGGCTGCATGGGCATGGTGGTGGTGAGGCACCGGTTGGTGGTGCTGGTAGGCGTGTCTGTGATGCACGTGGTGGTGTGGTGTGGCCCAGTGCACCACGTGGGGCGGGTGGCCCACGTGCCCCGGCCGTGGTGGCCCGCTACGGTGATGGAGGTGGTGGGGGTGGCTCCGGCATTGCGGCATTGGGAGGCGGGTGTCGGGGGAGGTGGGGTTGTGGTGGTGCTAATGGTGGTCTGATACCCCTTGGCAATGGGGGAACGGTGGTCCCTGTGCGGCGTTGACCGGTTGGTGCTGGTGGTGGGCCGTGGTGTCGCGGTACGGTGGCGGTGGTGGGCGCTGGGGAGGGTATTGCTGGTGGAGATGTGCATCCGGGTCCTGGACGTGGGATCGCGGGGCGTGGTGCGGCTAGGGTCCTGGCCTAGGTGATGCGCCTTGTTGGCGGGCGCGCTGACGGGCCCCTTGGCCCGTTTTGGCTTTCTTGGCTTCGTGCGTGTTGGGGGCAGGCGGCCTTCCCTATCCTCTTGGGGGGGAAGGCGTGTTCACGTGCCACCGATGTGCCTCTAAAAGTCACATCTCGAGGTCCCGGAAGTAGCCGCGTTGCTCCATGGGGTCCATATGTGCAGCAGCTTCGCTGGGGCCGGTGAGGTGGGTGTACCGGAAGGTGGCCCGGCCCTCCAGTGGGCCCGGCTGGGTGGGGGGGGTGCAGGGTAGTGCAGCTCCGTGAGCGGGTAGGGGGCTCCTCTTTGCCGGCCGGAGGCTTTGCTGAACCAACGGCGGGGGCGCCGGAGGTAGTCCGCCACCACCTCCGGCACCGTCTCCACCCACGCCCCCAGTGCCGGGGCTATGATTCGGGGCGTTGGGAGGTGCGGGTCAGGGAGGTGGAGGTCGCGGCGGTGGATGTAGAGGGCGTGGAGGACGTGGCGGGCCGCCACGTCGAGGCCGCCCCCGCTGTGGCGTAGGGGTGGGCTGTGGGGGGGGGTATGGGTGTGTCGCCGGTTGCGACGTTGATGGTCCATGCGTGGTCCGCCGCGTCGGCCGCGTAATGTCCCCCAAGGTAGTCCCGTAGGGTGTCGGTTAGGGGTCCGAAGAAGCGGGGGTGGCTGGCGGGGGGTGGGTGCAGCTGGGGCTGCCGGCTGTGTATGGTGCTGGGGGTTCAGCTCCTTGTAATGGGGGCAGCGAGCGAGGTAGTGTGCGGCCCCTAGGCAGACCCAGTGGGTTTGGATGCAGGGTAGGGCCGTTTGCGGTAGTCGCAGGCATGTGCAGAGAGGGCATGCGGTGGCTAGCGGCTGGCGGTACCTGTGGATGGGCGGAGGTGTCGGGGCACGGGGGTTCGCGCTGTGCGTATGCTCGCAAGCGTGCGTGTGGTGCCGTTGGTGCCTGTGTGTGTCGTGTTGGTGTTTTGTGTGGTGGGTGGTGCTTGGGTCGGGGGATCCCTGGTGTTGGGTGGACGGTTCTTGCGGGTGTGCGGGGGCGTCACGTTTGGTAGAAGAGGAGTTTGAGGAGCTTGGTTTGGTCCGTTGGGGGCAGCGTGGCTGCGTGTTGCAGGTATATGTGGATGCGGTGCGTGAGGTGTGTGGCCACTGTGGTGATGGCTGTTCGTTGCATGTGTGCCGCCGTGGGGGTCCTCCGCTTGGGTGCGTAGTAGGTTCAAACCGGCTGTCGTTCGCAGGGCAAACAAATGCAGCAACAAAAGCAAGCACAGGACGAACAGGCATTGCATTCCACATGCAGACCAAGCTGCCACCGTCAATTACCCCGGACTGCCTGGGTGCGACGGTCCGTGCCAGTGTACACACGGAAAAGACAAAATCTCCGGGTGGGTGGAGGGGCCTGTCTGCTCATGTAAAAAATGAAAAACAGACTGCACAGTGCAAAGGGAGCAACCTGCAGTTTATAACTATGGTCAAGACAGATAATGCTGCTGTCCCTGCAACCGACAGCCTCCATCAGAACTTCAATACATCGTACAGGGGTTCAAACCGGTTGTCGTTCGCGGGGCAGACAAATGCAGCAACAAAAGCAAGCACAGGACGAACAGGCATTGCATTCCACATGCAGACCAAGCTGGCAACCCTTATACGAGCGAATGCGAGGATCAACGCAAACGCCAAGCAAACCTCGGGAGAAATTCAAGACAAGTAAAACGATTCGGCTCACCTTTCCAAGCTGCCTGCCGGCGCTTAACACTGCCAGTAACATCACTGTGCGTGCGAAAGGATCCTAGCCTACTAGGCGGGTCGGCAGGATTCAAACCCGTGCTTACCCTGAAAACACCCATAGGGCGATCATTCCAGCTCCTGAGCCAGAACAACTGTCAAAGAAGTCGCTGCTGGCTACGCAAAAAAAATACCCCCGCACATGCCTAAAATCTGTGCCCTACCAACGTCGCTGTCAAAGGCAATTACAATATAAGGCAAGCGCAGCGCATAAACTGCTGCATACAGTTCTGCCTGCTGTAAAGTACCGATCCACTTAGGCGCCTTACGGCTGAGCCATCGCCGGCCCTCCCCGACAATCCCAATCCTGTACCTGCCCGTCTTACTTCGCTCTGCGGCGTCAGTGAAAAAGACACACTGTGCCGCTGGAATGTGAGGCAACCAGGGCCAAGGGGCAAAGCACTGCGAGGTCAGGGCAAACGCAATGGCAGTCATCAGTGCCCTACGCATGCCCTTACGAAAATCACAACAATCGCTCAACTTCCAACGGCGACCCCCTGCAACAAAAGGGGCCAGCCCAGCATTGGGCCTCACAGCCCACTCAAGCTTGCCTAACAGCCGCGCAGCCATCCGCGCGCTCAGCCTGTTCTGGACAATGCCCAAAAGCCAGAGAGCCACAACGCCACCAATAATCCCTGGCTTATTCTCCACAGTCATAGCAGCGGCGGAAAACTGGTTCCCAATAAAATCCAAGGTCGGGACAGGTTCAATTACACTCTTGGGGCTAATCAGGAACCCCGCCTTGCCCAAGACTCGGCTCACGCGGCACGCAGCAACCCGCAGACGGCACCTACCCACAACAGACACAAGAACATCGTCCAGGTAAGTGACCCCCCGTGCCTGTAAGTCCCGCAGGGCCCTCCTAACTAGCGCGGATACAAGTCTCTGGCAAAGTACAGGCGAGTACTTCCACCCAAAGGGCAGAGTCAGCCAGCGGAAACATCCATGGGGTGTGTTCACACGGAAAACCCTACACCACTTGTACGGTAGCGAATAGACCAAAAACAATTGCAGAGATCTATTTTCCCCAAAAAAGCCTTATGACCTGCATTCGCCATCAGGCGAGTCACCTGCTCTACATGGGGCAAACGGAATTTGGGCGGCTTACGCAAGTCTGCGTCGTTCAGACCAACACATGCAAAAATGAGCGCACACTTCTGCGAGTTCTTAGGAATGACCCTTGCTTTGCTGGTACCTGGTCTCATCTCCAGCAGCATACTAGGCACGACACCAAGGTCTCGCAGGCTCACGTTGTTCAGCAACACTGTAGCCCCCGCAATGAAGATGACGTTCTCAAGCTGGTTAGGACACCATGTTGCAAACTACCTGTAGTACCTGTCCATGTGCACCGGTACCTGGTGTACAGCCCCTCGCAGGTCCCGTAGCAGAACGTGGCGATCCCATACCAATAATTGCCCTTCCGGATCCAGTGGCCGATCGTCCGCACTTTCTGCGAAGAACTCCGTCGCGTGCACCTAAGTGAAGCCGTCACCCGTCCTCACACTGTCCCACTCATTGAGTACCGCGTCCGAATCCCAACCCTCTTCTTGGTCTTGCCACCATTCGACGAGCTCTTCAACATCCGCACGGCCCTAGAACACCTCATCATTGTCATCACGAGATCCACTGTGGGGCATCCCGGCTTCCTCCGCGCCCTGGTATCCCAGTCGGCTGGTCTGGTTGTTGTCGTCCCTCACCACTTCTCCATGTTGGCGAGCTGCTGACACCCCCACGGCATTGGGCACTGGGCCTGTCTGCTCATGTAAAAATGAAAAACAGACTGCACAGTGCAAAGGGAGCAACCTGCACTTCATAACTATGGTCAAGACAGATAATGCTGTTGTCCCTGCAACCGACAGCCTCCATCAGAACTTAAATACAGCGTACAGGGGTTGTAGACGGCCGTAGGGACGAGCCCTTGCGGACTACTTCGAGCAATTGTGGCTGCCTTAGGGTGGTGGTGAGGTGTTGGGCCATCGGGGACCGTGACGACCATCGTGCGTGCCGTGCGATGGTGTGGGCCGGGTTGCAATCCGTGAGGGTGTCGAGTCCCCGGTACAGCGGGCAGGTCTTAAATTGGTCCCAGGTCTCGTCCTCCGTGTGGGCGCAGATGAAATCGGTGTATTGTATGGGGATGGGGATGGAGAGGCGTGTGCACCATCTGTAGTGTCCGGTGAGGAATGGTAGCTGCTCCAAGGCGAGCTGGTGCCGGGGTTTTTGTAGGTGTGCCGGGAGGCTGTCCCGGCGTACGACCGCGTAGTATAGGGGGGTGCGGACGGAGTCCTCGGGGCGGTGTATGACTTTGGTGTTCGCCGGGCGGCCCAGCGTGGTGGCGAGCTGTTGCATTGGTGTGGGGTAGTGATATTGCTTGTCTTTGTCCGTGTACGGCGTGTCCTCGGGTACCCAGTGTGGGGGCTGTGTCGCCGTGGGTATTGGGGGTAGGTGCTACAAGTGGTTGTGGTGCGTGGTGTCCAGCCACTTGTGCTCGAGTCCTGGGGTGTGGTTGGTGTTCCAATGTTTCGTATGCATGTCCGTGCGTCCATTGTCGTACGAGTAACGGTAGGATTCATGTTTGACGATGTGTAGGGTGTCTTGCGGGTGCATGCCTCGGAAGGCCATCCACAGGTCTAAGGCCCGTGTGGTGAGGCCGAATTCCAGCGCCTGGTGAAGGGGTAGTTCCGCGAGGCGCTTCGGGACGTGAATGTCGAATGTGGCATCTACGACCAGCCAGATGTCACGGGGTTGGGTTCTTGCGGGCGTCGGTGTGGTGCCGCCGGTGTCAGGGTGCCTAGTTCGCCGTGGGAGGACGCTCCGAAGATGGTGGTCCCGGTGGGATGCTCTACGTGGAGTCCGTCCGCACGCCGGGTGACCCGCATGGAGGCACAGCCGAGAATGAGGGTGCCCTACTGGGTGCCCGATGAGTCGGTGAAGAAGATGATGTTGGTGTCGCTGAGGATGAGCAGGCGGGCAATTTCCGTGGGGTGGTGGATGTAAACAGGAATTCCCTGGGCAGTTCTGGTGGTGGTTTGCGTGGGTTGGAGCAGCGGGTTGGCGCATTCGCCTATCCCATTGGTGATGATGGCTAGGGCCCGCGGGGTGAGGCGTAGGAGGCCTGCGTCGGGGCGGCCTTGCGTGATGTAGTATGCATACATCAGGTGGAAGAGGTACCCCATGTCAGGGTGGAACCTCTGGCATGTGACGGTCTGCCGTCGGTCCTTTCTTTTTTTTTGTCTCCGCGGAGTGTTGGGCATTTGTGCTGCAGGGGGCGCATGGGTGTCTCGTGAGGGCCCGCACGGTGTGGGTTTGCAGCGGTCGTATTCGATGGCTACGCTATCCGGGTCTACCGCACTTTCGCTAGTGAACGTCCACTCTGCCGTGGGAGTTTGGGTCCAGGCCACGTGCGCTGGGTGGCCCGGGGGCACTGTGTGGAACCAGGGCATGAGCCATGCATGTTGGTCTGTGGCGATGGCGGCGGTGCAGGCGTGGTAGTGGGTTGATATGAGGTGCAGTAGGGGCCATGGGGTGTCGAGAGCTGCTAGGCCGTAGCGCTAACATGTGTTCAGGGCGCCCTGGTCGTTGTACTTGACGGATGGTACATCAGTTGCCGGGGCGTTACGTTTGGGGATGGTCCAGGGGGTGTGGTGCCGTTGGATAGTGCGGGTGCCTTGCTTGTGTCCGTCAGTCCGTTGGGCGCGAGCAGCAGGATGGTGGGTGGTGCCGAGCCTTCGCCCGAGGGGGTGGGCTCCTCCCGCGTTGTGCCTCCGTCGTTGGGAGTTTCGTGCTCCTGTGGGCCGGGTCCTAGGTGTTGCTTTCGGTAAGCCGTGTATGCCTTGTCCTTTGGTGTCGGCATCGTCCGCCCTGCGTTCGTGGCGCAGGCGCGGACGTAGGCCTCGAAAACGTGTCGCGCCGGCAATTGAGGGTCCTAAAGGTTTGCAGCGTGATGGGCTCCGTACTGGGCCATGGTGCTCATTTGTGTGGGGGCGATTTACACGATGGTGATGGTGGCCCCCACGAGGCGTAGGGTGTCCACCTTGCCTGCCGGGTGTTGGTGGATGTCTCGGTGTGTGGCCAGGAGTGGCCCTCGCTGGTCGCGGTGGTGGTTCGTCAGGATGGCGTGTGTGTCGTGAGGCAAGAGGAGTTGTAGTTAGGCCCCGATGCCGGCGCACAATGAGGCGGGGAGTAATGCTGCGCCAGGATCCACCGAGGGCACGTGTTGTGGGGTGTTGGCGCTTCTCTGATGTGTACGGCCGTCGCTTCTCTGACCTCGGGCTGGTACTTATGTGGCATCGTGTGTAGGAGGTGTGCCGCGTGCCTGGCGTAGGCCGTGTGTGCTAGGGCTCCAGTGTTGTCCCCGTAGTAGCGGCAGTGGGCCATCGTGGCTTCCTTGGGGAAGGATGTGGGCCAGCCCGCGTGCTGTGCCCATGCGTTGGTGACTTGCTGGCGTGCGTGGCGTAGGGCGTGCTGGGGATCTGGGAGGTGGAGGGCCTGGTACCCGACGGCCGTGTTGAGCCCTGCCTCCATGAAGTACGCCAAGGCCTGTGTGGACAAGAGGCTCCTCCTCCAGAGCTGGGGTAGCTAGGCGAGGCGTCCTTCCAACTTGTTTAGGAGTGCGATGTCGTGGTGTAGGGTGGCTTGTGTGATCCCCACGTGTATGGTTGTGCTCTCTAGGCGTAAGGGTTCGCCTTTGCGGATGTGGGCGGCGGGGGCTGCGGCGTCGGCCAGCCCGACCGATTTGCGGGGGTGTACAAAGAGTTGGTGGGCGTCTAGGTAGCTCTTGGTGAGCCGGAGAAGGGCGGATGCTTGGTCGTAGGCTGTTGGTAGCCCTGTGCCTGGGGGGTCATGGTGGCAGGTTGCCGTGGTAAGGAGGTTGTCTTCCGCGAAGATCACGAGGGGGGGGCGTAGTGGGTATGGGGCGTATGCCGGATATTCCCGTGCCTGCTCGAACGTCACCGGGAGGGTGACGAGGAGGTACAGGTAGGGGCCCTTTGCACCGCCATGGGTGACTCCGCTATGTGTGCCATTCCACAGGGTGAGGCCTGCCGCTGTGATGATGGCATAGAGTCGGGTCTTGATGTACCCGGTCATGAAGGGTGCGAATGTGAGTCCCATGGCGTCCCACACTTCCATTAGGAGCAGGTGCGGTGCGTGGGGGAACGCGCGTTGGCCATCCAGGGAGGCAATGATCAACTCGTAGGAGTTCATGTCCATCGCGGTGTCTTGGAGGAACAAGGCCTCGTGGAGGGACCTGCCTGCCATGGCCCCCCACATGTTGGCGGGCACGTGGGCAAAGACCGCCGGCGCGATGCGGCCCATGATCAGCGTTCACACCAGCTTGACCTCGGTGGTGGCGCACATAATGGGCCGCCAGTTTCGTGGCTGCGCCCAGTCCCCCTTCTTGTAGAGGGGGTGGACTAGGTTGGCCTACTCGGGGGGGATGGGTGCGGCGTCCGTGACGACGTCCCATAGGCGGGCTGCCAGGCGGCACTTGATGGGTAGGGTGAGGTGCTGGTACGCTTTGGCCGGCAGCCCGTCGACACCGGGTACGAGCCCTTTTTTAAGCAGTCTAGGGCACATTAAATTTTTGTGATGTTGAAGGGTGTGTGCCCGATGGTGCGCCGTTGTTGTCGGTTGAAGACCTTGGGCACCTTGTCGCAGATGGTGCCCCTGGTGTGGGGGTCGAGAGTCGGGAGGGGGTCTCCGTGTTGCGCATTCAAGCTATCCGCAACGGCCTGGAGGACAGTGTTAGGGTCGTTGGTGAGGCCTCCGTTGGCGGTGCGCATCGCGTGGATGGTGTGGTGCCCAGTGTCCTCCAAGATGCGGTTGACCTACCGCAGGGGCTTATACGGCGTGTCGTTTCTGCAGTACCGCTCCAGTTCTTGGGCGGTGACCGTCATGCGGTCGCCATGCGGTGGGCGTGCCAGTGTTGGAGCTGGTGGCGGCGGGTGATGGGGAACATCCGGAGGTGGCCGTCGCGTTCCTGGGCCTCCGGCGTGCTGGGCGCCGTGTGGCATTGTAGGGCGGCCAGCTCCTCCTTGGATGTCCATATATCATGGACGAGGTGCTGGAGCTTGAGGTCGGGCGATGCCCCCGTGTGGGCCGTGTCGCGCTCCATGCCGCACGCCCGTGTTGCCTGGCGCATGGCGGTGGTGAGCTCCGGCGCGTTAGGGCGTCGGAGAATGGCGTGTAAGGCCTTGTTGTATTTGTGCCAGGCCCCGTGGTCATCTTCCGATGTAAACTGTAGCGGGGGCGGGAGGGCGGCGTCGGGTATGGTGGCCGCGGGTGGGGGTAGGTTGGGGATGATAAGGTCGATGTAAAGGGGCCGGTGGCCGCTGCCTGTGGGTGGGGGGTCCCCGCAGGCCGCCTTATGGACGCGCTTTGTGGTCCGATCCCCGTAGCATGTGTCAATGCGGGAAGCGTGGGTGCTGGCCTAGGGGGGGTAGTGGGAGGGCGTGCGGGTGAGTCCCGCCATGAGGTCGTTGAGGGCCAGCTGGTGCATGCCGTCATGCACGGCAATGTCGGTGGCTGTGGGTGGACCTGTGCGGCCATTGTCCGTGGGGGCGGCGTGGCGGTGGCCGATGATGATGGTGGGCGCGAAGAGGGAGAGGCGGCGGTATGCCAGGCTCATGGCGTCCAGGAAATTTGTTGCTTCCCCCCTAAATGGGACGTGCGTGAGCAGCACGTTCAACTGCCACCAAGGCCACACGCACTCGTACGCTCGGAGGCGGCCGTCGACCGCGAGGTCAGGGTGGGCATGCACCGTGACCGGCGCCTTGAGGTAGAGGGGCACTCCTCGCTACCATCTAGCTCGGTACTTGTTCCCTCTAGGGTCCAGGATCGGTGCTGGCTCCGGCGGGTCTGCCCTACGGCGGGCTTGCTCCAGAAAGCCAAAGAAGTCCGCGCCTTTGTACCTGCGGCTCACTGGTTGCTAAGTGGAAACGTGAAGTTGGGGCTCATTTGGGGCTCAGTTGTGCATTGCGATGTCTTTGTGCTTGTTTGTTGTGCGATTTGCATGCTAGGTAATGTGCATTTAATGTTTTTAGAAGTTTTAGATACTCACTTGGTCAAGGTTCAAGGGGGGGGGTACTTTTTTTGGCGACGGCTCAGTTGACTGAGCGCCCGACGGAGCCGTCACTGAGCCGTCACTAAGCCGGCTCACTGAGCGCGCCAAATGGCTCACTGAGCGCTCACTGAGAGCTCAATGAGAGCCAATTGGGGGCTCACTCAGCGCTCACTCAGGAGTTTCTCCCCCTTTCCGCCCTCCCTTCCCACCCTTGCTAGCCCAGACTTCACCCTTTTCACACCAACATTGGTCCGCAGTTCTCACCACGTCTTTTCTCCAATAACTTGAGCGTGCATGCACACATACATACTTGCATACATGTACCCGTGGCGACAAATACACAAACATCCAAACACACACACTTCGTCAGGGACACAAATATCCAAACACATACACACACATACACCAAACACACGTCCACAAACACATGCACATGCACAAATTGACAACCACATTCATTCTTGTGTGCAATTATCTTGTGTGTACATAAACACATGGCCACATTGAACCATGTGAGGTGAAGGGCTAGGGAGAGATGGTTACGGGGTTGGGGTTCGGGGATGTGAACCTAACCATTTGCGAGGGTGTTCCTTGTTGCCTCATGACAATGGCACCCACCCCATACACACACACACACACACACACACACACACACACGGGCGCGCCCGCCATGAAGCAGAAATTGGGCACAGAGGATATTGCTCGCTTTTGTGAGGTTGATCATACAACCATCGTGACCTACACCATGACACACTCATTCCCCTCCCTCCTTATCCCCTCCCGTCCCCTGTTGCCATGCCTGATCCCCCCGCTTACCCCATGCCAACCCCTTCTCTTATCTTGCCTGTCGCGTCCCCTTGCCCTGCCCTTGCCATGCCTTCCCTATTTGCTGGCCATGGCATCCAGTGCATGATGGTGGCGGCAATGACGACGACCATGGCAGGTATGTTGTGCTAGTGTGTGTGTTCGCGGGTGTGTGCTTGTGCCCATGCGCATGTGCGCAAGTGTGGATGGTTTGTTCCCTCTTGGTTTCTCTCATTTAATGTGTTTGTATGTATGTTTGTGTGTGAGTCCGGGGGGGGGGGTGCTTGCTTGGATAGATGCGTGGGTGAAGGTGTCCTTGTGCGTCATTGTGAGTGTGTGACTGCATTCTTTGGTTTCCGGTTGTCTTGGTTTGTCTGCGTACGTGGATTCGTGAATGTGTGTACGCGCAGGTGTGTGTGTGTGTGTGCCAATGTGTGTGTGTGTGTGTGTGTGTGTGTGTGTGTTGCAGCCTTTGCAGCTGTTGTTTTGGATCCTGTTGTTGGTTTTGGTGTTGTGTGGCATAGGCTTTGATTGTGTGCGCATAACATTGTGTTTGTGGCTGCAGATGCACGTATGGTTGTGTTTGTGGTTGTGGCTGTGGTTCTGGGCTTGCGTACAGTTGTTGCCATGGCTGTTGTGGTAGCTGTCTTTCTTGGTGTGGTTATGGTAGTGGCTGTGGTTGCGTCTGCAAGCTGTGTTGTCTGTGGATTTGGTTGTGGTTGTGTCAGTGTGTGTGGCCCTGGCTGTGGCGAAAGCTGCAGTTGCAGCTTTCACTGTGGCTGCAGCTGTTCTTTGGGTTCTGGTTGTAGCTGTGGGGGGGGGGGGGTAAAGGACTACAAAGAGGGGGGCTCAAATCACCATCCACCCCCTCCCAAAAAAAGACCGCACCAAATTTACAGTGACAGTGTACCGTGACATTGTACAATGACACTGTATATTGAGAGCATACAGTGCGTGTAGAGTGACAGTGTAGAGTGCTAGTATAGAGACTTGGGTTGTGGCGGACGTACTGTGTGTGGGGATACATTCTATGAGACCTTGGGGAGTACAGTGTACAGAGTACAGTGTATAGTGTACAGTGTACAGTGACAATGTACAGTGATAGTGTATAGTGACAGTGTGCAGTGGCAGTGTGCAGTGTGCAGTGACAGCGTACAGTGCCAGAATACAGTGTACCATGTACACTGACAGTAGACGGTGACACCATTGACGGTGTACATGGACAGTGTACAATGACAGTGTACAGTGACAGTGAACCATGAGTGAGCCCTCACTGAGCGCTCACTGAGCCATTTGGCGCGCTCGCCGAGCCGTTTCGCGCGCTCACTGAGCGCGCAGTGAGCGCGCCAAATGGCTCAGTGAGCGCTCAATGAGGGCTCACTCATGGTTCACTGTCACTGTACACTGTCACTGCACACTGTGTATTGCACACTGCACACTGCACACTGTGTATTGCACACTGCAAACTGCATACTGTGTATTGCACACTGCACACTGCACACCGTGTGTTACAAATTGCACACTGCAGACTGTAATGCACCTTGCACATTGTAATGCACACTGCACACCCTGTAATGCACACTGCGCACTGTGTATTGCACACTGCACACTGCACAGTGCACCGTGTGCAGTGTGCAATACCCAGTGTGCAGTGGCACACTGCACACTGCGCAGTGCACCGTGTGCAGCGTGCAATGCCCAGTGTGCACTGTGCAGTGTGCAATACACCGTGTGCAGTGCGCATTACACAGCGTGTAGTGCGCAGTGTACACTGCGCAATGCACACTGTGTACTGCACACCGTACACTATAATGCACTGCACACTGTGTATTGCACACTGCACACTGTAATGCATATTGCACACTGTGTCATGCACATTGCACACTGTGCATTACAAACTGCACACAGCACGCTGTTATGCACACTGCACACTGTGTATTGCACACTGCACGGTGCACACCGTGTGTTACAAATCGCACACTGCACACTGCAATGCACACTGCACACGGTGTATTGCACACTGCACACTGTACATTGTGTATTGCACAGTGCACACCGCATACTGTGTATTGCACACTGCAAACTGCACACTGTGTGTTACAAATTGCACACTGCACACTGTAATGCACACTGCACACTGCACGCTGTGTATTGCACACTGCACACTGCACACTGTGTGTAGTGTGCACTACACAGGGTGTAGTATGCCGTGTGTGATGTAATCCACACGGCACACCGTGTAATGCACACTGCACACTGTGTCATGCACACTACACCTTGCACCCTCCGTACTGCACATTGGGTATTGCACAGTGCACCGTCTGGAGTGTGCAATACCCAGTGTGCATTACGCAGGGTGCGGTGTGTAGTGTGCAATACACAGTCTGCAGTGTGCATTACAGTGTGCAGTGTGCAATTTGTAATGCACAGTGTGCAGTGTGCAGTGTGCAATACACAGTGTGCAGTGTGCATTACAGTGGGCAGTGTGCAATACACAATGTGCAGTGTGCAATACACAGTGTGCACTGCGCACTGCACACTGTGTATTGCACACTGCACATTGTGTATTGCACACTGCACACTGTAATGCACACTGCACACTGTGTATTGCACCCTGCACACTGCACACTGTGTCATGCACACTGCACACCGTACAGTGCAAGGGTTCGGGCGCTCAGGGTGCAGTGTGCAATACACAGTGCGCAGTGTGCATTACAGGGTGTGCGGTGTGCATTACAGTCTGCAGTGTGCAATTTGCAACACACAGTGTGCAGTGTGCAGTGTGCAATACACAGTATGCAGTGTGCAGTGTGCAATACACAGTATGCAGTGTGCAGTGTGCAATACACAGTGTGCAGTGTGCAGTGTGCAATACACAGTGTGTAGTGACAGTGTACAGTGACAGTGAACCATGAGTGAGCCCTCACTGAGCGCTCACTGAGCCATTTGGCGCGCTCACTGCGCCGTTTCGCGCGCTCACTGGGCGCTCAGTGAGCCCTCAGTGAGCGCGCCAAGTGGCTCAGTGAGCGCTCACTGAGCGCGCCAAATGGCTCAGTGGGGGCTCAGTGAGGGCTCACTCATGGTTCACTGTCACTGTACGCTGTCACTGTAGAGTGTCACTGTACACTGTCCATGTACACTGTCAATGGTGTCACTGTCTAGTGTCACTATACATGGTACACTGTATTCTGGCACTGTACGCTGTCACTACACACTGCACACTGCCACTGCACACTGTCACTATACACTATCACTGTACATTGTCACTGTACACTGTACACTGTACTCTGTACACTGTACTCTGTACACTTTATTCCCCAAGGTCTCATAGAATGTATCCCCACACACAGTACGTCCGCCACAACGCCCAAGTCTCTATACTAGCACTCTACATTGTCACTCTACACTCACTGTATGCTCTCAGTATACAATGTCATTGTACACTGTCACTGTACACTGTCACTGTAAACTTGGTGCGGTCTTTTTTGGGAGGGGGTGGATGGTGATTTGAGCCACCCTCTTCGCATTCCTTTACCCCCCCCCCCCCCCGCACAGCTATAGCCTGAACCCAAGGAACAGCTGCAGGTGGTTCAACCTCCACCTATCCAGCTCATGATAGCGGTGGTACAAAGACAAGGGACACAAACCATTTTTCATATACAAGACATATTGGAAGGAGGTAACACAGCTCCCACTGCGGATGGTAATGGGGACATACGGCTGATAGGCAGGCATGCAATGCCACATGTGTTTCACACCAATGATTTTATAAAAATGATAAAGCCTCTCGGCGAACAGGCATTGTACTTGGATACACCAGATTCCCAGCAAAATACCCAATTTTGATGTACGATGCGTAAGCCATTAATGGCTTGGAAGCATATGCCCTCTAGCTCCGGGAACCATGATATTTGGAAACCACCCATCAACCGTAGCGTTTAGAGCTACGGCAGGTTGGAGGGACACCTGGTCAGCTCTGTTCTTACAACCTTTAGAGGCACGATGGACCGGAATGTAGTCGGCCACCACAGTGATGGTGCATTAGTTCGTTGTACAATATGTCAAGGAACTCAGTCATGAAAACGCAGTGGTAAGCATTTCAGTCACACGTGGCCTATGGCGGGCAAGACGGGGGTTCAATGAACACATGGAGTGTGCAAAAAACCCTTTTCAAAAGCTTTATCCTGTGCATTAGACCGACCAATCACGTTTCATAATTTCGACACAATTTCTTGGCATGCAATTGCATTTCCCCCCTGCATTGTTGAAACATAACGATGGCGGCCGGATGCACAAGGTAACTAATGAATGGCAAGCAAGTTAGGTACATGTGTGGCGGTATGAGGGATATCAAACCTTGGGCAAGGCTAAGGCTAAGGGATGGCTAGTTCCCCATTGGCAACATGACTCCCTCCATTTTCATGTCCCAGGTGCAATACCTCTGCCAGCGTCGGTGCCTATCGTAGGATATGTCCCCAAAGACCAATTTTTCATGACAGATGGATCATGGTACCCCGATGGATGATGTGGAGGGTGCATAGTTATTGTATGTTGAGACACTTTTCACTACACACTATACGCTGTGGCAATACCGCCTTCGATTGATCACTCCTATGTAGTAGAACTTTATGTAGCATGGAAACTACTTCGTCTTGGTCAACGTCAACACATTTCGGGCGATGGGCTTTGGTGTACCAAAGGACACACGTATGGAGACTCCACACCCTACATCCAAGCGCTACAATCCACCACACATCCATCTGTGCCAGCGATTCGGAAGCATTTGCAAGCGTGTCGGATAATGTGTACTTGTTTTGCGCCCCCCCCCAAAACACATACATTTACATCGCAAAGTCACGGTACACGACTCAATACTCGATGATGTGCACTCCACAGCCAAGCAAAGTGCACAGAGACACAATGCATGTGTAGGATGGCTCTCACATTTGGACACCGAACAATCAGTCTTCACCATATAAGGCAACCAAAAACACGATCTCATTAATTGCATAGAGCGCCGGTTAACGGCATTGAATTGTCAACAGCACCTAGTCGCACATCCACCCGCACACACAAAATACACTTTGTACGCGAATGCAATCATACTTGGGGGGATACATTGGAAGACACACTGGTATGTACTGAGTATTCGACATAATGCACCACGGTTCAAATGGAGAAAGGGCCACATGGGCAACATGCCGCTTTCTCCTTGTCATGCCACACACGGCTGCCCGTTACAGTTTGTGAAAACCTAACATTTGTATGTAAAATTGTGTCCACAGATACCCTCCTTGAACCCCTATTGGCATCACTGTATTCCAACACCATGGGGTGTACTAGTGAAGACCACGAAAGGTCCGTTGCTGCTATGTGACAAGGATGCCAGACTTTTTCATTTCCACATGAGCAATTTCTTTGTCACGGGGGAGGTCACATCTCTGTCTGTGCGCATAGCTACAGAACATGGAGCCACACAGCTCATGTCCCTAGAGACCCACGTTAAATCCAATATGTTAAATTTTCAATTTTAAATTTGAAAGTCATTCAAATTTAAACGACAACTTTTAACATGTTAAACCAAAAAATTCCAAATTTTAAACCTTTGCAATGCTATTATCATGCGGATGCTAGGGTCCCGTGGTTGTTTTATGTGGTAAAATGTTGGACAATGGGTTTGTAAAGACGTTACATTGGCTAGGAGGTGGGTTTTCAACCCCCATTAATACCCCCTTTCCTTGGGTCCACCTCCAACCCCACTCCGCACCCACTTTTCTATTGTGTAGCTCTTGCTCGTTATGTCTTTCTCCCGGGATACCATTCTCCAGATTAATATGACGCTTGTGTGTTTGAGTGCAGCCAAGAGTCTGCGGGACCCATTCATCTCCCGACTCCTTGGTGAGTGCGTGGCATCATCACCTTTGGCCGAGGTCCGATTGGTGGAGGCCACCAAGGATGGCTACCCCTCCCTTGTTTGCACCAAGCAAGTGGAGGCGGTGAAGCCCGTGACCGCCCGTGACTATGCCCCCCCCCCCCCCCTGCTAGTGGCCATAGTGGACCCGTGCACTTGTCGGCCTAGTACATTCAATCGCGTACACCTTGTTTAGCACAAACTCGACACTGTGCCGCCCCCCATGGGTCTAGGTCATGCCAAAAATTGCAGCAAAAATACCCACACAGCTTGTCCCTTACAGATCAAAGAGGTAGGCCACGCCCACCACCGGCCACAGGGAGCCTTGCTTGAATATATACAGTAGGTGTCTGCCTTCATCCAGGCAATGCCTGCTCAACGTCAAGAAGACGGTGCCCAGCGGGTGCGCCACTAGCCACTTGTGGCAGCATAAGTGGTGCTCGCCGGGTGACTTGGCGTTGGGGGTGCCCTCAGGGCAGAAGGCCTGGGTGTGTGTTGCTTTTGCTTTTGCCGCGCCCAGTATGTTCTACTTGCGTTATGACTCGGAAAAAAGGCAAGAAGCGCAACCGTGGGCGACGCCGGCACAGTCGATCCCAAGAGGCGACCGCCCGGAGGCCCGCGGGCTGCTGGCCCGTAGGACGGTGCGCCGGGTGCTGCTGGGCACAGCCGCCAAAATTTTTTCCAAGAACGACGTGCTAGATGCCCTCGCGCCGGCAGTCCTGCGGGACGCCACCACTCACAGGGCTGGCTCAAGCGCCTAGGAACTCGCACGCTACGCCATCACCCCCACCGACTCCTCCAGCCTATACTGCAAGAAGACCTCATGGAAGTCCGCCCCCCCCCCTCATATGTCCGGATTCCCGAACGCCACGCCTGCTGGAGCACAAAGGGCCCCATGTGGACACCCATGGCCCACAGAAAAACCATCTTGCGGTTCAGAAAAGCCCATAGATCGCCTACTCTACATGTCGCAGCCTCGCTGCGCCAGGTCCACATCCCCCGCAAACCGCTCATGCGGCTTGCTGGTGGGGCCCGCCGAATTCATCAAACCACGTACCAAGTGAATGTACACCGTAAAACCTGGGCAGGACACCCACATGTACTTGAAACACTTAAGCAGGCGCTGGTGCACACACGGCCCACACTGGCTTTGCACCGCAAAAATTGCACCAGCGCCGCTGCATTATCACCAAAAAGGTGTGCTTCGCGGATGCCTACAGTAAGAATGAATTTCAAACCCCAAAGGACCGCACGTGCCTCCGCGCACTGCTGGTTGGGCGGCTGCTCACGGGGCACCACGGATCGTGAACCAGGGTCCATCGAAAAAAGCCCAAACCTGTACACCCCCCCGTCGAGCGCGGCATCAACATACACAAACACTCGCTTTCTCCTCACCTATCTTGGCAGGGGGACCACTGACCAACCCAGCAACGCCAACACACACACCACACACATGAAGCGCAACAACCGAACCGTGGCAAAATGCAGACGCGGGGGGGGGGGGGGGAGGCACAACACATGGGCCTAGACCCCCGACGAGTGAGGAATATGGCCAAAACGAGGTCTACAGATCTACTGCGCGCCCTAGAAATTGCTTCAAGCACCGCACACTGCCGACACCTACGGACAACGGCAACCAGTGGGCCAGCAGGGCTTCCCCCGCATTCCCCGCCGTCCGCAAGCTGCCCCCGCTCAAGTCCACGTCTTTTCCCAACCACACGAGGCGCGTAAGCGGCTCCAAGGTGCTCTTTGGACTGATTACTCCACCCGCCGCACGCAACGCCTGCACCGCAAGCATAAGTTGTCCACGCACGTGCCCTTTGCCCGGTCGCACAACGAGCACATGGTCAATGTAGATCAAAACCAACATTCCCACCAGGCCAGTCTCCTCCACCAAGCTCTCCAATACCTTCCGGCATAGAATGGGGCTATACTTCCCGCCAAAGGGCAGGCACCTGAACGACAATACCCCCCCCTCGCGATCCAAGACACGGAAAGCCCCCCAGAAGGCTTCCGGGAGACGCAACGACGAAAAACAATTATCGAGGTCGATATGGCACATAAAAAGTTCCTCGTCTCCCCCCCCCCCTCGGCAATCCCAGCACCTCCCAAACAGGCCCGAGACTCCGGGCAGTACCATACAAAGGGGGGAGAAAAAAGGATGATCCCTGCTGCACCACCTGCGCCAAAAGCGCAAGGACCTCCACAGATGGCAGCGAAAACTTCTTAGGTTTCTCAGGCATCTCCCTATTAACTGGCACCAAATTTACGATTAGGCTATACTTATCGAGCGTTTTTGGGATGGCAAAAACTCCCCCGTTCGGACCCGGGGACCCCGGCGGAAGGGGGAACAACAGGTTCTGACGACGCAAAGCATGCAACATGACTACCGCCTCGTCCAACGGGGGCCCGACACCTGAGAAGTGGCGGCTGGCAACCGACACAAAAGATTCCGGCCATAGCAATGTCAATAATTAGCCGGGATAGGGATATCCCCAACCACCCCCAGTCCCCTATTCAACACATTTGTCACGTATGCGTTGCATCAGCAACTTTGGCGACGTAGAATCGTGTAGCAGTGACTCCCAGACTCCGGAGTCTAGGGAGGACAGCGCCGTGGCAATGAAGAGCACCAAATCAGGCTGCGTGAGTACTCTAGCAGCCTGCACCCCCCGAACCAAAAATTGGATTAAGCGCCGCTCCAACAAGCCCGGTCGGGCCCTAGGCAAGCATGCACGCAGGTCACGCAAGCAGGCAACGACTCACTGGATTGCAGGCGCTCCCGAGCCCACCGACCAACTGCCGACTCAGCGGGAAACTGCCGCTCGGGCAGCCGCACCGACAAGCCTGGCCGGTCCTGCTGCCTTCCTCTTTCCCAGGACCGACGCGAACGCACCTGTCCGGTGTGCACGATCCGGAGCCGATAGATAGAGGAGGCGCCTGCGGACGGGGTGGGGGGGGGGGGGGGGCTCAGCATCGACGTCGATGACGTCCTCTCTCTCCCGACGTCCGCCAGCACGCTCGAACCCCGGTTGCCCCTGCACGGCCGCGAAGGCCAAAGGGACATCTAGGACCCTCGCGTCCCCGCTTCTGTTGGGACCCTCTCCACTTCTCTCAGGGCCACCCCCCCCCCCCCCCGGCAGGTTAACAGTCTTCTCCCCCCCCCCCCCCCCATCATCTCGCCGGCTGCGGTCTGCACTAGACTCGGATGGGGCTTCTGCATCCCCGAGGACTTCTTCTGGGCCCACATCCTTTTGCCGCACACAGAGGGCAAGAAGCTCGTCCGGGACATGTCTCTGAGGGATACAACCCTGCACTCCCGCTCCATGCTCCCTCGCGCATTGGGCCATGGCAGCTCCACGTGGTCTGCCACGAAGAAGTCGTCTACGGCGTCACCATAGTGGGCCGCCACTGACTCCGACATCCAACGACCCCACCGGGCGAGCCATCTAACCGGCAAATCCAACTAGCGCCATGCCGCCGACCAACCCCGCCAAGCATGCCATCGCGCGTGGGCGCTTGCACAGTCGTTGAGGGCGGTCGCCATGACCATTTGGTGGTAGGGGGCCCCTTGAGGGCAGAAGTGTGCTAGCAGGACCGCTGGTGTGGATCCCTCTCGGTCCAACCATCGTAGCCACGTGCTGCCGCAGCCTCCCAGCTTCCTGCGGACGAAGTGTGGGTGACACTTAACGGTGTGAAAACCATGACCTCTTGCGCGGGACCCGCCACGTCCGATGGGGGCTGCCTCGCCCACCCGCAATAGGCACGTGAATGATAAGACTGCCATCCCATATGCCGTCCACTGCGCCCTGCCATCACAGGCCCTCGCGAGACTTCTGGGCTACTCAAGACTTGCGTAGGGGCGGCCCACCGCCTGAGATGTGGCCCACTTCGCGCACCTCCATACCCTGGTGGTAACGAATTCGGGCAGCCATCCCATTTCTTCCAATTCGCGCATTGCTGATACCGCCCCCCTGAGGAAGCTTCTGGAATACCCCGGGCCCCGGAGCTGGAACAGGTACCTGAAGGCTTCTGTCTCCAGGCCATCAATAGGTGTGTATCCGACCCAAAGTGCCATTTTTCCAGTAGTGCATACAGTACGTACCCATGGTGCTCTTCGCCCCTGAGGATGGTTGGAGGGCATCCACGGAGGTGACCTCATCCTCCGTCCACAGCCGTCTCCACGCTGCCCATACCACACGCCACACCACGTCGTCCCCATCCCGGAAGTCGGTCGGGTGCAAAACCACCACATCTTGCCGTGACTCGATTGCCTGGCGCCCAACCGGGCAGGGCCCCAATCAGTCAAACCCCGGGCATTCGTGAAACCAATGGTGCTTCACGCCTCTCCCCGCATTCTTGCAAGCCCGGCACGCCGTCACTGGCGCGCACGTCACATCCATTGGCTCCGCCCCAGGCTTTGTCATGTACATCCTGCGGTGTCCCTCAACCTTGAATTTCGCCTTCATGGCCGCCAGACATCGCGCCACCACCTCTTCCTCCGCTGCTCCTGTACAACCCTGTGATCTCGCTGGCAGATTGGGTTCGTCGTGGTCCACCTCTTTTTGGTCAACCGCTCCTTTGGGGTCAAGTCCCCGTTTACCCCGATACGCGGACAAGGACGTTACGGTAAACGTCCACACCGCCAGGACAAAGCATTTGAGCCTGTCGATCTCGTTGTCATCCATTGACTCCAAACACCACACCTCAGTGTCAGCAGCGTCAGAATTCGCCACTGGGGCCAGATCATCCAGAGTGACATCTATGAACTTCTCCTTATCCCGGAAGCGCGACACGTACTCGCGGGCCGGCACCTCTCTGCGCCACAGCACGGTGGTCAGGGCTAGCACGCTTGCATATACCCACTAGGCCTTAGCGTCTAGCTCCCGGACCTTCAGCGGCTCTGTCTTGCTCAGAGGGGGCACACATGCCATCTTCCTCTTCGCCGCAGCCTGGGATTTCGCGCTGACCTCTGCCAACTCCTTTCTCAGCCCCTCCATGGCCATGCGCTGGTCTTCCACCAGCTTCTTCGACTCCTGCAGCTCAGGCGCTTGGGTCGGGGGCGGTGCCGTCTTCACGAAACCCACCCCTTCCACATCAAGGCTGCATTGAGCCATCACACAGAAGGCCCCTATCATTTTGGACAGCCCCACCTCTCTGTCCACCGGCACCCCATAATTTTTGGTAAATGTATTCTGCCACTCCTTTCTCCTGTCCATCAACACCGACAGCGCCATCTGACCTGTCGACGTGGCCCTCGCAATTTCGATGAGGGGCACCGAATCAATGAATGTGGAGCAAATACTGCCCCTGGCAAATGCCGCGAAATCTAACATTGACAGTAATGCTGGCCGGGTCTCTACCAAGTATCATGGAGGTTGACTCTACGTGTGACCCTCGTCCGGCCTGTGGGCTCAAAAGCAAAAAATGCTCTACAACAAGAACGCCCGCACGCACACCTCACACACGCACACACGCATACCACAAGCAAAGCTAAACCATAGATCAATACGTGATCTAAGAACTTGACACCATTGGTTGGGGTTGGCCCCTTACGTTGAATGTATGTGGGGATGCATATACGTGTGCGTGTGTGCATATACATGTGTGGAGTTGGACCCCTTTATCCACTGAGCTCCCGAAACATGGCAAATGGGGGCGTACACCCACCTATCTGTGGGTAATTGGGATGGCCGTGTGCCGGGATAAAGATATATCCGCGTTGGCCACTAAATGGGCTCAAAACCTTTCGGTATTTGGCCCTCTTGTGTTACGTTGATATTCGCCCATTTCATTTCAAATTTGCATCGTTTAAAACCGAAAAATCGATTAAAGTTAAAAAAATCGGAGACTTTAAGCTAAATTTTAGGCGAAAAAGATGTGCTCAGAAATCAATGCACACATTTTTTCGTAGGTTTTGCAGTCAATTCTTGACTATTGAGCAACACGTTTGGTGCCCGGTGAAATCCCCCTACTAGGGCTGACCGCCCCCTTGTGTGTTGCCTTAGAGATGTCACTACATCGTCCATAGTAGACCCAAAAAGGCCCCACAATGGCCTGCCTATTACAAAATTTTATTTGTTCCCAGAGGAAATATTTCGTTGGACCGGGGGGGGGGGGGGTGAGGAAGCTCCTCATTACCAATTGCGGCGTCTAAAACATCCCTAGGGCCACCGTGCTAGTAACCCCCAGGCCCCTATGTAGACAAACATGCACACACACACACACACACACACACACACACACACACACACACACACACAAACACACACACACACACACACAACAACAACAACACTTAAGGTTTGGGAGGGTATGCCCCCTTTTTGCTGCAAGTGGAGGCTAAAATGCAACGATGAAAGAACCAACAGAAAAGGGTTGGAGGTATGTTCCTTTGTGCGTGTGTGTGTGTGTGTCTGTGTGTTCCTTGTGGATAGGTTGTGGGTGGTAGATTGCCCCTGGTATTGTGGTGTGTGGGGTTGTGGTGTGTGGGGATGTGGGGTGTGATGGTGTGGTTTCTAGGGGTGTGGGCCGTGGTGTGTGGCGATGTGGTTTGTGCCTCTGTGGTGTATTGGGGTGTGGTGCATTGGGGTGTGGTTTCTAGGGCTTTGGTGTGTGGGGGTGTGGTTCCTAGGGTTTTGGGGGGGGGGGTTGTGGTGTTTGCAGCATGGATTCGGAGTCTGCATCTCAATGCACCTAGTCAACGGCACGGGCAGCGGCCTTTCTTTGGGAAAGCCGACCCCAGTGTAGTAAAATAGGTCAAGGCATCTAGGAGCTCCGTTGATACGGCTAGACAGAGTTCAGACCCGTTCTTGACTGTTTTTCGGTGTGCTGATTTTGATTCTGTTGGTTGAAAGTTTAATCACGCTGTCGTTTCTTTTCCGTTCAAAATTTAAATGCGGCGGTCCTGAACATTTAAAAGTTACGCCAGACCGCCGCAATTAAAATTCAAGCGAAGGATTTTAGACCAGCTTTGAAATTTTAATTTTTTTCTTGCAGATGGAAAGGGACGGGAGGAGGAGGGAAAAGGAGGCACAGGAGGAACAGGTACAGGCACAGGCACTCGGGGGGGTTGGGGGGTTAAGCAGTGCTATGCTGTACTGCATTGTACTGTACTCTACTGTGTAGGCTTGTGTTGTCATGTAATGTACTGTACTGTGTATTGTGCTTTGTTGTGTTGTACCGTGTAATGTACTGTATTGTCTTGTATTGTACGGACCTGTACTTTAGTGTATTGTACTGTCATGTCATGTACTGTAGTGTACTATATTGTACCATATTGTACTGTACTGTATTGTTCTGTACTATATTGTACTGTATTGTACAGTACTTGTACTGTACTTGTACTTCTACTGTACTGTGTACTGTACTATATTGTGTTGTATTGTATAGATGGTGCAATTCTGCTGGCTGCAACACACAACAGCCCCCCGATCCCACCCCCGAACACCGTCTCCGACTTTCGGCTGGCCATGGGCGTCCGCTAGGCGCAGGGCTGTCCAAATTGTTGAGAGGTATGTTTGTGTGCGTTCGTTGAAAATTTGCACCGCCTCGTTTAAATTCTTTGGTTTAACATTTAAAATTTGGACCGCCAGCACAGAAACATTTCAAACCCCAAAATTTAAGTTTAAGATCCAAACGAAAAAATTCAAAAATGTCGTCCAAAAAATTCATTCCCCCCCCTTTGTGACGCCCTGCACGCCTTTCTGTGCAGGTCAACAACAACGCCAAATGCTAAAGCCCTAGGGACCCCCCCCCCCCCCCCCCGCACACCACAACCCCACAAGCCACAGCTACACACACCAAAGCCCTAGAAACCACACCCTCACACACCACAGCCCCACACACCACAGCCCCACACACCACACCCCTAGATAACCCGGCCCCACGCCCCACCAACACACCACAACCCCAAACGCCACAAAACCGCAAAGCAACGTGTGAACTGGCCCCTTAACCTGCTTTGGGGCCTAGCCACAATGAACACACACACACACACACATGCACACACAGCCATACCTCCAACCTCTTTCTCTTGGTTCTGCATAGGGCTGTCCCGTCCACTTGCAACAAGAAAGCGGCATACCCTCCGAAACCTTAATCGTTGTGTGTGTGCGTGTGTGTGTGTGTGTACATAACGGGTGGAGGAGGGGTCGGGGAGGTATAAGGTAAGAGGGAGGTATAATGTAAGATGGTGGTGTGTGTTTGTGTCCGCATTGGGTTGGCACTTATTTCCCTCACGAAGTGTATGTGTGTGTGTGTGTGTGTGCGTGCGTGCGTGTGTGCGTGTGTGCGTGCGTGCGTGCGTGCGTGTGTGTGTGTGTGTAGGTGTGTGTGTGTGTGTGTGTGCGTGTGTGTGTGTGTGTGTGAATAAGGCCGGGGGGTGGGGTGGGGGTATAAGGTACTACGGTGGCCCGGATGGCCATGGACACGGGTTAGGAACCTCGGACCGAGCCCTCTAACCGCCCGAATGACCCTAAACCCAACCAACCCAAACCAAGCGACACCCCTAACCCCCTCAATCCCAGCCGGCTACCCCCGCACTGTGGGACCCGGAGACAGGTCCCACGAGGTCTAGGCCTAAGAGAATGGGCCCCCGAGAGGTGTAACACGTGAACAATGGCCCGAAATGGCCAAGGACATGAGCCGCGAAGGCTAATGGGTATGTTCTATGTGTTTTTGTGCTTGTGTAGGGGGATTTCTTTTTGGAAAGTTGGTTTCAATTTTCTTGGTTGAATTTCTCATCCCGGGGGCGCATAACATTTAAAATCTGCAAATTTTGAACCAAAAATGAATATCAAAATTTAAAGCCGAGGGCCATTTTAATATTTTTACACATTAACATGGATGCCCCCCCCCCCACCCCCGGGATAAAATGGCGGACAAACACACAAGGCACCCCATGGCAGTGAAAATTTTCCCAAGCGACGCCCCTAACCCCCCGCAAAAAGCGTCAATCAAGTAATTTTTGGCCAAAAAAAAAAAGATATTGGATTTAATTTGGGTCTCTAGGGGTTGGTTCAACTTTTGCGATGGATAGTAACCACCTGCCATAAAATCGGGCATCAAGACAATATGCCACTTCTTCCTGTCTACCAAATTTTCGTCATGCCTCGCAATCCGTACGGTCTGGTAGTTCATGTCCTCACTCTCCCTAAAACCTTGCAGTGCAACTGGACACCGTGGATTGACCATGCAACCATTAGGCCATCTCCACCTCTTCTGTTTCATATCTCTAATGAATGCCGACTCAATATGGCTCTGCCACACTTGTACATGCCGTCCCCGCACTTATCTTGCACTCTTTTGTGGTACATGACGGATTTGCAGGGAGAATGGCCGTGCTTGCCGGTGGGGATTCCTTCCACAGCCTTCTTGGACATCCCATCACCATTACGTGCAAAGGGTATATATGACGGCATGTGACAATGGGAGATGTCATATGGATATCCGGAGCACCTCCTTTTTGTAACTTGTGTTTGCAATGATGGGAAGCGCAGATTTGTGTCCCAGCCGGAAGGAAGCTTCGCATCTTTAAAGCGGTGTTCAAATCCTTGGGAGTGCCATATGCCATGCGCTTGAGGAACTACCGGATGATAGTGCAACAAGTCTCCACCTCGATAGTTGACTGGTTATGATGTGCAAATTTCTGTCCATTCCATGTCGTGTATGGGTTGATGGCGGTACGTAGCAGAGCATAAGTAGAGAACTAGATCGGGAAACCGCGGGAATCACCAAAACCGAAATCCGAACACATTAGTGGGAGGATGCCCTATGGTACTGCGCTAGGCTCGTGAGTAAAGCTAATGGTATACATGTGGCATGGGGTACCACTATGTTAGACGGTCTCTTGGGTAAGTGGCACTATTCTACCCATGACACAGCAGGGGCATGCATGAGGTGGAGCGCAGAGGATGAGTCGGAGGTCCGTCCCATGACCCGCTTTCGACGTAGTGCACGGCCGCTTCACCGTACACCAGTCCTCCTTCTCCTCCTTCAGCCGTCCCACAAAGACTCCGAAAAAAGGGTTTCAAGCGGGGGGGGGTAGGGGGGGGGGGTTGCGACCATTAGGGGATGTGTTTATTGCACGAATGCTGTTTCCTTCGGCAAGTCCACGTCACCGACAATGCGCCCAGGCAGCACAAACCCAAAATAGGGTAAAACGTACCTACATACGGGCCAAAAGATGCGTTACATGTCTTGGATGGTCATTTTACGTGATCGTAATATTAAAAAATAAGTTTCGGCAAATTCGATTTTTGAGCGATATAGGGCACGGGTTTTAAACGGCCCTCGGCAAGGCTACAAACGGAAAAAAAACGTCGTTTTGTATTCTAGTAGGCATATACTACATTGACATCCCTGCTCACACCCTTCAAAATGGGTAGTACAAGGTCACTGAGGTCGCCAACACCGCCAACATAGGAAAAATGACTGAAAAGTGCATAAACCCCACCAGCGCTCGTACGCCTCCGCCCCATACAAACCCCATGGAGACAGAACCGAGAAACACTTTTTCAGCTAAAAATAGGGGGGGAAACAAAAGATTCATGATTTCGCCCCAAAAAAAAGGGGGGGGTCTTTTTTTGAACCTGTTTCAGCCCCCACACCTGCCCCCCCCCCTCTCCTCCTATCTCAGAAGATCCAAAAAGTGGGGGGTCCAGGCCGAAAACGTATTGGGGGGTGCGTTTATGGGACAATTTCTACTGCCTTTGGCAAGTCCATCTCGCAAAGAATCTACCCCAAGCAATGCACACCCAAAATAGGGTAAAAACAACATAAATACGGGCTAAAAGAGGCTTTACATATCTTGGCTGGTCATTTTAGGGGACCACAAGATCAGAAAAAAGCGGTTCAAAACTTTTGGGGTTTTGAGTTGTGCGGACTGGAAAACATAAGCAGGTTGTGTACCAATCCCGTTTGACCACCCCCCCTCCCCCCGGCACCCAATCACAAATAAGGCGAAAAACACATGAATACAGACTCAAACCTGCTTTACATAGCTTGGATGGTCATTCTAGGTGATCACAACATCAAAAAATATTTGAGAAACTTCAGCTTTTGAGATGCTCGGGGTAAGAAGCTACCTTGGCAGGTTGTGTACCCATCCCTTGGGAGAAACCCGACCACCACCAACTGCGCGCCCAATAGCCAAATAGGGTGGTGAAAGACACAGAATTACTGCCTCAAACATGCTTTACCTAACTTGGATGATCACTTTCGGTGATCAGGGTATCAAAAAAAAAACAAATTTCAAAGAATTCGATTTTTGAGCTGCCAAGGGTGAACTACTGAATCAGCAGGTTGTGTTCCAATCCCTTGGAAGACCACTCCCCGCGCCGCGGGCGCCCAAAACACAAATAAGGTGAAAAATACGCGAATATGGCCTAAAACATGGGTTGCATACCTTGGATGGTCATTTTAGGCGATCACATTATTTTTGACATGTCCAAGGTGATAAATTGCATCAAGCAGGTTGTGCACCCGCCCATTCCATCATGTAAGCCATCGTCGCTGGAAACAGTCATTTCGCGTCGCTGGCACGGGTTTTGACCGGCCCTCGGCAAGGATTCAAACTGGAAAAAAACGTCCTTTCGTATCCTAGTAGCCTTCTACTAGCAGAACGTCTGCACTCACACCGTTGAGAGTGGGTAGCACGGGGATCCCGAGGTCGCAAAAACTGCCCACACAGCAAATATGGGTAAAACCTGCAAAAACAGCTTGAGCGTGCTTCCCGTTCCGCCCCATACAAACCCCATGCAGTCTGGACGCGGAAACACTTTTTCGGCTAAAAATCAAAAATAAACCAAAAGATTCACGATCTTCGACCCAAAAAAAGGGGGGGTCTTGTTTTGCCATTTTGAACCTCGGCCGCCCACGCCCACCTCCCTCAAAACCTCCAAAACGTGGGTTGCAAATGGGGGGGGGGGGGGGGAGCTTAAACTCATCGGGGGAATGTGTTTATTGGACAAATTAATGATGTTACCAGGTGCCAAACTAACAACTCAACCCCTTGAGGTGAGGTACGCAAATAGGCCTCAAAAGGCCCAAATGGGGGTGGGGACGTATGTGGTGTCTTCCCCGCTGTACATACATACAAATGCTTGCCTACGTGGCTTTGATCTGACCACCTCTGCGAGGTATTTCTGTTGCGTTCGGCGAGTCCACCTCGTAGAGAATCTACCCCAAGCAAAACACACCCAAATTGGGGTAAAACGTACATAAATACGGCCCAAAACATGCTTTACATGGTCATTTTAGGTGATCACAGCATCAAAAAAATGTGTTTCCAAACCTTCGATTTTGGAGTTGTCCCGGATGAAAAACTACACAAGCAAGTTGGGTCCCATTCACCTTTAACCCCCCCCCCCCCGCACCCAATACCCAAACAGGGTGAAAAAGTCAACAATACGGCCTAAAACATGCGTTACATACAGGGGATGGTCATTTTAGGTGATGATAGTAGCCGAAAAATTGAGCTCGAAAACTTTGATTTTTGAGCTGCCCAGATTGAAAAACCGCATCAACAAGTTGTGTATGAATCCCTTGGGAGACCCCACGCTATGGGATACAAATGCGTGTGCACAAGCTGTACTATTCAACACAAAGCAGATCTGCAAAGCAAAAATCGAAGAAAAAAGGTCTTCCGTGACATGTCATAGGTGCCTTTTGCTACCGTAAAGACAGCCGCACATGGAGTACTATTTTTCGCTTCACTTAAAGTCCTATGAACTGCCACTCTAGTGGACAAAGAGCAACACCATATGCCGCCAATATTGCGACATAGTATCACGACGTCTCAGCAGTAGCATCCCGCCTCCCCCGGGGGACTCCCCACTCCACCCTCGGGTGATTATGCAGAGAACGGGATAAACCTTGGAGTGCCATGAAGCTTGCGGACCAGTCATTGCAAAATGCAGTGCAGTCACCCCCGTGAGGGATGGGCCAGGAGTCCTCCGATACCTTGTGCTAGGAGGCAGACCTTGAGAACTAGGTCAACATATTGCCAACAGTATCCGAAAGGGACTGTGATAGGCGCAAGGAAAAGAAAGAGACCTGGCGTACAATCAGAATTACATCCCACCGTGTCTTTGCAAGAGCGCGATGCACTGCCGCGGCGATGGACAAGCACACAGACGTGGCGATTTACCGGTACAAGGTTGCCAGTTGCATCCACGTAGCGCAAGACACATTGGTTGGAGCCCGATGGCCGATGAATGAATGAAGGGTAGAGCGTTGGAAAGAGCAAAGAAGAAAACATTTGTGGCCCGACATGTATTGGGAGCCCCCCCCCCCCCCCCGCCCCGGGCGCCCAACACCCAAATGAGATAAAAAACAAGTGCATATGGCCTAAAACATGCTTTGCATACCTTGGATGGTCAGTTCAAGGGATCACAATATCAAAAAAAAATGGAAGACATCAAAGTTTCAGATGTCTAGGCTGAGAAACCGTATCAGCAGATTGTGTACCAATCCCTTGGGAGCCCCCCCCCCCCCCCCCCGCACCAAATACCCAAATAAGGGAAAAACCACGTAGATATGGCCTCCAAAAATTTTTATATAGCTATGATTTAACCCCCTTTGCGAGGCAATTCTATTGCCTTCGGCAAGTTCACCTCGCGGAGAATCTACCTCAAGCATTACACATCCAAAATAGGGTAAAAGCTACATAAATACGGGCTAAAACATGCGTTAGATATCTTGGATGGTCATTTTAGGTGATCGCAATATGGAAATGATACGTGTTGAAAACTTGACTTTTGGGGTGTCCAAGTGAAAAGAAACTGCATGAGCAGGTTGAACACGGGCCCATTCACTAGGCCATTATTGGTGGAAGCGGTCCTTTTGCGTCTCTGGCACGGGTTTTGGGAGGCCCTCGGCAAGGCTCCAAAGGGCAAAAAAATCGTATCCTAGTATCCTAGTATCCTTTCGTATCCTAGTAGGCACATACCATCAAAACATCCGCACTCACACCCCGCACAGTGGGTAGCACGGGGTCACCAAGGTCGCCAAACCCGCAACCATAGCAAAAATGGCTGAAAAGTGTATAAGCTGCATCAGCGCTCGTCCCACTCCACCCCATACAAACCCCATGCAGTAGGGACCTGGAAACACTTTTCCGGCTTAACATAAAAACACAAAAAATTCATGATTTTCGACCCAAACAAAGAGGTGATCACTTTTTGATCCCCCCCCCCCACCTCTCTCAAAAGCTCCAAAAAGTGGGTTTGAAGTGTGCTTGGGGGGGGGTTTTCGGGGGGGGGGGTCCGGACACAAAAGTTATCCCCCAATGAGTTTGTGGTCCGGAGCCCCCCCCCCCCCCCCACAGAAACCCCGAATCGAAACCCGCTGTTTTTGAGGTTAAGAGGGTGGTGGGGGGGAGGTCCAAAATGGTTCTTGCTTTTGTGGGGTCCAAATCGTGAATCTTTTGGTTTCTTTTTGTTTTGAGCCGAAAAAGTGTTTCCGTGTCCCGACTTCATGGGGTTTGTATGGGACGGAGTGGGATGAGCGCTGATGCAGTCTATGCACTTTTCAGCCATTTTTGCTATGTTGGCAGTTTTGGCGACCTCAGTGACCCCGTACTACCCATTTTGAAGGGTGTGAGCGGGGATGTTTTGATAGTATACACCTACTAGGATACGAAACAATGTTTTTTTCCCCGTTTGTAGCCCTGCCGAGGGCCGGTCAAAACCCGTGCCTAAGAGGTGAAATGACTATTTACAACAATAATGGCTTGCATGAGTGAAATGGCCGTTGCACAACGTGCTTATGTAGTCTTTCACTTTCGGCCCTCAAAAGTCACGTGATCACCTAAAATGACCACCCAAGGTATGTAAAGCATTTTTTAGGGCGTGTTTACGTGTTTTTCAACCTTATTTGGGTATTGGGTGTGTGTGTGGGGGGTCTCCCAAGGGGTTGGTACACAACCTACTTTACAGCTTTTCTCCCCATATTGCTCAAGAATAAAAGTTTCCGAAACTTATTTTTTTTTCGATGTTTTGATCACCTAAAATGACCATCCAAGATATGTAACGCGTGTTTTAACCCGTATTCATGCTTTTTTTACCCCGTTGTTGGGTGTGTGTTGCTTGGGGTAGATTCTTTGGGAGGTGGACTTGCTGAGGGCATAAGAATCATCTTGCAAAGATTGTTAGATCAAGGCCACAGAGGCCTGTATGTAGGGGAAAGCGCCACATACCAAGCATTTTGGGCTCTTTTGGACCTATTTGCATACCCTTCCCAGAGGGGTTGAATTATTAGTTTGACCCCTTGTGAAACCATTATTTTGTCGAGTAACTGCATCCCCCGGACAAAATCATGACTTTATAAGGGGTTAAACTAACGATTCAACCCCTTGGAGTAGGGTACGTGAATAGGCCCAAAAAGGCCCAAAATGGGGTGGCATGTGGCGTTTTCCCTTCACTGCGGCTGCGTGGCTTTGAGCTAACAACCTCTGAGGGGTAATTAATGATTTTACAAGGGCTTAAACTAACCATTCAACCCCTCGGGAAAGGGTACGCGAAAACGCCCAAAAAGGCCCCAAATGGGGGGGGGGGGGTGTCTTGTTTTCCCCTATATACGGAATGCGTGGCTTTGATCTAACAACCTGTGCGAGGTGATTCTATTGCCTTCGGCAACTCCACCGCGCAGAGAATCTATCTCGATCAACACACACCCAAAAGAGGATAAAAACAATATATCTTGGATGGTCACTTTGGGTGGTCACAATATCAAAAAAATGGGTTTCGGAAACTTCGATTTTCGAGCAATATAGGATGAAAAGCTATAGAGCAAATTGTGTACCACTCTTTTGGGAGACCCCCCCCGGCAGGGCCCAATACCCAAAGAAAGTGAAAAACACGTAAATACCGCCTAAAATATGCTTTCCATACCTTGGATGGTCATTTTAGATGATCACATGATTTTTGAGCCGCCGGAGGTGAAAAAGTGCATAACCAGCTTGTGCACCGGCCCATTCACTCATGTAAGCCATTATTGTTGGAAACAATGATTTCACGGCTTTGGCACGGGTTTTGACCGGCCCTCGCCAAGGCTGCAAACGGCAAAAAAATGCCCTTTCGTATCCTAGTAGGCATATACTATCACAACATCCCCACTGACACCCCTCAGAGTGCGTGGCACGGGGTCACTGAGGTCGCCAAAAGCGCCAAATAGCAAGTATGGCCGCAAAGTGCTTAAGCTGCATCAGCGCTGGTCCCACTGCGCCGCATACAAACTCCATGGAGTCGGGAGGCAGAAACACTTTTCAGCTAAAAATGGATAAAAAAAAAACAACCAAAAGATTCATGATTTTCTACCCGAAAAAAGCACGACCAGCCCCCCACCTCCTTCAAAACATATAAAAAAGTGGATGGATGGATGGATGAATGGAGAGGAAGCGTTCCGGGGGTCGCATCCCGAGGACATAGGCCATGAAGCGCAAACTGAGGGCCCATGACTTTGATCGCTTCACCGTCCTAGGCCAAGCCGCAACTGGCGTCCGATGGGCAGTGACAGCACCGGAGGCCCCCTTGCGGCAGGGAGGTGGGGGAAGGATGAGAAAAGGATTGAGGGGTGCATAGTCTACGCGGCCTTCGAGCGGCCTAGATCACCCACACCTGCACAAAGAGGGGGGTAACCGGGGCAGTTCAATGAGGGGCCTACATACCACCCCCGCGCATGCCGCACTGATTGCCGGGTCACCCGACTGATCCGCATCGGGGTATGCACATACTCAATTGCCCGTCGCTCATATGGCAATCATACAGCACCCGGTGGCTGATGAACCCGCACAGGCTGCATGAGCCACACACATAGGAGTACATTTGCACCATCCGGCACACAGCAAGCATGTAGCCGGAAATGTTGCTACGCAAATTGTATATGCCATGCGGGCAGGAACGCATATGCACAAACCACCACAGAGGTTTGCATGTTCCGGTACACAAGCTTTATCTGTCATACACCCATGCATGCCGTTGCATAACCTGCCACACAGGAATGCACACGCTGCATTAATTTGCCACATAGGCTTGCACGTTCTTGCATAATCTGCCACAAAGACATGCACACAGTTGCGTACAATCACATACGGTGCTACAGGGGGTGAACTTGCAACATTGGCGCGCATGCATAATGTGCCACACACGCGGCTGCACAGTCTATCACATTCTGCTATATCTGCTATGGTAACTGCCACAAAAGCATGCATGCGGGTGCAAAACCTGCCACACAGGCATGCATGCAATGGTAAAATATGCTATGGAGGCATGCACGCACTGCATTATCAGCCACACTGGCATGAATGCAGCGGCATACTCTGCCTCACATGTGTTTGCACAATCTACCGCTGTGGAGTCGCATTTCACTCCTGTGGGGGAAAATAGAAAAGGAATTCACAAAAAAATAGTAACTGACGCGCACCCAACACAACCAACGAGTGAATAGATCAAGGCTCTGGTGACGTTGTCCTAGGGTGTCTCAGTCTAGGGGTTTCGGGGGTATGCAAGCTCTTTTTGGTTGGGAGTCCCTAGGGTTGCAAGGATGTGAACGCTTTTCGAAGTGATGTACTGTGGTTGCGGCATCCCGGAAAAGGTTCTCCATAATGCACCGGTTTTTCCGTAACAGTTGTGCTGCAATACTGGCAAGCGCTTACATCCATCGATGTCTCAAGGCACGTAGGGACTGGATTGGAAATTGTGCTTTTCATGTATCACACGTATCCACGAGTGTATGGCAGTGGTTCGGGAGAAAAATCTCCTGATGGCCACAGAAAATGTTGCGGCGGCCAAAAGTAGCAATGGATATGTGCAGGGTTGTGTAACACTGCCACACCCTTTCATAGAAGCATTGTAGGAGGAAGGCTTCGGTGTATTGTACATACTCGAGGAAGCAGCTTCCTAGTGCCATATCACAACGTCGGTGCCACATAAAGGTTTGGGCCAAAAAAATTGTACCCTACTAGCATCGTGGACGGCAACTATGATGTGTGGTTTGGGGGGGACCAATTTGAGGTGACACACGCCTGGCAATATGTGATGTGTGAGGAAGCAAAGGTCTTTAAATATGCTGCGCACGGGGTACAGGACCAACGAGTGAGGTGGCGGACGGCTTTGGACCCATTTTTTGAGGTGGGGGGGCTGTGTCAACAGCTTTTGTACCCTGCGCATTCCCAGTGGGTAGATGCTAGCTGGGGGGAGGGGGGGGCAGAAAGGGGTTTGAGCTTCGTTGCGCTGGGGAGAAGCGGACCTATGGGGATACATGGGGGCCTGTGGGGGCCTATGGGGGCCTATTGGCACCTTTCAGGACCTATGGGGACGCATGGGTACCTTTGGGAACCTATGCGGGCCTATGGGGTCGTATTGGCACCTATGGGGGCCTATGGGGACCTATGGGGGCCTATGGGGACCTATGGCATTGTTGTTGGGTTAGGTTGTAATTTTCTGGAGCGCAGTGAAAACAAGTTGGATCTACTACACCGGCATGCATGTAGGCGCTCAATCTGCCACACAAACATGCAGGCGCTCAATCTGCCACACAAACATGCACACACTGAATTATCCGCCACATCAGCACTCATGCAGCGGCATAATCTGCCACACATGCGGTTACACAATCTGCCACATTCTGTTGTACTAGCGGTAAGTGCCACACAAGCACGCATGCAGTTGCATAACCTGCCACACCGGCATGCATGCATAAACACCATGCATGCAGGCACACATTGCACTATCTAGCACACAAGCATGCATACATATGCATGATCTGCCACGCATGCATGCCTGCACGCCATGTAGTCGCACATTGTGCTACACACGTCTGCAGATACTGTCATACATGCATGTATGTGGTTGCCCATTGGGCTCCGCAAGTTACAGCCGCCCAACAGGCACGCTTGCAATGCCATAATCGGCAACACAGGCACCGCATTATCTTCCGCACACACCCTCACACATGTAGTCGCATAATCCGCCACACGGGCTTGCACGCAGTTGCCTGCGGTCACATCTTCTGCTACACAAGCTATATCGGCCACACAGGCATGCATGCAGGTGCAAAAGCCGCCACGTAGGCATGCAAGCACAGCAGTGGCTGTGACACTGGTACGCATGCAGCAACATATTGTGCCACACATGCGGCTGCACAATCTGCCATATTCTGTTATACTAGTGGTTTCTTCCACCCGGGCACTCATGCAGTTGCATAACATGCCACACAGGCACACATGCTGGTGCATAATCTGCCCTGCAAGCATGCACACACAGCACTATCTGCCACACAGGCATGCATGCATGGGCATAATCGGCCACACATCCACCGCATTGTCTGCCAGATAAACCCTCACACACGCACTGTCATACTCCGCCACACGTGCTTGCACGTAGTTGCCTGCGGTCACATTTGCCGCTACACAACCTATATCTGCCACACAGGCATGCATGCATGTGCAAAATCTGCCACACAAAAGTGGGTCTCAAGTGGGGGGGGGTCTGAGGAACGCATTTATCGGAGACCACAATGATTTTACACTGGGTTAAACTGACCATTCAACCCCTTGGGGTAAAACCCGCGAAAACGCCCAAAAAGGCCCAAAATGGGGGGGGGGGGGGTACGTTGTGCGTTCCCCTACATACAGCCTGTGTGGCTTTGATCTAACCCCCTCTGCGAGGTGATTCTATTGCCTTCCGCAAGTCCACCTCACGGAGAGTCTACCTCAAGCAACACACACCCAAAATAGGGTAAAGGCTACATAAATACGGGCTAAAACATGTATTACATATCGTGTATGGTCATTCTAGGTGATCACAATATCAAAAAAATGGGGTTCGGAAACTTCCTTTTTAAGCTATACAGGTTGAAAAACTGTAAAGCGGGTTTTGTACCCATCCATTGGGAGCCCCCCCCCCCCCCCCCGCACCCAATACCCAAATAGGGCGAAAAACACGTAAATACGGCCTAAAACATGCTTTACATACCTTGGATGGTCATTTCAGGTGATCACATGATTTTTGAGCCGCCCAAGGTGAAAAACTGCATAACCAGCTTGTGCACCGGCCCATTCACTCATGTAAGCCACTATTGGTGTAAATAGTCATTTCGTGGCTTTGGCACGGGTTTTGACCGGCCCTTGGCAAGGCTACAAACGGCAAAAAAACCTCCTTTTGTATCCTAGTAGGCATATACTATCGCAACGTCCCCACTAACACCCCTTAGAGTGGGTAGCACGCGGTGGGCATGGTCGCTAAAACCGCCAACATAGCACAAAAGGCCGAAAGGCCCATAAACTGCATCAGCGCTCGTCCCACTCCGCCCCATACAAACCCCATGGAGTCTGGACCTAGAAACACCTTTTCGCTCAAAATCGAAAAATACCAAAAGATTCATGATTTTCGACCCAAAAAAAATCAAGACCCTCCCCACCGGCCTGAAAACCTAAAAAAGATGGGTTTCGAGTGGGAGGGGTCCTGATCAAAAACTCATTGGGGGATGCATTTATAGGACAAAACAATGATTTTACACTGGGTTAAACTAACCATTCAACCCCTCGGAGAACAGTACGCGAAAACGCCCAAAAAGGCCCAAAAAGGGGGGGGTATGTGGCATTTTCCCCTACATACGGCCCGCGTGGCTTTGATCTAGCAACCTGTGCGAGGTCATTCTATTGCCTTCGGCAAGTCCACCTCACGGAGAATCTACCTCAAGCATTACATACCCAAAATAGGGTAAAAAGTACATAAATACGGGCTAAAACATGCGTTACATATCTTGGATGGTCATCTTAGGGGATCTCAATATCAAAAAAAATAATTCTTCGAAACTTCCATTTTCGAGCTATATAGGGTGAAAAGCTGCAAACCACGTTGTGTACCAACCCCCCCCCCCCCCGGCAGGGCCCAATACCCAACTAAGGTTGAAAAACACGTAAATACGGCCTAAAAAATGCTTTACATACCTTGGGTGGTCATTTTAGGTGATCACGTGATTTTTGAGCCGCCCAAGGTGAAAAACTGCATATCCAGCTTGTGCACCGGCCCATTCACTCATGTAAGCCATTATTGTTGTAAATAGTCATTTCACCTCTTAGGCGCGGGTTTTGACCGGCCCTCGGCAAGGCCACAAACGGCAAAAAAAACATCGTTTCGTATCCTAGTAGGCGTATACTATCAAAACATCCCCACTCACACCCTTCAAAATGGGTAGTACGGGGTCACCGAGGTCGCCAAAACCGCCAACATAGCAAAAATGGCTGAAAAGTGCAAAAACTGCATCAGCGCTCGTCCCACTCGGCCCCATACAAACCCCATGAAGTCGGGACACGGAAACACTTTTTCGGCTCAAAGTAAAAAAAATCAGAAGATTCGTGATTTTCCACCCAAAAAAAGGGGGGCATTTTTTTTGACATTTTTTTACCCCCACCCCTCCCCTCCCTCAAAAGCTCCAAAAAGTGGGTCGCAAGTGTGTGAGGGGGGTCTAGGGGGGTCCAGATCAAAAACTCATTGGGGGATGCGTTTATTGGACAAATTAATGATTGTACAAGGGGTTAAACAAACGATTCAACCCCTTGAGGTAGGGTACGCAAATGGCCCAAAAAGGCCCCAAATGGGGGGGTATGTGGCGTTTTGCCCTACATACCCTTGCCTGGCTCGGATCTAACAACCCCTGCGAGGTGATTTTGTCCCCCCCCCCCCAAAAAAAAACAAAAAGTGGTACCCAGGTACAGGGGCGGTAGAGCACTCAACTTCGATAAATTCATTGGAGGATAAATTTGCCTCTCCAAAAGATGACTTTACAAGAGATTGAACATGCGACATTATGCATTGGGGTATGCAAGAGGCTTCGGAACCACTATGGCCATGGCGCTCGGAGGGGGGGAGGGCTTGCCTCCGCTTTTAAGGTCCTGCCTTGCTTGACTGCAAGGCACAAAAGTGGAGCGCTCCTTCATGCAGCAACCTTGCCACTCACCTAATTTGAGTATTTGGTACGTGAATGACAAAAGGCGGGGTATATGGTGCCAGGCCCGCGCTTGATCTAACAAACTCTCTTGGAGGTGACTTTTTTTAATTTTTTTTGGGCCACTTTCTGAGCCAGGACTGGTCCTCAGGCTGCCAGTTGATAACACCTCTGTCACAGGAGGCCCTTTCTCCGCCCCCTCCCCCCCCCCCCCCGCTGGTAAATGGGCTTGAACGACCCCCCCCACCACCCACCCCTGCAAACCGTTTTCCAGCGTCCCGATAACCGAGCCGTCACAGATTTTCAGGTACATTGCATGAAAAAAACGGTCATGAAAAGGACAAGCACTGACTTCAGAGCTACAATACGGCACATACACACATGATTCAAATGCAAACAAAGTCTCTGATGGTTCATTGCAATATGTACACAGGGCGGAGAGCAGCTGGCCTCATGCGCCGTGCCATCGTGACAATTGTTAATCGTATGATTCGGAACGCTGCAGACAGTGATAAGTGCATCTGTGCTCCTGACCCAGCTCACATGGATGGAATACATCTCCTCTCAGCATGCATCTCCTGTCTTCCCCACAGGAGGTGCCAAAAGCATATGGTGTAGATGCATGGGGGGTGGACTAGTTTCGGCGTGGTTGAGAAAAGCGACCAAAAAATAATAACTGGGCAGAGGAATCATGCTGTGTCAAACATGAAAGCTGATGTTTTCGCACGCCATGTGTGGCAGTGCAAGGCCTTCATGCCACAGCACAGCTACGGAGTGGTGATGCTGCATAAAAGCCCCACGCCAGCACATTCCATCCTACAGCTGAAATGGAGTCTAGTTCAAAAGGTATGAGAAAAACCCTGTTTCATTTACCCGATCCAAAATCCTCACAAAATAAGGTGTGGCACTGTCAACCTGAAATGGCGAATTGCATGGCTCCATGGGATTAGCAAATGCAGATGGTCAGTAAATACACCCAAGATAGGTAGACACCATGCTGCCACTACACAGAGCCCGACCAGAGCAGACAGGCACACCAGGGAACAGGCGCCTCGTAGGGCTGAACCCTGCCAAACATACAATGGTTAAAAACAACACATGTTCACAAGGGTCAGCAAGGGTGTGTGTGGGGGGGGGGGGGGCATTTTGGAGGGTCATCTGTGATTCAGCTGGAAGCCATAATGAATTACAATGTAAAGCCCCTTGCTACGATTTTTGGGACTAACAAATGTGTCAACCCAATGGGATATCGGAGGAGCTGGGCAGGCACTTGGGGCTTTCGAGTTTGTGACGACAAGCAACCAGACCCGCCATGCAGGGTCCCCAGCTTCCTGGGGGCACAGGTGCAGACAGAGCAGCAGCCTTGCATCCACGCGAGTCACCCGCCGAACACCACGCAAAATGTGTCACATCATCATGAATTGGCAAAAGGGGGGCACAAGAATTGGTCAACCAATCGAGCACTCACTTCCACGCGTGCACACCAAGGCCGGAAAATTCTTGTTTGTTGGTGCTGGCCCTCGTTTAGCCACATTTTCACTGCCCGAGGGGCCTTGGCCTGACAGGCGAAACTCTAGCGCCGGAGCTGGGCATACCATGCATGCTCGAGCCCATCATTCCTGGATGGTGCCCAAAAGCCGCGGCCTGTGGAGGCATCATAACATACCCAGCCGGCGGCGGAGAATACTGCGGCATGGGCTGCAGGTTGCTGTAGTGGGGATACACATGCCCCCTATGTGCTTGATGTGCTGGATGCCCCGGGGAGTATGCGTAGACAGGAGCCATACCATACCCATGAGGACTATGCGGGCCAGACGCAGGCATACGTGGAGGGGAGTGGTGGGCATATGCCATGGGCATGGAGGGCCCTTGCATTGGGCCCCGGCCAACATTCAGGGGGCCATTTTGTTGCACGAGCGCATGGGCGATTTCCGGCGGCGCCTTGAGGCATTTACCGTTTTGGTACACGACGGGTGTGCTGATGCCGGACTTGTCGATGTAATACCCGGCCCCGTGCATTTGGTTGTCCTCCCACATGCCAGTCGCCTTGGCACCTGTTGGGTACGTGTAGGTGGCGCGGCCATTGCGGGCGTTATTTCTCCACTGGCCGTCGTACTTCGACCCGTCCCGATACGTGAACATGCCATAGCCATGCATCATCCCGTGAAGAAATTCCCCTTCGTATCTACTCCCGTCTGCAAACGATAGCGCACCCTTTCCGCTCATAGAACCGCGATTCCATTCTCCAAGGTATGTCCCAAGTTTGCATTGTGCAGTTCCCAAACCGTGCTTCTTCCCCTCGCACCAATCACCATGGTATCCGGACTTGTCAGAGTAGACCATCTGGCCGTAGCCGTGCTCTTTGCCCTCCTTCCACTCGCCCTCGTAACGGTCGCCGTTGATATGTACAAATACTCCTTTTCCGTGAAACTCATTCAACCGGAACTCTCCCGTGTACGAGTCCCCCGTGGTGAAAACAAGCGTGCCGTGACCATCCCGCAAGCCGCCACTCCAATACCCTTTGTAAACGCTTCCCGTTTGTTTGTTGGTAAAGACGCCCCATCCATGTTTGAAATTATCTTTATAATAGCCCTCGTAGACGTTGCCACTTTCTTTATGAACATACACTCCTTTGCCGTCCATTTGTGTTCCCAACCATTCCCCCTCGTAGACGTCACCATTTGGGAAGACATTGGCGTGGACCACTCGCCCACCGATTCCTTCGCCTTCGCGCTCAATGGAATCGTCTCCCATTGGCACTATGCAATCCCTCCTATTTCATAACAAAAGGCTGATTGAGACGACACATATAGCACTCCAAACACTTCCACATTTCGCACCTACCTCGGGAACTTATCCGACATCAATAGCGCACGCCCTTCGCCGACACATGGCCACCGTCAAGAAGCGGCCATAGAGGAAAGAAGGCCAAACCGCAAAAACAGCCACCATGCCTCACAAGATCAACTTTTGACCCCACAACCGTACTCGATGTGGACACACCAAACAAGAGGGATGAGGGATGATGATGGGGTGCGCCAACCTTGCCAAGGTAATTGCTTGACTAGCACTCTTTCCTTGGGAGGCTATGCAAACATGAGGTGGTCCATGATGGCAACCTTGTTGTTGGAGTTTCCGCAGGTAGTTGTTTGTGGTGAAAATAGACTTGGTTCTGGATGGTGGCAATGTTCTTTTTCTTTTTGCACAGTAGCTTTACTACTCGACGGGGTTTGCGGCCACTCATACTCCCTTTGCCGTGACATTAGACCCACCTGCAAAGTACCATCTAAGAGACCCACCCCCATTTCAGAGCCCTTTCCGACCAAAGCAATAAGAGACCCACTTAGAAAAGTACACTTTAAGAGACCCAACTACAGGAGACAAAATTGAACCAAAACCAAAGCCCAAGCCCTATTGTGACAAGACAGCTGTAACCGGATGCTCCAACATTGAATGTTCATGGTATTGTCTAACAAAACAGTTTTTTTGGTGAAAAAATGAATCAACAAAAGTGGGGTCGTTGCGTGCGGCTTGTTTCGGTGTGTCTAAAAAGAGGTCATAACATGTCCCAGGATTCAGATGTAAGAGACCCAAGACCATTTAAGAGACCCAGGCCTTTGGCTCCAAGTGAAAAAAGTAAGATACCCAGGTCTATAGTCACGGCAAAGGGAGTAGGTTTTTCGTTCTTTTGCGTCACAAACACAAATTGTGTAGTGTTCATTTCTTCGTGACTTTCCACGAAAAATGTGCCGGACACCCGGCTTTACGCACCATTGTAAAGATGTTTTAATTCTCCACTAATGTTCTCAACGTCGACAGGTGGTTAGTTTTTCCCTTCGGCAATGCGCAGACACTGGTGCACAGCAGGTAACACAAAGAAAAAGAGCAGGAAACACGAGGCTGCCGGCCTTGCTGCAGAGAACATAGGTAGGTGCGAGTGCAGCAGCACTTGACACATTGCAAACACTTGTCCCTGGTCGTGGTTGCCACCCTTCTCCCTTTGCTTTACTAAGCTGTACTCAGCTGTAGGATCAGTGCTCTTTGGGCTAGGGTCACAGTGAATCTGGTTGGCTCAAGCGCATGCCATGTGTGCCATCACTTTTTGCACTTGTTGTGGAGACCAGTAAGAGATCAAAGATGGCTCATTGGGTGGCTACACTAATGTGTGATATGATGCCTGGGCTGTGTGAATGCCATGGGGGTGCAGGACATCAACACAGGCCTAGAAGCAATGAGCACATGCCCTGTGATGATATGTTACGGAGTGTGGGAGGGTGTAGGACATCAACGCAGGCCTTGAAGCAATGAGAACATGCCCTGCAGTGATACGATATGGAGTGTGGGTGGTGAGGCCTGAAGCAATGTGTCCATGCCCTGCGGTGATATGCTATGGATTGTGGGGGGTGTAGGATATCAACGCAGGCCCTAGGCCCTGCGGCAATGAGTACATGCCGTGCGGTGATATGTTATGGAGTGTGGGGGGTGTACGACATCGACGGAGGCTTTGAAGCAATGAGTACATGCCCTGCGGTGATATATTGTAGGGTGTGGGGAGTGTAGGACATGAACACGGGCCCTGCTTGAATGAGTACTTGCCATGCGGTGATATGTTATGGAACGTGGGGGGTGTAGGATATTAATGTAGGCCCTCAAGCAATGAAAACATTCCTTTCGGCAATATGCTGCGGAGTGTGGGGGGTGTAGGATATCAACGCAAGCCCTGCTAGAATGTACATGCCCTGTGGTGATATGTTATAGGGTGTGGGGGGTGTAGGACGTCAACGCAGGCCTGGAAGCAATGAGTACATGCCCCGCTGTGACATGTTATGGGTGTGGGGGTTGTAGGATATGAACGCGGGACCTAAAGCAATGAAAACATGCCTTTTGGTGAAATGTTATGGGGTGTGGGGTGTGTAGGACATCAACACAGGGCTAGACGCAATGAGTATATGTAGCGCGGTGATACATTATGGGCCGTGGAAGGTAGGGCATCAACGGAGGCCTTGAAGCAATGAGTACATCCCCTGTGGTGATATATTATGGGTTGTTGGGGGAGGGCATCATCACAGGCCTAGTTTGAATGACTACATGCCCTACGGTGATATGTTATGGAGTTTGGCGGGCGTAGGATATCAACGCAGACCCTGAAGCAATGATTATATGCCCTGCGGTGATATGTTATGCAGTGTGGGGGGTGTAGGACATCAACGTAGGCCCTGAAGCAATAGGCACATCCCCTGGGTGACATGTTATGGAGTGTGGGGGGTGCAAGACATCAACGCAAGCGCTGCTTGAATGAGCACATGCCCTGCGGCGATATGTTATGGCATGTGGGCGCAACTCGTTGTTGCGAGATGTCCCTCACATGTCGCTCAACTGCCAACACAACACCCATTTGTGAGGTTGCACCTGAATAGGCACCAATGGTTTGACCAAGCATTGATGCAAACTGCCCATCGTGTTACATGCTGTTTGAAGATTGCATGCCAAGGGTTGCATGAGCAACGCAATCAGCCCCTAAGTGACGACAACCTTGTTGATGCATACACATTAGGATGTTATTTTGCAAACTCCATATGCGTGCCCATGCAAGATTGTAGTGACCTTTTGCTACGTTGCACAACTTTGAATCCTGAGGTACCAGATAACCACCCTAGGCACTTCCATGCAGCTGTGTGCGTGGTAGACAATGCATGGAGGGACGATGGGGGTGTGGAGATGATGAATGTGTTGCTTGCTGCCATGGAGGAGGTTGGTGTCAATCCAGCCGTGCCACAAAAGACCATGAACCCTCCCCTTCTGGATAAAGAGCGGGGGGGGGGGGGGGACAATTCCACAGGGCCACCTTCGAGGTGGCCCCAATGCCTCTGAAGCTAGGGCATGTGCAGATTGCTTCAAGGCCTACGTTAATGTCGTACACCCCCCAAACTCCATGACATATCACCATAGGGCATGTACTCATTCAAGCACGTCCTACACCCCAAACACTCCATAACATATCACCACAATGCATGCACTCATTGCTTCAAGGCTTGTGTTGCTGTGCTACACCCCAAACACTCCATAACATATCACTGCAGGGCATAATAACAATTCAACAAGGGCCCATGTTGATGACCTACAGCCCCCACACCCCATAACATACCACCGGAGGGCATGTACTCGTTGCCTCACGGCTTGCGTTGATATCCTACACCCCCCAAAAAAATTCATAACGGATCACCGCACGGCATGTACTCATTGCTTCAGGGCCTACGTTGATGTCCTACATCCCCACAACCCCATAACATATCGTCAAAGGGCATGTATGCATTCAAAGAGGGCCTGTGTTGATGTCCTACACCCTGTCCATACCATATCACCGGAAGGGAATGTAATCATGACGTCCAGGCCTGCGTTGATGTCCTACAACCCGCATACCCCAAAAAACTTTAAGCGAGGTACTCGTTGCTTCAAGGCCTACATTAATGTCTTACACCCCCCCCCCCAACGCCACAAGATATCACCACACGGCGTGTGTTGATGTCCTACAGCCCCCACATCCCATAACATATCACTGCACGGCATGTACTCATTGCTGCAAGGCCTATGTTAATGTCTTCCACGCCCCACACTCCATAACATATCACCACAAAGTATGCACTCATTCAAATAAGCGTTGTGTTGATGTCCTACGCGAACCACACACCATAACATATGATCGCAAGGCAATGTACTCATTGCTTCAAGGCCTGTGTTGATATCCTATGCCCCGCACACTGCATAACATATCACCGCAAGGCATCTTCAAAGGCCTTCGTTAATGTCTTACATCGCCCAAACTCCATAACATATCACCACAAGGCAGGTACTTATTCGAAAAGGCCATGTTTCCATGTTCTACACTCCCCTGACTCCAAAAGATATCACCGCAAGGCATAGTAACCATTCAAATAGGGCCCGTGTTGATGTCATACACCGTCCATACCCCATGATATATGACGGCAGGGCATGTACTCATTCAAGCAGTGATTGAGTTGATGTGCCATACCCCCCACACACGATAACATATCACCGAGGGGCATGTGCTCTTTACTTCAAGGCCGACGGTAATGTCTTACAACCCACACACTCCATAACATATCACCATAGGGCATGAACTCATTCAAACAGGGCCTGCACCCCCTACAGTCCATAACATGTCACCGCACGTGATGCACGCATTGCTTCAAGGCCTATGTTGATGTTCTACACCCCCCACACTGCATAACATATCACTGCACGGCATAGTAACCATTCAAACAGGGCCTATGTTGATGTCCTACACCCCCAATGCCCCATAACATATGACCGAGGGGCATGTACTCATTCAAGCAGTGCCTACCTTGATGTCCTACACCCCCCACACTCCATAGCATATCGCTGCAGGAGATGTACTCATTACGTCATGGCTTGCATTGATATCCTACACTCTGTAGAATCAAAAATGTATCACCGCACCGCATGTACTCATTGCTTTAGGAGGTGTGTTAATGTCCTACATCCCCCACACCCCATAACACATGACCCTAGGGCATGTACTCACTGCTTCAAGGCCAACATTAATGTCTTACACCCCCCAAAAGTCCATAACATATCACTAGAGGGCATGTACTCAGCGAAACAGGGCGTGCGTTGATGTCCTACACCCCCCACAGACCATATCATATTACCGCGGGGTATGTACTCATTGCTTCAAGGCCTGTGTTAATGTCTTACTCCCCCCACACCCCATGACATATCACCACATGGCATGTACTCATTCAAACAGGCCCTGTGTTGATGTCCCACACACCCCACACTCCATGACATATCACCGCATGGTATGTACTCATTGCTTCACGGTTGATGACGTTTTACACCCCCAACACTCCAAAACATATCACTGCTGGCATAGTGACCATTCAAATAGGGCCTGTGTTTATGTCCTACACCACCCACACTGCATACCATGTCACCGCATGGCATGCACTCAATCAAAGAGTGCCTCCGTTGATGGCCTACACCCCCCACACTCCATAACATATCACCACACGAGATGTGCTCATAGCCACACGGCTTGCATCAATATGCTACACCACGATGAATCCAGAGGCTTCAGGACATGCGTTGATGTCCTACACCCCCCACACCCAATGACTTATGGCCACAAGGCATGTACTCATTGCCTGAAGGCGTAGGATAATGTCTTACACCCCCCAAACTCCATAACATACCACCACAGGGCATAGTAACCATTGAAGTACAACCCGTGTTGATGTCTTACACCCCCCATACCCCATAACATATCACCGCAGGGCATGTACTCATTCAAGCAGCGCCTGCGTTGATGTTCTACACCCCCGAATCTCCATAACATTTCCCCGCGGGACATGTACTCATTGAAAGAGGGCCTACGTTGCTACATTGTTAAATCTCCCTAGCTGTAGAACATATCACCACACGTCATGCACACATTAAAATAGGGTTGATGTCCTACACCCCCCACGATCCATACTATACCACCGCACGGCATGTACCCTTTGCTTCAGGGCCTGCGTTGATGTCCTACACGCCCCAAACTACATAACATATCCCCGCAAGACATGTACTCATTGAAAGAGGGCCTACGTTGCTACGTTGCTAAATCTCCCTAGCTGTAGAACATATCACCACACAGCATGCACACATTAAAATAGGGTTGATGTCCTACAGCCCCCAGAATCCATACCATACCACCGCACGGCATGTACCCTTTGCTTCAGGGCCTGCGTTGATGTCCTACACGCCCCAAACTACATAACATATGACCACAGGGCATTTATTCATTGGGTGAAGGCCAACGTTGATGGGTTACACCCGCACATTCCATAAGAACATCGCCACAAGGCATGTACTTATTGCTTGAAGGCCTACGTTGATGGCCTCCATCCCTCGCAACCCATAACATATCACCGCAGGGTGTGTACTTGTTGCTTCAAGGGCTACCCTAATGTCTTACACGCCCCCAACTCCATAACATATCACCGTAGTGCATGTACTCATTGCTTTGAGGCTTACGTTGATTATCTACACCCCCCCCACACCATAACATATCATCGCAGGGCATGTACTCATTACCTCAAAGCTTGCTTTAATATCCTACACCCCCAACAATCCATCACATATCACCGCATAACATGTACTCAGTTTTCTAGGCCCTGTTTTGATGTGCTACACCCCCCACAACCCATAACATACCACCACAGGGCATGTATTCATTGCTCCAAGGCCTACATTATTGTCTTACACCCCCCGAATTCCATAAGATATCACCACGTGGAATGCACTCATTGCTGCAAGGCCTATGTTGATGTCCTACATCCCCCACAAGCAATGACATTTCACCGCAGGGCATGTACTCTTTGCTTAAAGACCTACGTGGATGTCATACACCCCCCCTCACTCCATAACATATCACCGAAGGCCATGTACTCATTGCTTGAGGGTCTATGTTGATGCACTACCGCCCCCAAAACTCCATAACATATCACCACATGGCATGCACTCATTCAAACAAGGCCTGCATTGATGTCCTACGCCACCATAAAATATCACCGCGAGGGAATGTACCCATTGCTTCCAGGCCTACTTTAATGCTTTACACCCCACACACTCCATAAAATATTGCGGCAAGGCATGTACTCATTCAAACCCGGTCTATGTTGATGGCCTATCCACCCACACACAATAATATATCACCGCAAGGGAACATATTCATTGCTTCAAGGTCGGTGTTGATGTCCTACACTCCCCACACTCCACAACATATCATCGCAGGGCATGTACTTATTGCGTAAGGGCCTTCGGTGATATCCTACACCCCCAATACCAAAAAACATATCACCGCGGGGCATGCAATCAGTCACGCGGGGTCTAAGAGGATGTCCTACAACCACCACACTGCAGATCATGTCGTCGCAAGGCATGTACTCATTGCTCCAGTGCCCGGATTGATGTCCTAAACCCAAGACACTGGATAACATATCACTGCAGGGCATCTATTCATTCAAGCAGGCGTATGTTGATGTACTACACCCCCTACGTCCAAAAATATCGCGATAGCGCATGTACTCATTGCTTCAAGGCCTATGTTAATGTGTTACAACGCCCGAAACCCATAGTAAATCACCGCGTTGATGTGCTACACCCCCCACAACACATAACAAATCACCGCAGGGCATGCAGTCATTCAATTACTTAGGCAACGCAAACCCCCCCCCCCCCCATGGGCTTCGAGGGGCCATGCTGGCCCACTGGGGCTGCACCCCAAAATGGGGTATGAATTTTGCACCTAGGTGACACCTTGCACCTGGTGAGAAACAATGGAGTGTTTTATGCTTCAAAAATGCTTTTCTCATGCAAGCAAGATCGAAGGGAATGTCACTCAATAACCATGCATACATATTGCAAGAGCCACTGCACTACATTACAAGAAACAAGATGGCAAACCCGTGACATTCACTCATCTAGCATGTGAGTGCACAACGATTATCGGCTGACAGTCACTCAAATCTAGTCATTACAAACGAGGTCTCTATTTGGCAATGTAAAGACCTTGGACGAAAATTTTGCCACACCTTGCAAAAATACGAAAATGCACTAGATATTCGTCAAAACCACCAAACTTGGACAGAACTTTTGCTAGCTCCAATGAAACAAACAAAAAAAAGCTTCAAAATGTCGAGAACACTTGCAGTGGCAGTGCACGACATAGGAGGTGATTGTATAAGTTCAAAACATACATCAAACACGCCAAAACAAGCACAACAGACAATCTACCGCTTCTTGCCCAAGCCAACACACCTCTGCTTGGTAGGTTGTGGTGTACGGACATAAGCTGCAAAGCACTTTGTGTGTGAATCCCTTGGGTGACCGCCCCCTCCAGTGCGCGCCCCATATCCATATACGATGAAAAACACGTGAATACGGCCCAAAACATGCTTTACATACCTTGGATGGTCATTTTAGGTGATCACATGATTTTTGAGCTGCCCAAGGTGAAAAAATGCTTCAGCACGTTGTGCACCGGCCAAGGTAAGCCATTATTGGTGGAAACAGCCATTTCGTGTCTTTGCCCTTCCCTACATTGGCATGTGGTGCCTGTTGGGCATCCACACAGGGGTGGGTAGCAGTAGCAGCAGAAGTGGATGCCTGTGTCTGTTGTGAGGGGGTGAAATCGGCAACAAAGGCACTCATTGCTTATTGCATGTGGGCTAGGGGATGGCCTACCATGGGCATGGACATGGGTGGGAGAACCATGAGCACTGGGCTTTGGTTTTTTGGACTTGGCAGGTACCCCCCCTCCCCTGCGGAACCAGATGCCTTGGGTGGGAGGGGGGGGGTGCTTTTGGGTGTTGCCTTCCTCTTCCTCATGTGTGGGGGCCTTGTCTTCTGCCTCTAAATACCTGATTCCGGTACAATCCGCTGGAAACCCGTCTTCAAGGTCCTAAGAGGTTCTATCCCAGCCGACAGGCACCAAGGAGTTGCAGCTCAAGACAGCAGCCCTCAAATCAGCAACAAAGGGTTCTGGGACCGCTTTGTCTTCAACGAGACATGCCACAACGATGTTAATGGCGAACACACTCTCCATCGACAATGCAGCAGCAAAGTCAGGTTGTTGGGTGGCAACCATGATCCATGTGCTATTTTGCAAGACCAAATCCAGGTGACACAACAAAAAAAAATACAACTTCAATAGGAAAGGCACTTGCCACTGTACCTTGTGTAAACGACATACATGGGGGCGACCTCAAACGGACTTTGTGCAAGTTGCAAAGTGCCAGTGCAAGCTGCCCCATGCTGTACAGTGCAAACGCCTTAGACAAGTGGTAGATACAAACATCAACATGCAAAAATTCCTCTGAACAAGCAACCTTCAGATTGCCGACACATGCACGCACATTTGCTGCTTCCCCAATCAGAGCAATTAGAACACCAATTTGCAAAAAGCGAGCCACGATAATGTGGACAGCTAGGGTCCACATACGTGGGACCTCGATCAAACAGCAAACAAAGGCCGAGGCACAAATAAATGTGGGGACTGGCAACAATATGGCAGAGGGAGGACTTCCAATCTACCCTCTTCCTTGACAACCTTCCCTGTGGCTGTCTCAACAATAGTATCACCCAGCTTAACGATGATATGCCCACCATCGGCTTTTTCAGTATTAGAAGTGACTTGGGGCTTCCGAAGTTTCTCAACCCTTCATAAGTCGAGAAGTCCAAAAAGTCGCCCTCAGAACAAAGGCCCAACTGTGGCCACGGTGACTCCTCCGTCCAGACCTACCTGCCATACAACACACGGATGTGGGTCATAATGTGACATTGTTCCTTGCACATGGTAATTGTACCCAAATTGGTGGCAGCGGATCACATAATACACAGTGAAAAAGCAGTATGCGTACAAACAAGAACAAGCAACTGTGGATGAAATTTCTGCCCGCTGTGACAACAAATTCAAATACACAGGGCAAAACAATAGTAGCTCAAAGTAGGAGCACAATAACGTACCCCTGTGTAGATGAACAAAACCCTCAACAATTGCATATGGGTGCAACTTGCGCTAGCTCCACAACTATTCCATTTGGGCACCCTTGATCTCACGTTTGATTTCACGTTTGACCGTACTCTTGTTGCCAAACATGTACAGCACAATACCAGACCGCCTATCAGGTATCAAACCCTTGCACTCCGTGAAAACACCCCACCCAGGCTCCAGACTTCACTTTTCCGTTCCATACACAACATCGACAGCTGGTTGCCCAACAAATTTCAGCAAATTCCCTAGCCCAGTCCAGTGTCTAGCTATTGTGCCCTTGAGAGACAAACAGATGATCAATTCACACTCAATCCAATTAGGGTCGAAAATTAAGACTAAAGACATGTGCTACACACCACAGAGCCTTCGCAAGTTATCATTCCAACTTCCGCCAACATATTTTGAACATTGGTCGTCCGCGGGCCAACTGGGTCCTTCCCAATGTGCTCCAAAAGGAGTTGCGTGCGCTCACTAGTGGTTGACGCAAAGGTGCTTGTGGTCTGCACTTGATGAAGCCGTGCCAACTTTCTTATGGACCCGAACGTGCTTGGTTGAAGTGTGGTACTCAACGAGACAAATATTCGTCTTTCCTTTTGGTTTTGGTTTTGGCTTTGACTTTGTAGCTAGTCGGGGGGTCGGTTCTTCAAAAAAAGCCTCCGGTTGAGGGACACTACTGAATACCGAGCCAAATCAAGAGGTGCACAAACCCATTACCTCAGAACAAGTCCATCTGGTACTGTACTCTAATGTAGCATCAACCCAACACATGAGACAAAAGAGGCAACAAGACGAGGGACTTCTTGTGCAACGGCATCCAAACCTCGGAGATCAAGGTATTGTGGCTGCTGCATAGTGTGCAACACAGCGGGTGTAGTCATATTCAAGCTCTTCTCCAGGTTGTGGGGGTGCACCCCAGTGATGTCGCTATGGTAGTTGTCATACCATAGTGTAATTTGCTTTCTCTCAAATGACCCTTGGAGAATAGTAGCTTGAATAGGAGCGACTTGTGAAATTGTAGGTGTGTTCCTGGTGTATTCCCTTGGAATGGCCAGTTTGCTTCAGATGGCATGAGTCATAGTGCCCCAGTAGGAAGCCCCAATTGCACTCTGTTCCTGTAATATGTCTGCATTCGTACAATGCCGTATAGTGTGAAAAGTTGCCTCTGTCGTACAATCGGCCATCTCAATGGACGCACACCATCCTAGGCAGCGGGCACATCAACCACGGTACGCCTGGTCTTTCTATTGTGTCGCAACTCAAGCGCCAAGTCCAACACGGAAAAGGTCCTGCCTTTGTTTAGTGACAGTCAAATCCGAGCCCGCTTACCCGCCAAGGCTGTTCGAAGAAGTGGAATGTCAATGACTGGGAAGGCATCAGCCACAAATATCCGCAGTGACAATGAGAACATAGCTCAAGGAGGTGCAACAAAAGTAAGGGTGTGTGAAGCTGACAGAATTTTGGTCCAGTACCACTGCTTTCCGATGAAATTCCTAAGCAAAAGGGGGCAACGTTAGTGGAGGCAATGTAAAAGGGACCAATGCAAGAGCATGGGGGGGGTGGGGGGTGTTGGCCTAAGTTTTGTTCACAACCAATTAAATTCATTTTGGGGGGTAGATTTTGGGTGATGGGGAGAGTGCGGCCTACATTTCGTCTAGCTGAATGAAATGCTTAAAAGATGCACATCTTTTTTGTTTCCACAGAGTGGTGGCAAAAAATTTGTCCAAAACTATTTACAATGCCAAATATAAAAGTAAAATTTGAGTTTGCACTGGTTCACACATAGAACACAAACAAAAGGCATATCATATTCTTTATGTACCATCTGTTAACATAGAGGCAATAAACCAAAAACACGTACAGAATAGAGGCAACCAATATGTAGGAAAGTGCGCATAAGGGGTCCTTAAGGGCAGCTAGTTTGTGTGGCCTAAGAAGCAGGGCCTATGATGATCCCCAACACTCCATAAAATATTACCGCAAGGCATGCACTCATTGCTTTAAGGCCAAGGTTGACGTCCTATACCCCCAAGAACCCATAACATATTTGTGCACGGCATGTACGCATTTTAGCATGGCCTACGTTGATGTTCTGCACCACACCCCATAATATATCACCGCAAGCCATAGGCTGATTGCTTCAATTACTGACTTGATATCCTACACCCCGTAAACCGCATAACATCTCACGGCAACGCATGTACTCAATGCTTTGTGGCCCGCGTGGATATCTTGCAACACAAGCATTCCATACCATATGACCACAAGGCAAGTGCTCATTGCTTCGGGACGTGGGTTGATGTCCTACCGCCCCCCCGTGCCAAAACAAGTCACTTCAGCGCATGTGCTCATTCCTGCACCTTACCGCTTGCATTGATGTCCAACACCATCGCACGGCATATACTCATTCAAGCAGCGCCTGCGTTGATGTCCTACACCGCCCACACCCCATGCGATGTCACCGCAGGGTGTGTACTCGTTGCTTCAATACCAACATTGATGTGCCACACCCCTCACACCCCATGCATAATCATCGCAGGCCGTGTACTCATTGCTGCAAGGCCTACGTTGATGTCCTACACCCCACGCACCCCATAACATCTCACCGAAGGGCAGGCACACATTGCTTTGGGGCCTTCATTTAATATCTTGCAGCCCCCGCACTCCATTACATAGAACCACATGGTGTTTACTCGTTCCTTTGAGGCGTGTGTTGATGGTCTACACACCCCGCACTCCATGAGATATCATTGCACGGCACGCATTCCCTCCTTTACGGCCTGTATTGATGTCCAGCACCCTCCTTCCTTTACGGCCCGCATTGATGTCCAACACCGGCGCATGGCATGTACTCTTTCAAGAAGGGTCCGCCTTGATATCCTATACCCCAAACATTCCATACTATATCACCGTAGGGCATGTAGCATTAGAGCAGGGTGTGCGTTGATGCGCTACACCCCCCACATTGCAGGACGTATCACCATAGCGCATGTACTCATTGCGTGAGGTCCTCCTTTGATGTCATAAGAGCCCCACACACTCCATATTATGTCATGGAAGGGCAAGTCGTCATGCAAAGAAGGCCTTCGTTGATGTTACACAACCCCCAAACTCGAAAACGTATTATATAAGGGCATGACTCATTGCCTTAGCACTTGCATTGATGTCTCGGACCCCCCACATCCGTTAATATGTCACCAGAGGGCATGTACTCATTGCTTCCAAGCTCGGTTTTATGTCCTACACCCCCCTCACTTCATATCATATCACCGGAGGGCATGTAGTTACTCAAGGAGGGCCTGCATTGATGTCCGACAACCCCCACACTCCAAATCATCTCCCCATAGGGCATGTAATAATCGGCTCAGGGCCTGCATTGGTGTCTTAGACCCGCCACACCCCATAACCGAACACCGTAGGGCATGTATTCCTTGCCTTTCGGCCTACGTTCATGTCGTACACCCCCCTTCCGCTCCATAACATACACCGTAGGGCATGTGTTCACCGCTTCGGAGCGTGCCTAGTGGTCCTACACCCCCCGCATCCCACAACACATCCCAACAACAGCACCGTAGTGTACCACGGTGTATTCGGCTGTACAAGCGTGGTGATGAGCCCTTGAGCACCAAGCTGCGTCGCACGCCATCCACATAGTAGACAGAGCAAGGTCGCAAGTGGAACAGGCTCCAAGAAAGCGGTCGGTGAACGAGAAGGCGAAAGGGACCAAAACGACAAAACCACATGAATCAAGAAGGAGCTCATCAAGATCCAAGGCACCCAGATCGGATTTGACATGAAGATGACTTGGGGCCAGACAAGAGCTAGGAGCAAGGATGCACTACTACAACGCATGGCCAGCTTGAGGACCAACCCACCGTGCACACCGATCTCTAGTATGCTCATGTGGCACGATGAAGGTACATGCCTCCCCATTTTTAGAGAAGGACGTCATTTGGGAAAGGCAGTGCTCACCTCGTTCCTTGTCCGAAAATTTTGAGCCTCTTGTGTGTCATTGCTATCTCAACGGAAGTGCCACACCGCCTAGGTGGAGCCCATATCCTCATAACCCTACAACCCCTCTATCGGGGGTATTATTCCAATTCACGGGTGCTACCGGACTGGCTCAATCATATGTACTGCGAAGAAATCAAGCATGAGTGCCATGTTGACATCACACAAGTTATGGGAGGGGACCACAATGCAGAGCAACACTCAATTACAATACCAAGCAAGGTACCGCCGCCTTTCTGGTGCCTTTTTTTATGCAGTTCGCTTGTGATGGGACCTGTAGTGCCCAAATTTCGGCTGAACCAATTTATTGCCCTGCAGTGATCAACCCATACACTCTTAGGCCAGTGATAGGTCTGCACGGCGACCAGATGGATGAAGTGCTACTGTACAGGGGTGAGGAGGATGCAAAGATCGCTACGTTACACACCAAGGCAAGATTATCAAAAAGAGATCCTTTATGCGAGATATTGCAAACGAACACGCTGGTACATCCGAGCCAACATATGCTCCTGTTTCGTCGAATTCTCTACCTCTCTTGGTTGAGCCCCCCCCCTCGCCGGAAGCACTACTTGTTGGGTGCCTATGGTACCAGTGGACCCCTATCTTCCTTGTCAACGTTCACGACGTACAACGCGTTCGTAAATTGCTTCCAAGTCCGCAAGGGCATCACAACTGTCGCTAGGAAAGTGAAACTACTGCTGCAAACCCTATGCCAAGCTCCGAGTGTATCCAACGAGTGCCGCTGTGGGCTGGCAGTATATTATGACCTCTTTTTTTTATGAGCACTGTGGACACCCGTTATATTCATTTGAGGAGAGGAGGTTTTTTTTTGGGTGCCCGACAAGTCCCAACTGGAGGTGAAGAACATTTCTATTGCGGATCAGGGTGCATACGGCACCACCTTCGGTCTTGCCATGGCTAGTTCGGTGCTGCGCGTCCTTAGTGTGGTTCCGCGGCGCAAAAAAGAGAGAGAGAGGACGAAGTCTGGCTGCTCATTGTCACCACATCGGCCGTTTTGCCAGCCCAGCTACTATCTTGCCTTCGAGACAGCCCCTGCATTGCTGCATGCTTTACAGGGCGCCAAGGCGTGTTTGTTGCGTGCGGCGAACAAATGTTGCTTATGTAGAGCAGATGGATTGTGTCTACCTTGTGAATTGGGATGCTTGGCTGTGGATAATTCGGGATAGTTTCCGTTGGTGTGCAAAAGCCCGGTGACAATGATGGGAACGTGGATAAGCTCGAATGATCCAGCGAAGACGTGGCACAGCAAGTCGTGGGGGGGGGGGGGTAGGACCACCTCCTCAAAGAAGCGAATTTAGTCCACAAAGAATGGGGATAGTGATGAGGAGGACCCCCCCCCAAGAGGCCCACCAGAAAGGGAAAGGATTGTGCCCCACTCAACACTTTCCGCGCCAAAGTAGGGCACGCCAAGGGCAAGAACCCAACCCCCAAAGAGAAGTAGTCTACTCTGCGCTGTGACCACCACCTGTGTGTGAATATCCTGTGTCGTGTGCATGGCTTGTGGTGTGACGGACAGGTGTCCGTAGTCCGTGTTCGTAATTTGAGATTTTTGGGAGCTGCAGTGCCCAAACTCGACGAGTCACCACTTTTTGTCCCTTGCAAGACCATACAATGTATGGGCGTTGTCGCCCCTTGTTCTTCGCACCATAGTTGAGGGTTCCTGTTACCAGGTTCTCCTTGCTTGCACTTATGGTGCATGCCTTGAATACGCTTCGTATGCAGCCATAGTGACTGGGTGCGTTGCTTTTACAAGAAAATAAAGACCACACTTTTGCATGTGCTTGCTTGTTCTCATCCGTGCTACATTTTCATTTTGTGCATTTTGGGGTACGACACGAAGGACATGGCATTGGGCCATATCCAAGTTGGATTTTCCTACACTTGTGCGCTGCAGCGCACAAGAATGGACGGTATAAATGGGGTTTGACTTTCCATTTTGATACACGCCTCTCACAGCCATGCAGGGCAAAATGCATGGTTTTAGGGGTGTACCCTGCACAAGGCAAAACCGCAATGTTTGAAATCGGCTTTTTGCCCCTGTTTTGGGGTGGTACCCATTTTGTAGCTATGGCGGTTCTGCAACAAAAAATGCCTTTTGGTTGTTGCCACGCGGAGCAAGCATTGAGCGCATTGCTCAATGTTGACCCTGTTGGGTTCCGTGACCCCCCTCCCTCAATCTTCTCCCTCTCGTGGTACGGCATACAAAGCTCATCTTTGTATGCCGTGCACAAACACTCGTGGTCAGCCACAAGACTTGCCTAGGGGATTTCCCTCTGCACCTTACCGCCCCCTGACGGTGAATCATTCAGTGGTGTAGACCCCTCAAGGATGCGCCTCAGCCCAAATACAATGCAGTACACCAACCGCGGTGAACCCTTGAGGGCTGTAGACCCCTCAGTGATTCACCACATGCCTTGTGCATCGCGGTAGACCACAGGCGGTGATTCCTTGAGGGGTGTAGACCCGTCAATGATTCAGGGGAGCCCTTATACATCTCAGTAGACCACTTGAAGTGAATCCCTGAGGGGTGTAGAACCCTCAAGCAGTCACCGCAGCCGTTATACATCGCAGGGCAGCAGTGAATCCTTAAGGGGTGTAGACGCCTCAAGGAGTCACCGCAGCACTTATACATCGTAGCAGACCACCTCCCGAAAATCCTTGAGGGGTGTAGACCCCTGAGGGATTCACCGGAGCCCTTCTACCTCGCAGTAGCCCCCTTTCGGTGAATCGTTCAGGGGTGCAAACAAGCATTGTGTACAAAGTCTTAAGTCTGATGTCTAATATGGCATGTTGTTTTTGCAGTGTATAAAACAAGATGCGTGATATGTCTGATATAGATTTGATGCTTGGGGGAAGGGGGGGGGTGTGAAAATGGGTGTGCAAAAAGATGATGCCCCCAACCCCATAGGTCCCCATAGACCCCGATAGGTCCCCAAAGGCCCGCATAGGTCCAAATAGGTCCCCTTGGGCCTCCATAGGTCCCCATAGGCCCCCAAAGGTCCCCACAGGTGCCAATGGGTCCCCAAACGTCCCCAAAGATGACAATGAGTCCCCATACGCACCCGAAGGTCCCCACAGGCCCCCATAGGTGCCCATACGTTCCCATAGGTCCCCATAGGTGCCCATAGGTTGCAATAGGTCCCCATAGGCCCCCACGGGTCCCCATGGGCCCCCCTAGGTCCCCACAAGCCCCGTAGATCCCCATAGGTCCTGATAGGCCCCAATAGGCCCCGATAGGTCCCCATAGGACCCCATTGGCCCCCATAGGTCCCCATAGGTCCCTATAGGCCCCCATAGGTCCCCATAGGCCCCCATAGGTCCCCAAAGGTGCCCATAGGCCCCCATAGGTGATCACAGGTGCGGATAGGCCGCGATAGGTACCCATAGGTCCCCATAGGTCCCCATAGGTCCCCATAGGTCCCCATAGGCCCTAGGTCCCCAGGGGTCCCCATAGGTCCCCATAGATGCCAATGAGTCCCTACAGGCCCCCATGGGTCCCCACAGGCCCCCATGACCTCCACAAGCCCCCACAGGTCCGATAGGTTCCCAGTGAGTCCCCAAAGGACCCCATAGGTCCCCATAGGTCCCCATGGGCCCCCATACGTACCCGTATGCCCCAGAGGTCCCCACGGGCCCCCGTTGGCCCCCATAGGTCCCCGAAGGTCGCCATAGGGCCCCATAGATCCCAATAGGTCCCCATAGGTGCCCCTAGGCCCCCGTGGGTCCACATAGGTCCCCAAAGGTGCCAATAGGCCCCCGTAGGCCCCCATACACCCCCATATGTCCCCAAAGGTCCCCATAGGTCGCCAAAGGTGCCCATAGGTCCCCAGAGGCCCCCATAGGTCCCGATAGGCCCCCATAGGTGCCAATACGACCCCATAGGCCCCCATAGGTCCCCAAAGGTCCCTATACGTCCCCATGGGTCCCCTAAGGTGCCAATAGGCCCCCATAGGCCCCCACAGGCCCCCATAGGTCCCCATAGGTCCCCAAAGGCCCCCAAAGGTCCCCATAGTTCCCCATACGTCTCCAAAGGCCATAGGCCCCCAAACGTCCCCATAGGTCCCCGTGGGGCCCCATAAGTCCCCATAGGTCGCCATAGGTCCCCATAGGCGCCCATAGGTCCCCATACGTCCCCAAAGGTCCCCATAGGCCTCCATAGGTCCCCATAGGTCGCCATAGCTCCCCAAACGTCCCCATACGCCCACATAGGTCCCTTAAGGTCCCCATAGGTCCCCAAAGGTGTCCATAGGCCCCCATAGGCCCCCATAGGTCCCGATACGTCCCCATAGGTCCCCATACGTCCCCAAAGGCCCCCATAGGCGCCCCTAGGTCCCCATAGGCCCCCATAAAACCCCATAGGTCCGCAAAGGTCCCCATATGTCCCCATAGGTCCCCAAAGGTGCCAATAAGCCCCCATAGGCCGGCACAGGCCCCCAATGGTCCCCAAAGGTCCCAAAGGTCCCCGTAGGTCCCCATAGGCCCCCATAAAACCCCATAGGTCCCCATAGGCTGCCATACACCCCCATAGGTCCCCAAAGGTCCCCATAGGTCGCCAAAGGTGCCCATAGGTCCCCAGAGGCCCCCATAGGTCCCGATAGGCCCCCATAGGTGCCAATACGACCCCATAGGCCCCCATAGGTCCCCAAAGGGCCCTATACGTCCCCATAGGTCCCCTAAGGTGCCAATAGGCCCCCATAGGCCCCCACAGGCCCCCATAGGTCCCCATAGGTCCCCAAAGGCCCCCAAAGGTCCCCATAGTTCCCCATACGTCTCCAAAGGCCATAGGCCCCCAAAGGTCCCCATAGGTCCCCGTGGGGCCCCATAAGTCCCCATAGGTCGCCATAGGTCCCCATAGGCGCCCATAGGTCCCCAAAGGTCCCCATAGGCCTCCATAGGTCCCCATAGGTCGCCATAGCTCCCCAAACGTCCCCATACGTCCCCATAGGTCCCTTAAGGTCCCCATAGGTCCCCAAAGGTGTCCATAGGCCCCCATAGGCCCCCATAGGTCCCGATACGTCCCCATAGGTCCCCATACGTCCCCAAAGGCCCCCATAGGCGCCCCTAGGTCCCCATAGGCCCCCATAAAACCCCATAGGTCCCCAAAGGTCCCCATATGTCCCCATGGGTCCCCAAAGGTGCCAATAAGCCCCCACAGGCCGGCACAGGTCCCCAAAGGTCCCCAAAGGTCCCAAGGGTCCCCGTAGGTCCCCATAGGTCCCCATAGATCCCCAATGGTCCCCATAGGTCGCCATAGGTCCCCATAGGCCCCCATAGGTCCCCATAGGTCCCCAAAGGCCCGCATGGGCCCCCATACGTCCCCAAAAGTGCCAATAAGCCCCGGTAGGCCCCCATACACCCCCATAGGTCCCCAAAGGTCCCCAAAGGTCCCCATACCCAAAGGCCCCATAGGCCCCCAAAGGTCCCCATACGCCCGCAAAGGCCCACATAGGCCCCCGTAGGCCCCCAAAGGTCCCCATAGGTCCCCATAATTCGCCATAGTTCCCCAAAGGCCCCCATAGGTGCCCCTAGGTCCCCATAGGCCCCCATAGGTCCCCATAGGTCCCCCAAGGACCCCAAAGATCCCCATAGGTCCCCAAAGATCCCAAAAGGCCCCCATAGGTCCCCAAAGGTCCCCATAGGTCACCATAGGTCCCCAAAAGCCCCCATAGGTGCCCGTAGGTCCACATAGGCCCCCATAGGTCCCCATAGGTCCCCCAAGGACCCCAAAGATCCCCATAGGTCCCCAAAGATCCCAAAAGGCCCCCATAGGTCCCCAAAGGTCCCCATAGGTCACCATAGGTTCCCAAAAGCCCCCATAGGTGCCCGTAGGTCCACATAGGCCCCCACAGGTCCCCATAGGTCCCCCAAAGACGCCAAAGGTCGCCATAGGTCCCCAGAGGCCCGGATAGGTCCCCAAAGGTCCCCATAGGCCCCAACAAGACCCCATAGGTCCCCAAAGGTATCCATATGTCCCCAAAGGTGCCAATGGCCCACCACACAATGGCCCCCATAGGCCCCGAATGATCCCCAAAGGTCCCCATAGGTCCCCATAGGCCCGGATAGGTCCCCATTGGTCCCCATAGGCCAGCATATGTCCTCACAGGTCCCCAATGGTCCCCAAAGGTCCTCATAGGTCCCCATAGGTCCCCATGGGTCCCAAAAGGCCACCACAAGCCCCCATAGGCCCCCATAGGTCCCCAAAGGTCCCCATAGGTCCCCAAAGGTGCCCATAGGTCCCCAAAGGTCGCCATAGGTCCCCATAGGTCCCCACAGGCAGCCATAGGTCCCCATGGGTCCCCATAGGTCCCCATAGGTCGCCATGGGTCCCCAGAGGCCCCCATAGGTCCCCATAGGTCGCCATAGATCCCCATAGGTCCCCAAAGGTCCCCATAGGCCCCCAAAGGTCCTCATAGGCCCCTATAGGCCTATAATAATCATCATGTGCCCACACATTGATTCATAGAGGCGTGCAAACGCCTGTATGAATCATCGCGTGGGCACGCGATGATTCGTAGAGGGGTGTAGACCCACTTAGAAATCATCGCGTGCCCAGGCGATGATTCATACAGGGGTGTACACCCCTCTATGAGTCATCATGTGCCCACACATTGATTCATAGAGGGCCTTGGACCCCTGTATGAATCATCGCGTGGGCACGCGATGATTCATAGAGGGCCGTAGACCTCCTTAGGAATCATCGCGTGCCCACGCGATGATTCATACAGGGGTGTACACCCCTCTATGAATCATCATGTGCCAACACATTGATTCATAGAGGCGTGCAAACCCCTGTATGAATCATCGTGTGGGCACGCGATGATTCATAGAGGGGTGTAGACCCACTTAAGAACATCGCGTGCCCACGCGATGATTCATAGTGCGGTGTAGACCCCCTTGGAAATCATCGCCTGCCCACGCGACGATTGATAGAGGGGTCTGAAACCCCCGCAGGAATCATCGCGTGCCCACGCGATGATTCGTAGGGGGGTCTACACCCCCTTAAGAATCATCGCATGCCCACACGATGATTCATAGAGGGGTGTAGACCCCCTTAGGAATTATCGCATGCCCTCTACACGTGATGCCCTCTACTCTAGAGGGCACGCGATGATTCCTAGGGGGATCTACAACCCCCTAGGAATCATTGCGTGCCCTCTACACTAGTATAAAGGGCACACGATGCACAACATGCAAACTGATGCACACTGATGCACACTGAAACACACTGATGCAAATTGATGCACACTGAAGCACACTGATTCACATGGATGCATACTGATGCACACTGATGCACACTGAAACACATTGATGCACACTGAAACACAGTGATGCACACGGATGCACATTGAAGCACACTTATGCTCACTCTACACGCGATGCCTTCTAGTTTAGAGGGCACGCGATGATTCCTAGGGGGGTCTACACCCCCCAAGGATTCATCGCGTGCCCTCTATACGCGATGCCGTATTCTAGAGGGCACGTGATGGTTCCTAGAAGGGTGTGCACCCCTAGGAATCATGGCGTGCCCTCTGAACTAGTCTAGAAGGCACGCGATGCATACTGATGCACATTGATGCACACTGAAGCACACTGGAGCACACTGAAGCACACTGATGCAAACTGATGCACATTGATGCACACTGATGCACACTCTACACGTGATGCCCTCTAGTTTAGAGGGCACGCGATGACTCCTAGGGGGGTCTACACACCCCTACCAATCATCGCGTGCCCTCTAGACTACTGCAAAGGGCACCTCTACACCCCCCTACGAATCGTCGCGTGCCCTCTACACGCGATGGCCTCTACTCTAGAGGGCATGCGATAATTCCTAGGGGGGTCTGCACCCCCCTAGGAATCATGGCGTGCCCTCTACACTAGTCTAGAGGGCACACCATGCACAACATGCACACTAATGCACGCTGATGCACACCGAAGCACACTGATGCACACTGATGCACAGTGATGCACACTGATGCACAGAGATGCATAGTGATGCACACTGTTGCACACTCATGCACACTCTACACGCGATGCCCTCTAGTTTAGAGGGCACATGATGATGCCTAGGGGGGTCTACACGCGCCTAGGAATCATCGCGTGCCCTCTAGACTACTGTAGAGGCCACCGATGATTCCTAGGGGGGTCTACACCCCCCTACGAACCATCGTGTGCCCATTACACGGGATGCACCCTACTCTAGAGGGCACGCGATGATTCCTAGGGGGGTCTGCACCCCCCTAGGAATCATCGTGTGCCCTCTACACTGGTCTAGAGGGCACACTCATGCACACTGATGCACACTGATGCACACTGAAACACACTGCTGCACACTGAAACACACTGCTGCACACTGAAGCGCATTGAGGCACATTGATGCACACTGATGCACACCGCAAAACATTGATGCACAGGGAAACAGACTGATGCTAAGCGATGCACAGTGATGCACACCCAAGCACACTGATGCACACTGATGCACACTGATGCACACTGATGCACACTGAAACACACTGATGCACACTGATGAACACCGATGCACACTGATGCACACTGATGCACACCGATGCACAGTGATGCACACAGATGCATGGTGATGCACACTGATGCACACTGATTTTTTTGAAATAAATTGGCCAATGGCTTTTACACCCTCCGTGGATTTTCCGGAAACTAAAGCGATCTCAGCAAACAAGGACGGGCAAGCACGAGCAATGCTTCAAGGTGTCCTCTAGATATGGTGTCCCCAAAGTTGAACTACGCGTTTCGGCGCAAGTTTATGCCCTCGTCAGGTCTAAAGGAAGTGAATGCATACATGTCAAGAACTCACCAGGGAACAAGCGCTCTTCTAACGCCGACGCTCACAAAAAGCAAGAACACAAAGGCTCACTCAGAAATTCACACATCACACCGCACACTCCACCAAAGGACACAAAAGCGCCATCAAACAAAAAGTCAAGCGACAAGAAACGCAAGAGACACACCCCGAACAAACAAGGTCCACAAACAAAAAGAGGAAAGAGCGCAAGTCGAAGTGGAGAAAAAACAAACGGGTAAATGTCCAACATTGGATTCATTCGTTGTTTGTCACGAGTGAAAAGGTGAACTTTGAAGTTCCAACTTTGATGGGTGACACTTCCCTCGCCCCACCACCGCCCTACCTTTCCAAGGTGTTAAGCTGTGGTGGTAAGAATGGTCCCTTTCCCCCGCTCAATCCCTTCATCCGTTCACTTTCCAAACATGTCACGGGTGAATGCATGGAACTTGAAAGCGTGCTTGTATGGAATGCATTTTTCTCCAAGTTGGAAAATGATTCTCCTTCTAAACTTCCATCATTGTGTGACTTTCCACACCGCCATCTCTTTGTTTCTAAAGGAACTAACCCACCTTCTAAGGTATCGAATTGTTGGGAGCCACGTATGTGTCTATCCATGAAGCAATTTTGAAACTAAGTGATCACACACGCTTCGCGCTTTGCGATTGCTCCAGACAACGTGGTTTGTTCCGTGAGTTACACATTTTCTTTCCCAAACTTGAAGATTATTTGTCGAACAACTTTGTGATTGAAGCGGATAAGGATGGTTCTCTTGTGTTTGTCTCCGAACACACGTACTTAATTGAAGCGAAATCAAATATGAACCAACTTCTCAATGGTGCATTGGTGTATAACTATTTAGGCCCGGTGAATGCTAACCTGGAGCACAATTTTCGTCAACCCCGGACTTGTAATTTTTCACCGGGTCCAAGGTTGGCCCATGGGGACCAACGCTGCGCCCCCGTGGGCCCAACTCACCCTCCGGTGCTACGAGCGCGCCAACCCCATGCCCCCAACCAGGGTTTTGTTCCGCTTTTTGGATGATGCGACCGTCTTGCGCCGATGCCCCCTATCCGAGGTCCATGAACACTGGCTCAGAACCTATCCACACGTTTTACCCTTTGAGTTAGGATGCAGAGTTGAACGGTCAAACATTCGCATGCTTGACATGCAGATTGTCTCTCTTTGTCCTTTCCAAACCTCGGTATGGTGGAAACCGACACACACGTGCTCCTACATCCCGTGGGAAGCAAATGTGCCGCGGCACATACACATCGCGTGGGTTAAGAAGGAATTTGTTCGCTACCTGCGCATTTGTTCATCCGTGCGCTTCTACCGACTTTGGTGTAGGCGACTTGTTCGTGCCTTCATTTATCTCAAGTACCCCAAGTCGGTTATCCAACGTCAATCGGTGGCATGGTGTGATAGAGACAAGTATTTGAAACTCAAACGTGATATGGTTTGCAACGTGGTGGGTGGGACGGTTGCAAATGAGCCACATGAGTCATCACTAAGCCAAGTGGAACTAAACAAGACGCCACGTTTACACACAACACCAAGGGCGTCCATACATGTGTTTAGGGTCCGCCACCGTTTGTCTTTGCCTATTCTTTGGTCCAACATCATCCGAACATTTAAAAGGAATTTGAATTGCTTGCCTAATGTCAAAATTTTCACTATTTTAAAGCCCCTTCCAACATAAAGGCATTATTCCGGTGCCGTCCACAGCAAGCGCTCCGTGCGCACGCTCCTGTGGCCAGCGATGGGAATTAGCTTTGTGTGCCTTTGAGGACAATTTTGTGGTTGGGACTCTACTTTCTCTATGTTTTTCTTGACATGTGTGCATTCACTTCCTTTAGACCTGATGAGGGCGTGAAGTAGCGCCGAAACGCGTAGCTCAACTTTGGGGACAACGTATCCAGAGGACACATTGAAGCATTGCTCGTGCTTGCCTGTGCTTATTTGTTGAGATCACTTTGGTTTCCGGAAAATCCACGAAGGGAAGCCATTGGCCAATTGGTTTCAAAAACACTGATGCACACAGATGCACAGTGATGCACACTGAAGCACACTGATGCACACTCTACATGCGATGCCCTCTAATTTAGAGGGCACGCGACGATTCCTAGGGGGCTCTACACACCCCTAGGAATCGTCGTGTGGCCTCTAGACTATTGTAGTGGCCACCGATGATTCCTAGGGGGGTCCACACACCCCTAGGAATCATCGCGTGCCCTCTAAACTAGTCTAAAGGGCACGCGATGCACACTGATGCACACTCATGTACACTGATGCACACTGAAACATACTGAAGCACACCGAAGCACACTGATGCACAAGTGCTCGGATTCCACGGATACACAGTCATGCACACTGATGCACACTGAAACACACTGATGCACACTAATGCAGAGTGATGCACAGTGATGCACACTGAAACACATTGATGCACATGCATAGAGGGCACGCAATGATTGCTAGGGGGGTCTGCACCCCCCGGGGAATCATCGCGTGCCCTCTACACTCGTCTAGAGGCACGCGATGCACACTGGTGCACATTGATGCACACTGATGCACACTGAAACACACTCATGCACACTGAAGCACACTAATGCACAGTGATGCACACGGATGCACACCGAAACACACTGATGCACAGTGATGCGCACTGATGAGGAGGAGGAGGAGGAGGAGGAGATGCGCTCCCCCGGTAGGGCGCCCCCGCGGCACATCCTCATGGTGCCCGCTGGCCCTCACCGGTCTGGCCGCGACCGAGAGGTGGGTTCTGTCCCAACCCGTCCGGCTAAGCATTAGGGCGGCGGCTCTCCTCTTCATCTCCTCCCCTTGTCCCGTGGCCCGCACAACGCGCACAGACTACCGCATTACACACTACCGGATCCCCCCAAGGGCACGGATTGGGGGGCGAGGCAGAGCGCCGGCTCCCCTTCGAGCACGGTCTGCCACCCCCCCACGAGAAGGAGGACGCAGTCTCACGCATGTGGGCCCTTAGCCCGCCAAGTACACCGACTGGGCAGCGTTTGACCAGCAGGTCTGGGGGGCTTGGTCCGTAGCCTGATCCCCCTCCCCCCTACCGCACAGCACTGCTACCGGAGGTTTCCGTGCGCGGACCAAGACACACTCTCCCCAGGCGCCTGTCCCACCAGGATCGCATATGAGGTCCAGTATGTATGGGTTGGTCTCCAGCGCCTACCGCGCGGGCGAGGGAGGCCCTCGCGCTCACGCGGTGGGGGCCTCGGTAATCCCAAAGTAAAGGATGCCCCCTCGGCCATGTGGCGGGGGCCGCGATGGTCCCAAAGCGAACAAGGCCCACTCGCCCATGCGGCAAGGGCCCCGGTGGTCCCAAAGCGAACGAGGCCCCCTCGCCCATGCGGCGAGGGCCCGGGTGGTCCCAAAGCGAAGCAGGCCCCCTCGCCCATGCGGCGGGGGCCTCAGTGGTCCCATAGCGAAGAAGGCCCCCTCGCCCATGCAACGGGGGCCTCGGTGGTCCCAAAGCGAAAGAGGCCCCCTTCGCCCATGCGGCAGGGGCCCCGGTGGTCCCAAAGCGAAGGAGGCCCCCTCGCCTATGCGGCTGGGGCCTCGGTGATGCCAAAGCGAAGGAGGCCCCCTCGCCCATGCGGCAGGGGCCTCGGTGGTCCCAAAGCGAAAGAGGGCCCCTCGCCCATGCGGAGGGGGCCTCGGTGATCACAGAGCGAAGGAGGCCCCCTCGCCCATGCGGCGTGGGCCTCAGTGGTCCCAAAGCGAAGGAGGCCCCCTCGCCCATGCGGCTCGGGCCTCGGTGGTCCCAAAGTGAAGGAGGCCCCCTCGCCCATGCGGCGGGGGCCTCGTTGGTCCCGAAGCAACGAGGCCCCCTCGCCCATGCGGCGGGGGCCTCGGTGGTCCCAAAGCGAAGGAGGCCCCGTTGCCCACGCTGCAGGGGCCTCAGTGTTCCCAAAGCGAAGAAGGCCCCCTCGCCCATGCGGCGGGGGCCTCGTTGGTCCCGAAGAGAAGGAGGCCCCCTCGCCCATGCGCTGGGGGCCTCGGTGGTCCCAAAGCGAAGGAGGCCCCCTCGCCCATGCTGCGGGGGCCTCGGTGGTCCCAAAGCGAACGAGGCCCCCTTGCCCATGCAGTGGGGGCCTCGTTAGTCCCAAAGCGAAAGAGGCCCCCTCGCCCATGCGGCGGGGGACTCAGTGATCCCAAAGCGAAGGAGACCGCCTCGCCCATGCGGCGGGGGCGTCGGTGGTCCCAAAGCGAATGAGGCCCCCTCACCCATGCGGTTGGGGCCTTGGTGGTCTGGGGCACCAACCAATAGGGCCGCCTATGAAAATTGTGCCCGCCGGCACGTGAATCCCCACATGCTACGAGAGCCTACGCCACGGCAGTGCCTCCCAATGGCACATTTGGGCCAGGGGGCACTAGTCAGGATGGCCTCCGACCCTCCCCGACCTCATCCGTGAGCACCCTCGCCCATGCGGCAGGGGCCTCGGTGGTCCCAAAGCAAAGGAGGCCCCCTCGTCCATGCGGCGGGGGCCTCGTTGGTCCCGAAGCAACGAGGCCCCCTCGCCCATGCGGCGGGGGCCTCGGTGGTCCCAAAGCGAAGGAGGCCCCCTCGCCCACGCTGCGGGGGCCTCGGTGGTCCCAAAGCGAACGAGGCCCCCTTGCCCATGCGGTGGGGGCCTCGTTAGTCCTAAAGCGAAAGAGGCCGCCTCGCCCATGCGGCGGGGGACTCGGTGATCCCAAAGCGAAGGAGACCGCCTCGCCCATGCGGCGGAGGCGTCGGTGGTCCCAAAGCAAATGAGGCCCCCTCGCCCATGCGGTTGGGGCCTCGGTGGTCTGGGGCACCAACCGATAGGGCCGGCTAAGAAAATTGTGCCCGCCGGCACGTGAGTCCCCACATGCTACGAGAGATTACGCCACGGCACTCCTCCCAATGGCACATCTAGGCCAGGGGGCACTAGTCAGGGTGGCCTACGACCCTCCCCGACCTCATCCGTGAGCACCCTCGCCCATGCGGCAGGGGCCTCGGTGGTCCCAAAGCGAAGGAGGCCCCCTCGCCCACGCTGCGGGGGCCTCGGTGGTCCCAAAGCGAACGAGGCCCCCTTGCCCATGCGGTGGGGGCCTCGTTAGTCCTAAAGCGAAAGAGGCCGCCTCGCCCATGCGGCGGGGGACTCGGTGATCCCAAAGCGAAGGAGACCGCCTCGCCCATGCGGCGGAGGCGTCGGTGGTCCCAAAGCAAATGAGGCCCCCTCGCCCATGCGGTTGGGGCCTCGGTGGTCTGGGGCACCAACCGATAGGGCCGGCTAAGAAAATTGTGCCCGCCGGCACGTGAGTCCCCACATGCTACGAGAGATTACGCCACGGCACTCCTCCCAATGGCACATCTGGGCCAGGGGGCACTAGTCAGGGTGGCCTACGACCCTCCCCGACCTCATCCGTGAGCACCCTCGCCCATGCGGCAGGGGCCTCGGTGGTCCCAAAGCGAAGGAGGCCCCCTCGCCCATGCAGCGGGGGCCTCAGTGTTCCCAAAGCGAAGGAGGCCCCCTCGCCCATGCGGCGGGGGCCCCGCTGATCCCAAAGCGAAGGAGGCCCCCTGGCCCATGCGGCGGGGGCCTCAGTGTTCCCAAAGCGAAGGAGGCCCCCTCGCCCGTGCGGCGGGGGCCTCGATGGTCGCAAGGCGGAGGAGGCCCCCGCGCCCATGCGGCGGGGGCCCCGCTGATCCCAAAGCGAAGGAGGACCCCTCCGCCCATGCGGCGGGGGCCTTAGTGTTCCCAAAGCGAAGGAGGCCCCCTCGCCCATGCTGCAGGGGCCTTGGTGGTCCCAAAGCGAAGGAGGCCCCCTCGCCCATGTGGCGGGGGCCTCGGTGGTCCCAAAGCGAAGGAGGCCCCCTTGCCCATGCGGCGGGGGCCTTGGTGGTCCCAAAGCGAAGGAGGCCCCCTAGCCCATGCGGCGGGGGCCTCGGTGGTCCCAAAGCGAAGAAGGCCCCCTTGCCCATGCGGTGGGGGCCTTGGTGGTCCCAAAGCGAAGGAGGCCACCCCGCCCATGCGGCGGGGGCCTCGGTGGCCCCGAAGCGAAGGAGGCCCCCTTGCCCATGCGGCGGGGGCCTCGGTGTTCACAAAGCGGAGGAGGCCCCCTCGCCCATGCGGCGGTGGTCAAAAAGCGGAGGAGGCCCCCTAGCCCATGCGGCGGGGGCCTCGGTGGTGTCAAAGCGAGGGAGGCCCCCTTGCCCATGCGGCGGAGGCTTCGGTGGTCACAAGGCGGAGGAGGCCCCCTTGCCCATGCGGCGGGGGCCTCGGTGGTCCCAAAGCGAAAGAGGCCACCTCGCCCATGCAGCCGGGGGCCTTGGTGGTCCCAAAGCGAAGGAGGCCCCGTTGCCCATGTAGCGGGGGCCTCGGTGGTCACAAAGCGGAGGAGGCCCCCTCGCCCGTGCGGCAGGGGCCTCGGTGGTCCCCAAGCGAAGGAGGCCCCGTCGCCCTTGTGGCGGCGGTCTCAGTGATCCCCAAGCGAAGCAGGAGCCCTCGCCCATGCGGCGCGGGCCTCGGTGGTCCCAAAGCGAAGGAGGCCCCCTCGCCCGTGTGGCACGGGCCCCGATGGTCCCAATACGAAGGAGGCCAGCCCGCCCTTGCGGCGGGGCCGTTGTCAGTCCCAAAGCGAAACAGGCTCCCTCGCCCATGAGGTGGGGGGCTCGGTGGTCCCAAAGCGAAAAAGGCCCCCTCGCCCATGCGGCAGGGGCCTCGGTTGTCCCAAAGTGAAGGCGGCCCCCTGGCCGATGCGGCGGCGGCCCCGCTGGTCCCAAAGCGAAGGAAGCCCCGTTGCCCATACGCCGGGGACCTCGGCGGTCCCAAAGCGAACAAGACGCCCTCGCCCATGCGGCGGTGGCCTCGGTGGTCCCAAAGCACAGGAGGCCCCCTCGCCCGTGCGGCAGGGCCCCCAATGGTCCCAAAGCGAAGGAGGGCAGCCCGCACATGCGGCGGGGGCGTTGTCAGTCCCAAAGCGAAAGAGGCCCCCTTGCCCATGAGGTGGAAAGAGGCTCCCTTGCCCATGAGGTGGGGCGTCGGTGGTCTCAAAGCGAAGGAGGCCAGCCCGCACATGCGGCGGGGCCGTTGTCAGTCCGGAAGCGAAACAGGCTCCCTCGCCCATGAGGTGGGGGCCTCGGTGGTCCCAAAGCGAAGGAGGCCCCCTCGCCCATGTGGCGGGGGCCTCGGTGGTCCCAAAGCGAAGGAGGGCCCATTGCCCATGCGGTGGGGGCCTTGGTGGTCCCAAAGCGAAGGAGGCCACCCCGCCCATGCGGCGGGGGCCTCGGTGGCCCCGAAGCGAAGGAGGCCCCCTTGCCCATGCGGCGGGGGCCTCGGTGTTCACAAAGCGGAGGAGGCCCCCTCGCCCATGCGGCGGTGGTCAAAAAGCGGAGGAGGCCCCCTAGCCCATGCGGCGGGGGCCTCGGTGGTGTCAAAGGGAAGGAGGCCCCCTTGCCCATGCAGCGGAGGTTTCGGTGGTGACAAAGCGGAGGAGGCCCCCTTGCCCATGCGGTGGGGGCCTCGGAGGTCCCAAAGCGAAAGAGGCCACCTCGCCCATGCGGCGGGGGCCTTGGTGGTCCCGAAGCGAAGGAGGCCCCCTTGCCCATGCAGCCGGGGCCTCGGTGGTCACAAAGCGGAGGAGGCCCCCTCGCCCATGCGGCAGGGGCCTCGGTGGTCCCAAAGCGAAGGAGGCCCCGTCGCCCTTGCGGCGGCGGTCTCGGTGATCCCCAAGCGAAGCAGGAGCCCTCGCCCATGCGGCGCGGGCCTCGGTGGTCCCAAAGCGAAGGAGGACCCCTCGCCCGTGTGGCACGGGCCCCGATGGTCCCAATACGAAGGAGGCCAGCCCGCCCTTGCGGCGGGGCCGTTGTCAGTCCCAAAGCGAAACAGGCTCCCTCGCCCATGAGGTGGGGGGCTCGGTGGTCCCAAAGCGAAAAAGGCCCCCTCGCCCATGCGGCAGGGGCCTTGGTGGTCCCAAAGCGAAGGAGGCCCCCTAGCCCATGCGGCGGGGGCCTCGGTGGCCCCGAAGCGAAGGAGGCCCCCTTGCCCATGCGGCGGGGGCCTCGGTGTTCACAAAGCGGAGGAGGCCCCCTCGCCCATGCGGCGGTGGTCAAAAAGCGGAGGAGGCCCCCTAGCCCATGCGGCGGGGGCCTCGGTGGTGTCAAAGCGAGGGAGGCCCCCTTGCCCATGCGGCGGAGGCTTCGGTGGTCACAAGGCGGAGGAGGCCCCCTTGCCCATGCGGCGGGGGCCTCGGTGGTCCCAAAGCGAAAGAGGCCACCTCGCCCATGCGGCGGGGGCCTTGGTGGTCCCAAAGCGAAGGAGGCCCCGTTGCCCATGCAGCGGGGGCCTCGGTGGTCACAAAGCGGAGGAGGCCCCCTCGCCCGTGCGGCAGGGGCCTCGGTGGTCCCCAAGCGAAGGAGGCCCCGTCGCCCTTGTGGCGGCGGTCTCAGTGATCCCCAAGCGAAGCAGGAGCCCTCGCCCATGCGGCGCGGGCCTCGGTGGTCCCAAAGCGAAGGAGGCCCCCTCGCCCGTGTGGCACGGGCCCCGATGGTCCCAATACGAAGGAGGCCAGCCCGCCCTTGCGGCGGGGCCGTTGTCAGTCCCAAAGCGAAACAGGCTCCCTCGCCCATGAGCTGGGGGGCTCGGTGGTCCCAAAGCGAAAAAGGCCCCCTCGCCCATGCGGCAGGGGCCTCGGTTGTCCCAAAGTGAAGGCGGCCCCCTGGCCGATGCGGCAGCGGCCCCGCTGGTCCCAAAGCGAAGGAGGCCCCGTTGCCCATACGCCGGGGACCTCGGCGGTCCCAAAGCGAACAAGACGCCCTCGCCCATGCGGCGGTGGCCTCGGTGGTCCCAAAGCACAGGAGGCCCCCTCGCCCGTGCGGCAGGGCCCCCAATGGTCCCAAAGCGAAGGAGGGCAGCCCGCACATGCGGCGGGGGCGTTGTCAGTCCCAAAGCGAAAGAGGCCCCCTTGCCCATGAGGCGGAAAGAGGCTCCCTTGCCCATGAGGTGGGGCGTCGGTGGTCTCAAAGCGAAGGAGGCCAGCCCGCACATGCGGCGGGGCCGTTGTCAGTCCGGAAGCGAAACAGGCTCCCTCGCCCATGAGGTGGGGGCCTCGGTGGTCCCAAAGCGAAGGAGGCCCCCTCGCCCATGTGGCGGGGGCCTCGGTGGTCCCAAAGCGAAGGAGGGCCCCTTGCCCATGCGGTGGGGGCCTTGGTGGTCCCAAAGCGAAGGAGGCCACCCCGCCCATGCGGCGGGGGCCTCGGTGGCCCCGAAGCGAAGGAGGCCCCCTTGCCCATGCGGCGGGAGCCTCGGTGTTCACAAAGCGGAGGAGGCCCCCTCGCCCATGCGGCGGTGGTCAAAAAGCGGAGGAGGCCCCCTAGCCCATGCGGCGGGGGCCTCGGTGGTGTCAAAGGGAAGGAGGCCCCCTTGCCCATGCAGCGGAGGTTTCGGTGGTGACAAAGCGGAGGAGGCCCCCTTGCCCATGCGGTGGGGGCCTCGGAGGTCCCAAAGCGAAAGAGGCCACCTCGCCCATGCGGCGGGGGCCTTGGTGGTCCCGAAGCGAAGGAGGCCCCCTTGCCCATGCAGCCGGGGCCTCGGTGGTCACAAAGCGGAGGAGGCCCCCTCGCCCATGCGGCAGGGGCCTCGGTGGTCCCAAAGCGAAGGAGGCCCCGTCGCCCTTGCGGCGGCGGTCTCGGTGATCCCCAAGCGAAGCAGGAGCCCTCGCCCATGCGGCGGGGGCCTCGGTGGTCCCCAAGCGGAGGAGGCCCCCTCGCCCATGCGGCGCAGGCCTCGGTGGTCCCAAAGCGAAGGAGGACCCCTCGCCCGTGTGGCACGGGCCCCGATGGTCCCAATACGAAGGAGGCCAGCCCGCCCTTGCGGCGGGGCCGTTGTCAGTCCCAAAGCGAAACAGGCTCCCTCGCCCATGAGGTGGGGGGCTCGGTGGTCCCAAAGCGAAAAAGGCCCCCTCGCCCATGCGGCAGGGGCCTTGGTGGTCCCAAAGCGAAGGAGGCCCCCTAGCCCATGCGGCGGGGGCCTCGGTGGTCCCAAAGCGAAGAAGGCCCCCTTGCCCATGCGGTGGGGGCCTTGGTGGTCCCAAAGCGAAGGAGGCCACCCCGCCCATGCGGCGGGGGCCTCGGTGGCCCCGAAGCGAAGGAGGCCCCCTTGCCCATGCGGCGGGGGCCTCGGTGTTCACAAAGCGGAGGAGGCCCCCTCGCCCATGCGGCGGTGGTCAAAAAGCGGAGGAGGCCCCCTAGCCCATGCGGCGGGGGCCTCGGTGGTGTCAAAGCGAGGGAGGCCCCCTTGCCCATGCGGCGGAGGCTTCGGTGGTCACAAAGCGGAGGAGGCCCCCTTGCCCATGCGGCGGGGGCCTCGGTGGTCCCAAAGCGAAAGAGGCCACCTCGCCCATGCGGCGGGGGCCTTGGTGGTCCCAAAGCGAAGGAGGCCCCGTTGCCCATGCAGCGGGGGCCTCGGTGGTCACAAAGCGGAGGAGGCCCCCTCGCCCGTGCGGCAGGGGCCTCGGTGGTCCCCAAGCGAAGGAGGCCCCGTCGCCCTTGTGGCGGCGGTCTCAGTGATCCCCAAGCGAAGCAGGAGCCCTCGCCCATGCGGCGCGGGCCTCGGTGGTCCCAAAGCGAAGGAGGCCCCCTCGCCCGTGTGGCACGGGCCCCGATGGTCCCAATACGAAGGAGGCCAGCCCGCCCTTGCGGCGGGGCCGTTGTCAGTCCCAAAGCGAAACAGGGTCCCTCGCCCATGAGGTGGGGGGCTCGGTGGTCCCAAAGCGAAAAAGGCCCCCTCGCCCATGCGGCAGGGGCCTCAGTTGTCCCAAAGTGAAGGCGGCCCCCTGGCCGATGCGGCGGCGGCCCCGCTGGTCCCAAAGCGAAGGAGGCCCCGTTGCCCATACGCCGGGGACCTCGGCGGTCCCAAAGCGAACAAGACGCCCTCGCCCATGCGGCGGTGGCCTCGGTGGTCCCAAAGCACAAGAGGCCCCCTCGCCCGTGCGGCAGGGCCCCCAATGGCCCCAAAGCGAAGGAGGGCAGCCCGCACATGCGGCGGGGGCGTTGTCAGTCCCAAAGCGAAAGAGGCCCCCTTGCCCATGAGGTGGAAAGAGGCTCCCTTGCCCATGAGGTGGGGCGTCCGTGGTCTCAAAGCGAAGGAGGCCAGCCGGCACATGCGGCGGGGCCGTTGTCAGTCCGGAAGCGAAACAGGCTCCCTCGCCCATGGGGTGGGGGCCTGGGTGGTCCCAAAGCGAAGGAGGCCCCCTCGCCCATGTGGCGGGGGCCTCGGTGATGTGGCGGGGGCCTCGGTGGTCCCAAAGCGAAGGAGGGCCCCTTGCCCATGCGGTGGGGGCCTTGGTGGTCCCAAAGCGAAGGAGGCCACCCCGCCCATGCGGCGGGGGCCTCGGTGGCCCCGTAGCGAAGGAGGCCCCCTTGCCCATGCGGCGGGGGCCTCGGTGTTCACAAAGCGGAGGAGGCCCCCTCGCCCATGCGGCGGTGGTCAAAAAGCGGAGGAGGCCCCCTAGCCCATGCGGCGGGGGCCTCGGTGGTGTCAAAGGGAAGGAGGCCCCCTTGCCCATGCAGCGGAGGTTTCGGTGGTGACAAAGCGGAGGAGGCCCCCTTGCCCATGCGGTGGGGGCCTCGGAGATCGCAAAGCGAAAGAGGCCACCTCGCCCATGCGGCGGGGGCCTTGGTGGTCCCGAAGCGAAGGAGGCCCCCTTGCCCATGCAGCCGGGGCCTCGGTGGTCACAAAGCGGAGGAGGCCCCCTCGCCCATGCGGCAGGGGCCTCGGTGGTCCCAAAGCGAAGGAGGCCCCGTCGCCCTTGCGGCGGCGGTCTCGGTGATCCCCAAGCGAAGCAGGAGCCCTCGCCCATGCGGCGGGGGCCTCGGTGGTCCCCAAGCGGAGGAGGCCCCCTCGCCCATGCGGCGCGGGCCTCGGTGGTCCCAAAGCGAAGGAGGCCCCCTCGCCCGTGTGGCACGGGCCCCGATGGTCCCAATACGAAGGAGGCCAGCCCGCCCTTGCGGCGGGGCCGTTGTCAGTCCCAAAGCGAAACAGGCTCCCTCGCCCATGAGGTGGGGGGCTCGGTGGTCCCAAAGCGAAAAAGGCCCCCTCGCCCATGCGGCAGGGGCCTCGGTGGTCCCAAAGTGAAGGCGGCCCCCTGCCCGATGCGGCGGCGGCCCCGCTAGTCCCAAAGCAAAGGAGGCCCCGTTGCCCATACGCCGGGGACCTCGGCGGTCCCAAAGTGAAGGGGGTCCCCTCGCCCATGCGGCGGGGCCTCGGTGGTCCCAAAGCGAACAAGACGCCCTCGCCCATGCGGCGGTGGCCTTGGTGGTCCCAAAGCACAAGAGGCCCCCTCGCCCGTGCGGCAGGGCCCCCAATGGTCCCAAAGCGAAGGAGGGCAGCCCGCACATGCGGCAGGGGCGTTGTCAGTCCCAAAGCGAAAGAGGCCCCCTTGCCCATGAGGTGGAAAGAGGCTCCCTTGCCCATGAGGTGGGGCGTCGGTGGTCTCAAAGCGAAGGAGGCCAGCCCGCACATGCGGCGGGGCCGTTGGCAGTCCCAAAGCGAAAAAGGCCCCCTCGCCCATGCGGCAGGGGCCTCGGTGGTCCCAAAATGAGGGAGGCCCCCTGGCCGATGCGGCGGGGGCCCCGCTGGTCCCAAAGCGAAGGAGGCCCCGTTGCCCATACGCCGGGGACCTCGGCGGTCCCAAAGTGAAGGAGGTCCCCTCGCCCATGCGGCGGGGCCTCGGTGGTCCCAAAGCGAACGAGGCCCCCTCGCCCGTGCGGCAGGGCCCCCGATGGTCCCAAAGCGAAGGAGGCCAGACCGCACATGCGGCGCGGGCGTTGTCAGTCCCAAAGCGAAAGAGGCCCCCTTGCCCATGAGGTGGAAAGAGGCTCCCTTGCCCATGAGGTGGAAAGAGGCCCCCTTGCCGATGAGGTGGGGGCGTCGGTGGTCTCAAAGCGAAGGAGGCCCCCTCGCCCATGCGGCAAGGGCCTGGGTGATTTCAAAGTGCACGAGGCCTCCTCGCCGATACGGCGGGGGCCCCACTGCTCCCAAAGCGAAGGAGGCCCCGTCGCCAATACGCCCGGGGCCTCGGCGGTCCCAAAGTGAAGGAGGTCCCGTTGCCCATGCGGCGGCGACCCCGGTGGTCCCGAAGCGAAGAAGGCCCCCTCGCCCATGCGGCGCGGGCCCCTTTGGTCCCGAAGAGAAAGAGGTCCCCTCGCCCATGCGGCGCGGGCCTCCCTGGTCCCAAAGCGAAGGACGCCAACTCGCCCATGCGCCGCTGTGTGGGGGTGGATGGGGTGTGTGTCCCCTCATGCCCCCACAGGGCGCCCCTATCCCTCATGCAGCCCAAGCAGGACCGGAGGGACTCGAGTGTATCCGCCGCTGCATGGGGGTGGATGGTGTATGTGTCCCCTCATGCCCCCACGGGGCGCCCCTGTCCCCAAGCGGCCCAGGCAGGACCGGAGGGACTCGGGTGTATCCATCGCTGTGTAGGGGTGGATGGTGTGCGCATCCCCTCGTACCCCCATGGGGCGCCCCTATCCCTCATGCAGCCCAGGCAGGACCGGAGGGGCTCTGGTGTATCTGCCGCTCTGTGGCGGTGGATGGTGTGCGTGTCCCCTCATACCCCCAGGGGCGCCCCTATCCCTCATGCAGCCGAGGCAGGACCGGCGGGACTCGGGTGTATCCGGCGCTGTGTGGGGGTGGATGATGTGTGTGTCCCCTTGTACCCCCACAGGGCGCCCCTATCCCTCATGCAGCCCAGGCAGGACAGGAGGGACTCGGGTGTATCCGCCGCTGTGTGGGGGTGGATGATGTGTGTGTCCCCTTGTACCCCCACGGGGCGCCCCTATCCCCAAGCGGCCCAGGCAGGACCGGAAGGGTTCCGGTGTATCCGCCGCGCTGGGGGGGCGGACGGTGTGCGTGTCCCCTCATACCCCCACGGGGCGCCCCTATCCCCCAAACGGCCCAGGCAGGACCGGAGGGGCTCGGGTGTATCCACCGCTGTGTGGGGGTGGATGATGTGTGTGTCCCCTTTTACCCCCACGGGGCGCCCCTATCCCTCATGCAACCCAGGCAGGACCGGAGGGACTCGGGTGTATCTGTCCCTGTGTGGGGGTGGATGATGTGCGTGTCCCCTCGAACCCCCACGGGGCGCCCCTATCCCTCATGCAGCGCAGGCAGGACCGCAGGGACTCGACTGTATCCGCCGCTTTGTGGGGGAAGATGATGTGCGTGTCCCCTCATACCCCCACGGGGCGCCCCTATCCCTCATGCAGCCCAAGGAGAACCGGAGGGACTCAGGTGTTTCCGCCGCTGCGTGGGGGTGGATGGTGTGCGTGTCCCTTCGTACCCCCACGGGGCGCCCCTATCCCCCAAAAGGCCCAAGCAAAACCGGAGGGACTCAGGTGTATCCGCCGCTGTGTGGGGATGGACGTGCAGTGCGCCTACCTTGTTCCCCCTCGGGGCATCCCTATTCCCAAAGGAGCGGGACGGGGCGGGCGGGATACGGGTGTCTCCATCGCTGCAGGGGAAGGCCGTGTGACCACCTGGCTCCCCTGGGATCGCCTCCATGAGCGTCTGCAAGGAAAGGCGGTCTGCAGCGGTGCGGTCCCGTCATTCGGGGGGCCTAGGTCCCCGCTCTACCAGCGGCCGTCGCCAGGACCTGAAATACCTCCTGGTACCCCCTACCGTGGAGCGCCGGGCTGGGTCATCCGGTCCAAGGACCGTATTAACGCCTCGCCTCCGCAAGCCGTCAACGGGGGTACACCCAATTCCTAAACTCCCTCAGCAGCGGCCGCTGTCAGCAGGCACGCCCTGTTGTGGGGCCCCGGGCCGGGTCATCCGGTCCGAAGACCGTACCAACGCCTCGCACCAGGAGCTGTCCACGGGGGTGTCTTCTGCCAACAAACTACCCTGTGCTACCCTAAGCAGCAGCGGGCGAGTAGGCAAGCAAAACCACGGTTCATAGCCCCGGGGTAGCAGTATCCGGGACTAGACGTGAGTCCTCTTAACCAGAACAACCCTAAATCCCGCCGGGGCTTAACTATTAAATGTAACGGAATTTAGGGCCCCCTTGGGCCTTTTCAGCCCGCGGAGTGTACTGAGGCGTGACTGCCAGCACTTGCGTTTGGCCTGCCATACCCATTTCCGGGCCCACCTCAACACGGGCAGTCGGGTCCGGCTCGGTGGAGCGCACTTAACTGGGCATGGGGGAGGCCATTTACCCGTTAAGCTTTAGTTACGGCAGTAAGCCCTATTTATTGTGTTATTTTCCTCTGTACAAATTTACCCCGCAGACATGCCCCATCCGGTGGTGCGCTCACCTTCGGGGCTGCCGTTGGGGGGTCCGGGGCTTTAAACCGGACCTCCGGCCCTCCGAGGCTGTTGACCGGAGGCGTACATTATACAATACTGAGGTTCATTGTTTCTACGACATACATTACTTAATACATACACATCACACATGTCCAATCAAGCGCCCTGGGGGGGCGCTAGTCCAAGAACTGGGGGGCCTCCCCTTACTTCACCATACCTCTTCCACCACGTGGGTATACAAATTCCAAAAAATTCCAAAATTCCCAACAACCCCCAATGGACAAAAAACCGGGGGCCGGGAGGCCTCCCCTTCTTTCAAGGCAACTCCGGACACTGGCAGGGGATGGCGCCTCTCCGTGGTATAGACGCGGGGGGGGGGGCTTCCCTATAGTTCATGTCGCATATTCCGCCCCCATGGGGCCCCCCAGGCCACAGGTCCGGGAGTTGGGAGATTATGGAGTAAAGGGGAGACAGCGGCGCGGCTGGGGAAAGGGCCAGAGCCTGCCGTTACGGTGCTTACTGCGCCGGGGCGCTGGGACCTACCCGCAGCTTCGGCAGTCTGGCTCCCCATGAACTAAGGGGAGGCCCCCCGAGCCACATGAGAATGTGACGATCGTGATGGAAGGAGCGGCCCCCCTAGCTTCTCTCGGTGGGGCGCTGCTCGCCCGGTGTGCCTTGAAATAAGGGGAGGCCCCCCGAGCCTCGCCGCGGGGGGGCTCCAGCCCCTCCCAGTGCCCGGAGGTCTCCTGGAAAAAGGGGAGGCCCCCCCGGTCCGCGGTTTGCTGTCCGTGGGGAGCGCCGCATTCGGTTGCCTCCCCTTCGTTCACAGGCCTGAACGGGCGTTCGAGAGGCCTAATGGCCCCAAGTCCTCGCACTCAATCCCCATCCCATGATGCACCTCTGCAGAGACACGCGGTGTGATGGGTTGGGGAACGGAGAGAGCAGAAGCGAGCCCTAGAGCGGGCTAGGCCACAAGGAGACCCGGAGCACCCCTGCATACCGCCACCCCACGGTGGAGCCCGCCTTGTTCCAACGTGGCTGCCCCACGGTGGCCGGCGAGGCATGCGGCGCGCAATCCCGTGACCCACCCGCCGCGGCTGGGCTGGGTCACCCCCCAGATTGCGTGTTAGCCCAGGGGACCCCCCCTTGGTTTCAACCCCAAACCACGGTGAGGTCACGCGCCCCTAGGCGGTAGTGGGGGTGATGCACAGTGATGCACAGTGATGCACAGCGATGCACACTGATGCACACTGATGCACATTGAAACACGCTGATGCACACTAATGCACACTGAAACACATTGATGCACAGTGATGCACACTGATGCACAGCAATGCACATTGAAGCACACTGATGCAGACTAAAACACACTGATGCACACGGATGCACACTGAAACACAGTGATGCACACTGAAACACATTAAGGCATAGTGATGCACACTGATGCACAGTGATGCACACTGAAGCACACTGATGCACACTGAAACAACGATGATGCAGAGCGATGCACACTGAAACACATTGATGCACAGTGATGCCCACTGATGCACACTAATGCACATTGAAACACACTGATGCAGCCTGCAGCACACTGAAGAACAATGATGCACACTAATGCACACTGAAACACACTGATGCACAGTGATGCACACTTAAACATACGGATGTACAGTGATGCGCACTAAAGCACATTGATGCACACTGAAGCACACCGCAACACACTAAAGCACACTCATGCACACTAAAGCACACCGATGCACATGATGCACACTAATGCACACTCATGCAGGCTGCTGCACACCGATGCACACCCAAGCACAATGATGCACACTGATGCACATTGAAGCACACACATGCAAAGTGATGCACACTGAAGCACACTGAAACACAGCCGTGACCTATGAAATTGATCAGGGGGGGGGGGGGCTATGACCTACACACACTAACTTGGGTTGTCCAATCAGGTCTCTAGGGCCACTAGGCTCTGCTCTAGAATTGCAAGAGAGAACAGGTATTCACTAGGCAACCCTAGCCTGACAGGGGATGCCACTACGCGTTTTCCCCACGAGGGCTTGGAGCGTTGTGCTAACGGTGCGCAATAGAAAGGGCTGTGATCTTCACCCCATTAGGGGTCTTTTATCATATTCGGCGCCACGTGGCCCACTATGCGCGCCCCCGCTGGGGTTCAAGTTGTATTTTGTTGTGTGGTCGGCGCCCCCTTTTTTGGTTGGGGGACTTGTGCACCAATGACCCTTGCCTTGACCCACCTGTGACAATAACAAACAAGAGGTTTGCCCTACTGGCCAGTCATTTAGCCCATCCCCGTATTATACGGATCTTAGGGACTACCTCTCAAGGGGTCCGGCAACCCTCCTACCAAGCAAGCAAGCTTAACTAGAGGACTCCGCTTGTTCTCTTATAGAACGTAGGGGGGAGGCCATTTTATCCTAACAAAGTTTACCGCGTGCATTTCGCGTGGCCTACCCTTTCAGAGTGGTCGAATGCTACGATGATCCCACAAATGACTATGCTACCGGATTTGACACGTAGTGAGGACTTGCTGTGTGTGGAACCAGGTTATGCAGTGGGAAACTGCTTCCTAGTGTGCATGACGCACAATGACTATAGGCTGAAGAAGACAGTGGTGAGAAGATCGAAAGCCGAGATGAATCAGCACGTTGCAATTCATGTGGTATCAGAGACCCCACCCGCCAATTAGATCCATCCATGTGGCTTAAAGGGGGAGGGGGCTTACCTTGGGCAGGATGGGGTGGTGCCCAGGGGCAGGGTGCAGAAAGGAAAGCAAAGCACACACACATCCAAGAAGATAAGAGTCACATACGAATTGATGTACACTTTCAAGCACAACGCCAAGCCCAAGCCTAAAAGCAAGACATGGGTGATAGTCCCACCAAGTTTATTCAACGAGAGGGGGGGGGGGTCCAAAAACGTTCCCCTCTTCGCACAGGCACGGAGGCATAGCATGATGCAGCACCAAGGTTGAGATTGGTGCGTGGCTATGTTGTTGTGGTATGCCAACATGTGTGCCAACACCATGGTTGGCACACAAGTGTCAATGCGCATGCTCTCAGCATGGCTTTTACATGTTCTATCAATGGGACGGGACTGAAATTCAATTAAACAGTGGGTTTCCATGCTTTCCGGGACACTTGTTTTCAAGGGGGGGGGGGGGCTACATGAAAGCACCCAAGACTGGGGGATGGAAGCATGTAAAGGGCTAAGGGGGCGTGGGGGAGGGGGGGGGTTCCGACCAGTGTCTGTGTGGGGGGGGGGTCATCTTCCATTGGAACGTCTGATGTGGGTCTTAGAAAGGGGGGGGGGTCTGATGTAGTGCATCATGACAGAGCGTTGGGTAGGTGGATTTATGCTTTGGGTAATGGCGGTCCATAAAAGTATAATGCTTGATGTCTAATGGCCAATTTGGTCGCTATACACAATCGTGGTGCAAATCCCTCAAGGAAACGCTACAGCCCTTGTACATTGGAGTATACAACCATGCGGTGAATCTTGGAGGGGTGTAGACCCCTCAGATATTCACTGCAGCGTTGATGCATCGCAGAGAGCGCCCAGACTTTGAGGGGTGTAGAGGCCTTAAAGATTTCAGTGCGGCCCTTATACATCGCATTGGACCACAAAAGCTGAATCCTTGATAGGTGTAGACCCCTCACGGTCCTTAACAAGTGTAGACCCCTCACGGGTACACTACAGCCATTATACATCGCAGTAGACCACCTGCGGTGGGTCCTTCAGGGAACTAGACGCCTCAAGGATCCACCACAAGCCTTATGCTTCGCACTAGACAACGTGCTAAGAATCCTTGAGGGTTGTAGACCCATTAGGGATTCACCGAAGTCGTTTTACCCCGTAGTAGAACACCTATGGGGAATCCTTGAAGAGTGTAGACCCCTCAATGGTTCACCGCACCCCTTTTTCATCGTAGTAGACCACCTCCGGTGAATCGTTGAGGTGGGTAGACCCCTAGGGGTCTCAGTGCAGCCCTGATGCATCGCATGGCAGTGCGGAATCCTTGAGGCGTGTCCACCCCACAACGATTCACTGTAGCCCTTACACATCGTAGTAGACCACTTGCACTGAATCCTTGAGGAGTGTAGACCCCTCAAGGATTCACCGCACCCCTTATGGAACGCACTACACCACGTGCGGTGAATCCATGAGGGGTGTAGACCCCTGAGAGATTCACCGTAGCCCTTATACATCGTAGTAGACCTCCTGCAAAGCATCCTTGAGAGGTCTAGACCCTTTGGGGACTCACCGCAGCCCTTATGTATCGTAGGGCAGCGCTGAATTCCTTGAGGGGTGTAGACCCCTCAAGGATTCACCGTAGCATTTATGCATTGCAGTACACCACCTGCCGTGAATCCTTGAGGACTCTAGTCCCCTCACGGATGCATTGCAGCCCTTGTACATTGCAGCACACCACCTGCGGTGAATCCTTGAGAGATGTGGACCCCTCACGGATTCACAGTGGCCCTTATACCTCGCAATAGACCACCTGCAACGAACCCTTGAGGGGTAGAGACCCCTCAATATCTCACCGCAACCCTCACACATCGTAGTAGACCACTTGCGGCGAATCCGTGAGGGGTGCCGACCCCTCACCGATTCGCCGCAGCCCTTATACATCGCAGTAGACAACTTGCGGTGAATCCTTGAGAAGTGTCGAATACTAGGACTACTAAGAGAACCCCAGCGAGCTGTTGACAAATACGTGCTCCATTTGTGATATCAGTCTTTGAAACATAGTTTTATGGCGGGGCTGATCCGCTTTCCGTATTTCACACCTCCATTATGGGAAAAAACAGCAGCCGCGCTCGTATTCTGTGGGGGCCCAAAATGGTGGTTTTTTGCTGCTTCGCACCCCTAAATTGCGTGTCGTTCCCCCTCCCCATACACCCTGGCTGGGAACCACCCTCCATTACGCTTGGCTGTGTAGCACAGAGGCTAGGCTCTGTGCACGACATGAATTTCTTTTGGGAAAACGATAGGTAGCACTATGGGCCTCCTAAGGTATAAGGGCCATGGTGACTCCCTGAGGGGTGTACACCCCTCAAGGATTCACGCAAGTGGTCTACTGTGATGTATGAGGGCTGTGGTGAACCCTTGAGGGGTCTACACGCCTCAAGGAATCACCGCAAGTGGTCTGCTTCGATGCATAAGAGCTGCGGTGAATCCTATACCCCTCGTTGCTTCACGGCAGATGGTGTGCTGCGGTGTATAAGGGCTGGGGTGAATCGTTGAGGGGTCTACACCCCTCGAAAATTCGCTATGAGTGGTGTACTGCGATATGTAAGGGCTGCGGTGAATCCCCGAGGGGTCTACAACGCTCAAGGTTTCACCGCACGTGGTCTAATGCGATGTACAAGGGCCGCGGTGAATCATTGAGGTGTCTACACCCCTCAAGGAATCATAGGGGTGATGTACTGCGATGTGTAAGGGCTGCGGTGAATCTGTGAGGGGTCTACACCCCTCAAGGGTTCACCGCAGGTGGTCTACTGCGATGCATAAGGGCTGCGAAGAATCCTTGAGGGGTCTACACCCCTCAAGGATTCACCGTAGGCCACCTGATGTGATGTGCAAGGACTGTAGTGAATCTCTAAGGCGTCACCACCCCTCAAGGATTTACACCAAGGGCTGCACATGGTGCTGTGATGCACAACATACAAGGTGGAAAATGGCGGGAAAATGCTAAGCATATTGCTGAGGATATTTGGGGATGCTCAGCATTCATGCTCAGCAAATGGGACTCATATTGCAGGGTTGATCTCGGAAGTCCCAGCCAAAATTTCTTCCGAGCTGCCCCGGCACGTTCGGCTGGGAAGGAGATGCAACATTCCTACCGATATCGGTTGCGTTTTGGGACCCGATTTGGCTGCCAAAACTTCCGAGCATCTTTCCATGGGATTTCAAAAACTTCCAAGCGTTTTTCCATCGGTTTTTTGTACGATGAACTACACCGTTCTGGGTTCCCAAATCCCACACCTCAGCAAAGAAACACACAAAAAGACAAGCATGACAGTTCACTTAAGCTTGAAATGTGAATGTTCAATGGGCAAGACAACGCCCTGTAAATATGAAACTTCTTACGTGTACAATACAAGTTCACTACTTGTATCCATTCGCGAGTTAAAGTGGACCCAGAGCCACATAGTGACTTGGCTGAAAGAGGCCGTGAAGCCCCTAATCCCAAAAAAAGCAGGTTGCCTGTTCATTTCAGCTTGAACTGTGAATGCTGTACTCTCCTTCGCTGAGCATCTGCACCTGACAGCCATCACTTGACATGGCATCCACATCCACCACCGCTCCCCCAGGACTATGTACAAACACACGACGATACTTCTTGGGTTGAGGTTGCGGTTCAGGGTTGTCACTGGATGATGAGGAAGAATCTGAGGCACTTAGTGTGGAGGCAGCACATAGGTGCACAGCATCATCATCCGAATCATTATCCTCGGGGTGCTACTGCCCCCACTATCACTGCCGCTGCTGCTGCTGCTGCTGCTGCTGCTGTTACTGCTACTACTGCCACTGCCACGAGGGCACACAAGTTGCTGCTCAATGTCGCTATCAACAATGGGTACACGCGCCAACTTCGTATGTCTCATGAGTTGAACACGCTGCTGCTCGTTCAAACCCGTAGGACCTTGAAATGAAGCAGCACTGTCCTCGCCCTCCGAAGCGGGTACAATATCAACTGTCGCAGGGTTCGAAGCTCTGCTTTGAGGGATGGGCCCCACACGTCTCTTACCCTTTCCCTTGTCCTTCAGCGCCTTACGGCGTGCAGCACAGGACTTACATGTGGCACGGCTATTCGAACCTAGCTTGGGCCACTTGCAAACAGCTTCCCTGTCCAGTGGTACCCATTGACGGACGCCACGCTTTGAGCAGCAGGTCCCACACACACACATACCACATCACTCTCGGGATTTGCACCTGGAAAGGTGCATTTCACCGAACGGGTGTCTGGGTGCATATATAGGGAGCAACGTTTGGGTAGCCACTCGCAATCCCTGACCTTGGGAAGCTCTTGCCAGGTCAACATGTCTGTGCACCTAGGCACATTGCAGGACATTGGGAACTAGTGTCCCTGGAAATCAATTATACTGATTTTTGTGTTAATATTTGGACGGCCCCGGGGCTCGTAACCGTCTGCGTAGAGGCCTAAGGTCAGGGTGGCATGGGGTGGTGGGGGTTTCTACCGGCCTTGGGCAGCCAATGAGCCACACTTCTGTAGAAGTAGATGGCAAAGCTTTGGTAGCAACTTCCTGTTGTCCAGGGAGTAGTCCACTGCAGGAAGATGTAGCTCCTCCTGCTGCCTTAAAGCAACCATTGACCAACCAACCCCTGGTTGGAGATGGTCTAAGGTGCGCAAGACAGCGGCTGGCACCACATGCTCATGGTGAAGGCGAAGTGCAGCAGCCTGGCAATGTGGTGCTTGGGTGACTGATGTGGCCTCTGTGGTAGGCAAAGGGCCAAGGGACCTACGCAAGACTGTGGAGGTGCCACTTGGGGGGCGCTGTAGCTGGTCTAGGTCCTTGGCCTGCAAAGGGGTAGCGGTGGGGAAGTTCATGGGAAAGGCTGACACCATGAATTGATCAGCTGGAATAGGGCATGGGCTGGCAAATGCCTGCAGCTTGGAGATCTCCCCCTTCACCCATATAGCATGGTGGTTCACAACAAATTCATGGTGAAACATGGTGCCTGGGAAACAGAAGATTGCACTAGGCCACTGTTTTGGTTTGTTTCAAGGGACCCATGTATGCAAAGCCCCAACCAGTACCGTTCACCAGAGCCTTGATTTGCCAGGAATGGTCCAACCAGTTTCGAGATCCAAGGGTCAAAAGTGTGCTCGACTATCCGCCCCCTCCCTCTGCGCCACTGTTTTGGTATGTTTCTAAGGAACCGTGTATGGAAAGCCCCAAAGAGTACCTTTCACCATAGCCTTGATTTGCCAAGAATGGTCCAACGAGTTTCGAGATCCAAGGGTCAAAAGTGTGCTCGACTATCTGCCCCCTCCCTCTGCGCCACTCTTTTGGTATGTTTCAAAGGAACCATGTACGGAAAACCCCAACCAGTACCTTTCAGTAGAGCCTTGAATTGCCAGGAATGGTCCAACCAGTTTCGAGATCCATAGGGTCAAAAGTGTGCTCCACTATCCGCCCCCTCCCTTTGCGCCACTGTTTTGGTATGTTTCAAAGGAACCATGTATGGAGTGCCCCAACGTGTACCTTGCACCAGAGCCTTGAATTGCCAAGAATGGTCCAACCAGTTTCGAGATCCAAGGGTCAAAAGTGTGCTGGACCATCCGCCCCCTCCCTCTGCACCACTGTTTTGGTTTGTTTCAAAGGAACCATGTATGCAAAGCCCCAACGTGTACCTTTCACCGGCGCCTTGAATTGCCAGGGTTGGTCCAACCAGTTTCGAGATCCAAGGGTCAAAAGTGTGCTCGACTATCCGCCCCCTCCCTCTGCACCACTGTTTTGGTACGTTTCAAAGGAACCATGTATGCAAAGCCCCAACCAGTACCTTTCACCAGAGCCTTGAATTGCCAAGAATGGTCGAACCAGTTTCGAGATCCAAGGGTCAAAAGTGTGCTCGACTATCTGCCCCCTCCCTCTACGCCACTGCTTTGGTATGTTTCAAAGGAACCATTTATGGAAAGCCCCAACCAGTACCTTTCACTAGAGCCTTGAATTGCCAGGAATGGTCCAACCAGTTTCGAGATCCAAGAGTCAAAAGTGCGCTCGACTATCCGCCCCCTGCCACAGGCACAACAAGCACAGCTGGGCTGGAAGCATGAATGGATGCCAACAGGCAGTTCACGTGCAGCTGCAGTTCATTTTAGTGCGTCAATTGAGAATATATACCTCCCTCTCAGTCCTCCCCCTGAGACTCTGGCTCAGGCTGAGGCTGTGCCTTGTGGGAGGCCTTGGCCTTGGTCTCAGGGGGCAGCATGAGGAGAATCAACTCCCCTGGCCCGGAATCACCCCCGTGGATGAGGGGGAAGGACCTCATCCAATAGCGAGGTCGGTAGCCAGTCCCCTTGACATAGTCAAGGACAGTCCTGACGTGTGTGACTATGCGAAGGGGCAGTGACCCCTGGTCCCCCGACTCATGCCCTCTGCCACTCCAGCCCACATATGGGCTGGGGCTGGTCTTCTGCCTCCTCTTACCTGCAGGGGCCACAGAGTCAGGGGCCGCCCGCCCTCTCTTCACGCCTGTGGAGGAAACAGGCACCTAGGAATCTGAGTGAGATGACTCAGGGCCCACCTGCCCTCTCCTCACCCCTGTCAAGGAAAAAGGCAACCGGGACTCTGAGTCAAATGACTCAAAGTTTGAAACCACCACCACCTCCTTCCCCTTCCCCTTCCCCTTCGCCTTACCGACTGCAATCTCTGGGGCAGAGTCTGAAGAGTCTGAATCACCCCCCCCCTTCACCCCCCCCCTTCCCCTTCCCCTTCCCCTTCCCCTTCGCCTTACCCACAGCAGGGGCAACAGGGCCAGAATCAGGATTCGCGATGCAGAAAAGTACCACAATGGGGACCATGTTGCCCGAGAGGGGGGCAAAGGGGATAGGCCCTTTGCCCCCCCCCACCGGGGCCAACTGCCCGGAGACTTCTTTCATCTCCTTCAGGGCCTCAGGGCCCCAGCCAGTGCGGCGGCACTTCCAGTTCCCTTTCACCTGGTCCCATGCAAGAGTTTTGCCCATCAACTCACGGCACTGGCGCCCCCACATGGAAAAATGGCTCAGGGCGGAGGGGCTGCCCCACACACTCACGGGGTGGCTCATGTGCCACAGGATTACCTTGACAGCCACATACATACAGCTGCGGCGAGTGCAGGAATCGGGGGCGGTGTGCATCCTCACCGAAACCCCCCGCTCCCTCAACTTCTGGGTGCATGACCTTGAAATAGACGTGGCTGCAAGGTCATACACCTCCCAGTCACTAGGATGCCCCGCAAAAACCACCCCATGCAGGAGCTCCTCTTGGTGTCCCCCTGTCACCTCCCATTTCGCAAAGGGGGGGAGGGTGCTGGGGGGCATCTTGGGGAGGGGGGCCTTAAGGAGGCGGCGTTTTTTTGCCTCCTCCCAAGGCCCCCGCATCTGCCCCAGCAGATGCTCTGCCCTTTCCTGCTAGGCAGTAGCTGCTGCCCGCGGCTTTCCCTCCCTGGTCTTCACCCCCTGCCCCCCCTGCCTCTTCCCCCCCACCCCCTCCCGGACAGCCTGCTCAGCCTTCTTAAAGGACTGGCAGGCCTGCTCAAACTACCCTTTCAACTGGGAGTACCGATCACCTGGTAATCGGTACTCCTTGCGGACAATTTTCCCCAACTGGTCCAGAACCCCCAGCTCCCCACACACCGCCACACTCCGATCCAAAATGGGCAGGTCCAGAACCACCTTAGCCAGGTTTGGGGGCATCTGCCCAATTGGAGCACGATGCTCCACTTGCTTGCGGGGGTTCAGGGCCCCCCGAGTGACCCACACCACCACACCCTCCCCCCCTGGCCCGTAGCGTGCCCCGGCCGCGAAGCAAAACACTGTCGTCTTACCTAGCTGTGCAAGCACCATCTGGACTTGCACAGCTGCAACAGCCGCCAACAAAGCTGCGCAGCGGGCAGCCTGCATGGCCTTGGGGTCCTCTGCATCTTGTGCTGCGGCGGCGGGACCTGCAGCTGCTGCTGGTGCTGCTCCTCCGGCTGCTAGCGCCTCCCACAAAGCGGGGCTGGCTGGCGAAGGGTTGCTGGCACCGGCACTGCTACCGGCGATGGGGTTCCCACTCCCAAGTTCCGCCAAACGACCCGAGGAGATGGGGACGGCGGCAGGAGCTGGGCGCGGGCAGCCAGGGCAAGAGAGATTGAAGACATCACAGCGAAAAAGAGGGCTGACGAAGACCCAACACAGTGCATCCCCAGCTTAGGCAAGGGGGGGGGCTTCTGGGGTCTCAACCTGGCCCTGGACCTCACCCTTGGCCTGCAACCATGCACCTAAGATGGTAAGTCGCTGCCGCTTTGGTGCGCCCTCGGAAGAAGGTTTTGGGGCTGGGGCCAAAATAAACACAATGCCCCACAAGACACCGTGCGCATGGTACGTGGGTTGCTGGTCTGTTCTGAAAACCTCACCGTCGGGGGGGTAACCACCTTCTCCCACGTGCCGAGGGGCTTGCTCCCACACCCGCCAGCCGTCCTTTTCCCCGATAACCTCTACCACATGTGAACCCTTGATGGTGGCTCCGAGGGCGCTGTGAATCGTTGCATGTGGGGACTCACAGAAGGCATCGTTTATGATAACCCTCAAAACCTCGAATGGAACATGAATAAATGAGAGGGGGGGGAACTGCACGTTGCAGGTAACTACTTTTTTGGACCGCTTCTTGACCTTGGCCTCTTTGAACCAAGTAACTACATCGCTCTGGGTCCCCTTTAACTTGCGAATGGTACTGTCCGGGTGTGTGGACAGTATTGATTTCAAGTAAATCTAATGTACACGCAGCCTCTCCTCAGATTCCTCTGCAAAGGTCCGGTCCGTGTTGTATTTCGGATCCGGACCAACAATGCAGAAGTTTCTGTATTGTACACCGTACAAAGTTTCATGTTTGCTGGGGCTTGTCTTGCCCACAGCCTCCCGTGTTGTCAAGAGAGGGATTGAAAAAAGTTTATGCATCAGCATGGCCAGCAAGGTATCCTTCGGCTGGATGCAGTATGCATCATGGAAGACCCTGTCTAAAAAAAACCCTTAGCATTCTGCGTTCAATTGACTCTGATGGCTTATGCCGCAGGCACGGTGCTGCTAGGGCGTGTTGGAGGCGCGATTGTGTATCACCCGGTTCCGGAACTTCGGTATTGGCTGTGTCCGCGTCAATGAGCTCGCCCTCAAGCTCCAAATCTAGTTCAGGGAGCTGCTGAACGGGCTGGGGGGGCTGAGCGGACGAAGACGAGGCACTAGCGGCACTGCCTTGACTACTAGACATGTCTATTGCGGGTGACAAAAAGTGTTCTGAGCACAAAAAGGGAAAACATTAGTGAGTCTACTCAAAGGGGCCAAGGTGAAAAAGCGACACACATGCAAAAAGAAAACCACAAAAGCAGGCAAAAAGCTTCACAAGGCACAAAGGGCAAACATTCATAACCTTGAGTACAGTGTTCTCGATGCAAGTTTGTAGGCAAAGCAGCCACCAAGGATCAAACTGGCGTTGCACATGTCAAAAGCAAATGTCCAAATTCACAAAGGAGCACAAAGGGGAAGCAATCATAAGCTTGAGCACGGTGTTCTCCATGCAGTTTTGTAGGCAAAGCAGACAAAGGGTAGACAAACATTGTCTTCAACGTGCTGTTCTCCATGGCATCTTGCAGGCAAGGTAGGCACCAAGCATCCAACCAAAATTCCACTGGGCTCGGGCTGAAAAATTTCTTCCGAGATCCCCCGGCACAGTCGGCTGGGAAGCCCATGGAACATTCCTACCAATATCGGTTGCGTTTTGGGACCCGATCTGGCTGCCAAAACTTCCGAGCATCTTTCCAAGGGTTTTCGAAAACTTCCAAGCGGCAGACCGAAGCATATCGCATGCACGTCGGTACAGAGTTCCTAAAATTGCCACCGGTAACGGGACAATATTGGTCTCTCTTCCAATGTTCTATGCTGGGCACCTGTGGTACATGTGGAAGTGAAACGCCAAGGGGTCCACACGCCTCAATGATTCACCGCAAGTGGTCTACTACGATGTATAAGGGCTGCGGTGAATCCTTTAGGGGTTTACAACGCTCAAAGATTCGCCGCAGGTGGGCTACTGCGATGCATAAGGGCTGCAGTGGATCCCTGAGGGGTCTACGGCCCTCCATGATTCATCGCAAGTGGTCTACTGCGATGTACAAGGGCCGCGGTCAATCCGTTAGGGGCTCACACCCTCCAAGGACTCAATGCATGTGGTCTACACCGCTGTATAACGGCTGCAATGAATCGTTGAGGTGACTACAGCCCTCAAGGATTCACCGCAGGCGGTCTATTGCGATGTATAAGGGCTGCGGTGAATCATTGAGGGGTCTACACCCCTTAAGGATTCACCGCAAGTGGGCTACTGCGATGTATAAAGGCGGGGCTGAATCCTTGAGGGGTCTACACACGTCAACGACTCACCGCACGTGGGCTATCGCGATGTATAAGGGCTGCGGTGAATCATTGAGGGGTCTACACCCCTTAAGGATTCACCGCAAGTGGGCTACTGCGATGTATAAATGCGGGGGTGAATCCTTGAGGGGTCTACACACGTCAACGACTCACCGCATGTGGGCCGTAGCGATGTATAAGGGCTGCGGTGAATCCTTGAGTGCTCTACAGCCCTCCAATATTCACCTCAGGTGATCTATTGCGATGTGTAAGGGCTGCGGTGAATCCATGAGGGGTTCACACACCCCAAGGATTCATTGCATGTGGTCTACTGCGATGTATAACAGCTGCGGTGAATCATTGAGGGGTCTACACCCCTTAAGTATTCACCGCAGGTGGTGTACTGCGATGTATAAGGGCAGTGGTGAATCCCCAAGGGGTCTACACCCGTCAAGGATTCACTGCAAGTGCTGTATTGCGATGTATAAGGGTTGCGGTGAATCCCTTCGCGATCTACACGCCTCAAGGATTCACCGCAGGTAGTCTACTGCAATGTATCTGGGCTGCGGTGAATCCCCGATGGGTGTAGACCTCTGAAGGATTCACCGCAAGTGGTGTAATGCCATGTATAAGTGTGACTAAATCTCTGAGGGGTTTACACGCGAGAAGGAACCACCGCAGGTGGTCAACTACGATTATAAGGGCCGTGGTGAACACTTGAGGGCCGCACATCCCTCAAGGATTCACCGCAGGTGGTCTAGTGCGATGTATAAGGTCTGTGGTGCATCATTGTTGGGTCTACAGCTCTCAATAATTCACGGCAAGTGGTCTATAAGAGGTGCAGTGAATCCTTGAGGGGACTACACCCCTCCAGAATTCATGCCACGTGGTCTACTGCAATGTAGGAGGGCTGCGGTGCATGCCTAAGGGGTCTACAACCCTCAAGCATTCATGATGAGCAGTGTATTGCGACGTATGAGGGTTGTGGTGAAACAGTAAGGGGTCTACACGCCTCAAGGATTTAGCGGAGGTCGTCTAGTGCGATGTATAAAGGCTGCGGTGAAGTATTGAGGGGTCTGCACAACTCAAAGATTCACCGCACGTGTTCTACTGCGAGTCTAACGGCTGTGTTGGAGCCTTGAGGGGTCTACACTCCTGAAGGATTCCCCGGTGCCCTGCGATGTGTCTAGGCTACGGTGAATCCCTTTGGGGTCGACACCCCTCAAGGATTCACCGCAAGTGGTCTACTGCGATGTATAAGGGCTACGGTGAATCAGATAGGGGTCAGCACCCCTCACGGATTCGCCGCAAGTGGTCTACTCCGGTGTGTCAAGGTTTTGGTGAAATATTGAGGGGTGTGTACCCCTCACGGGTTCACTGCAGCAGGTCTATGGCGAGGTAGAAGGGCCACCGTGAATCCGTGAGGGGTCCGCACCTCTCAAGGATTCACCGCAGGTGGTGTGCTGCAATGTACAAGGGCTGCAGTGCATCCGTGAGGGGACTACATTCCTCAAGGATTCACGGCACGTGGTGTGCTCCCATGCATAAATGCTGCGGTGAATCCTTGAGGGGTCTACACCCCTCAAGGATTCAGCGCTGCCCTACGATACATAAGGGCTGCGGTGAGTCCCCAAAGGCTCTAGACCTCTCACAGATGCTTTGCAGGAGGTCTACTACGATGTATAAGGGCTACGGTGAGTCTCTGAGGGGTCTACGACCCTCATGGATTCACCGCACGTGGTGTAGTGCGTTGCATAAGGGGTGCGGTGAATCCTTGAGGGGTCTACACTCCTCAAGGATTCAATGCAAGTTGTCTACTACGATGTGTAAGGGCTACGGTGAATTGTTGTGGAGTGTACACGCTACAAGGATTCCGCACTGCCATGCGATGCATCAGGGCTGCACTGAGACCCCTAGGAGTCTACCCACCTCAAGGATTCACCGGAGATGGTCTACTAAACCCCCCTCCCAAAAAAAAGAACATGCCCCAAACTAAGAACCGCCCAAAAAAATAAGAACCACCTGGGGCTTTCCACCGAACGGGCCATAAATAAGAACCACCTTGGACACAAGCAATACAAAAGCGGGGAACACTGAAGATTTTTTTGTGCATCAGTTACTTGCGCAAATAGAAAGTGATGGTAGCTTGGCGCTTTGCTACTGGTAGGTTGTAGACAGGATCAGGTTCAGGCACTGCCTGAGCCCTTGCCGCTACCATTTGCTGAACATCCTGCTCCACCTCAGACATTGCAACAAAAGTATAAAAGGGCAGAACCCGCAGCTTGATGTCAGCTGGGTCCGCAGGGAGATAGCCCATCTTTTTGAAGACCTCCATATCCGAGTCCTCAGATGTGTCTGATTTTTCCACGTCAATGGAGTCCGCACACTGTGGGTGCAAGCCATCAAAAATGTCCATTTTTTCTAAAGGCAGGAGGAGGTGTCAAACGCAACAGGAATCGCCCCCAAAAATAAGAACCCCCCCTACTACTGCCACCAACTGGGTCAAAAATAAGAAACGGTTCCTATTTTTGGGAGGGGGGTTTGCAATGTATAAGAGGTGCGGTGAACCATTGAGGGGTCTACACTCTTCAACGATTCCCCATAGGTGTTCTACTACGGGGTAGAACCACTTCGGTAAATCCCTAATGGGTCTACAACCCTCAAGGATTCTTAGCACGTTGTCTAGTGCGATGCATAAGGGATGCGGTGGATCCTTGAGGCGTCTAGTTCCCTGAAGGACCCACTGTAGGTGGTCTACTGCGATGTATAACTGCTGTAGTGTACCCGTGAGGGGCCTACACTTGTCAAGGACCGTGAGGGGTCTACACCGATCAAGGATTCAGCTTTTGTGGTCCAATGTGTGGTCCACCACAGACCTTATACATCGCAGTAGCCCACATGCGGCGAATCGTTGAGCGTTGTAAACCCCTCAAGGATTCGCCACAGCCCTTATACATCGTAGCAGACCACCTTCGGTGAATCCTTGAGGCGTGTAGACCGCTTGGCGTTTCACTTCAGCCCTTATACATTGTAGTAGACGACCTGGTGTGAATCCTTGAGGGGTGGTGACCCCTTAGAGATTCACTACAGTCCTTGCACATCACACTAGACCGCCTACGGTGAATCCTTGAGGGGTGTAGACCACTCAAGGATTCTTCGCAACCCTTATGCATCGTAGTATACCACCTGCGGTGAACCCTTGAGGGGTGTAGACCCCTCACAGATTCACCGCAGCACTTACACATCGCAGTACATCGCCCCTATGATTCCTTGAGGGGTGTAGACACCTCAATGATTCACCGCGGCCCTTGTACATCGCATTAGACCACGTGCGGTGAATGCTTGAGCGGTGTAGACCCCTCGGGGATTCACCGCAGCCCTTACATATCGCAGTACACCACTCATAGCGAATTTTTGAGGGGTGTAGACCCCTCTACGATTCACCCCAGCCCTTATACACCGCAGCACACCACCTGCCGTGAAGCGACGAGGAGTATAGGATTCACCACAGATCTTATGCACGAAAGCACACCACTTGCAGTGATTCCTTGAGGCGTGTGAGCCCCCCTCACGGATTCACCGCAGCCCTTCTACATCGCCCTAGACCACTTGCGTGAATCCTTGAGGGGCGTAGACCCCTCAAGGATTCACCGGAGCCCTTATACATCGCAGCACACCACCGTCAATTAATCCTTGAGGGGTGTACACCCCTCAAGGATTCACCATAGCCCTTATACCTTAGGAGGCCCATAGTGCAACCTATCGTTTTTCCAAAATAAATTCATGTCGTGCACAGAGCCTAGCCTCTCTGATGCATAGCCAAGCGTAATGGAGGGGTGGTTCCCAGCCAGGGTGTATGGGGAGGGGGAACGACACGCCGTTTTGGGGGTGCGAAGTCGCAAAAAACCACCATTTTGGGCTCCCACAGCATACCCGCACAGCTGCTGTGTTTTCCCATTTTGGAGGTGTGAAATACGGAAAACGGACTAGCCCCGTCATAAAACTATGTTTCACAGATTGATATCACAAATGGAGCACGTATTTGTCAACAACACGCTGCGGTTCTCTTAGCAGCTCCAGTATTTTGACGGCGCGGATGACCTTACATGGACCGCCTGTGAAGAAGGTGTACCCTACCACAACAGACAACAGCACTTGTATGAAAGGAGGGTGCAAAATAGCATTCCTGAAAGCCTGGGCTCTGCAGAGCCCGGAAACAAGAAATTCAATAAAAAAAGGGGTAATAATACAGGGTTGTACACCAACACAACAATGTACATGCAAACAGGTAGTAACAAGGCCTAAAATAGGGAATTCCTACTGGCTCGGCTCAGTAGAGCCCAACTCGATAGAAACAACAGAAAGCACACATGAATTACTCTAATGATAAACAAGCCGGACCACCAGTGTGGTAAAGGATACCATAAGCATCGCACTGCATGGCCCTCCCCCCCCCCCCAAATTTCAGTCCGCACATAAGCGACAGACCACCAGAGCACCAGTCATAGACAAGGGATGGAAGCTGCATACACACTAGTTGACGAGTATACAGCACAAACACACACAAAACGGAGCACAAAAATTATAAAAATGTTTACGTGAGTTGTGGGAGGTCCGTCTGAACTCTGGAATCAGATGTTGTAATGACCAGAGACTGGTGTATCTCTAGATGTGGTTCACAAGCACGTACCGACACCTGGACACACAAAGACTCTTCCCTCTTCTAAATCCCAAGCAAATGTGGAAGTAGCAATAAATGGTTTGACACCAACGAAAACGGGTCACAAATGGCACCGAAAAATGAATCGCTGCATAGTGGATAGTGTCAAAGCGTTGCCCAACATATGCAATGTGAACCGCTGAAGACAGCAAAAAACACTAGCCAGGCAAACCTGTGCCCACAATACACACTGCAGGTTGGACTCTGGGCATACGTGGTAAACTCAAAATGACAGACACGTTCGCTTGAGCTCTGCAGGGCCCAGGAACAGGTAATAGACCATGTTAGGGGCAAATCAAGGGTACATATGGCATTTGGACTTTGCTGCGCATGGACTAGTAAAAAAAAATAGCACATAAACAGAGGATCTGGGGCTCATAGGCACAAACCTGGCACCGTATATGCACCAATATTGTGAAGAAACTGGACAGTTCATACACTACATCAACGAGGGACGTACCAAAAGAAATGCCATAGCACAATGTTGTGTTGATACAACCAAATTCACACAGAGACAGTACTACACGGTTGAGATGAGAGCAACATTGTAACCAACCTGGCGGCACGCCGATTCGCCTCAGATAGCATGTCGGGCTCTGCACAGCCCAGCAGTACAAAATTCGTCATACTCGAGGGCAAAACAAGCATATCTTGCACGCTGGGCTCTGCAAAGCCCAGCTAAGTGCAAAGTAAAAAAATTACAGTCGAATTTAGTCACAAACGGGTATGGAGACAAACAAGACACCTCATTCAGTGTCCCAGAGCTGTTTGGAACTACACGGGAAAGGCCTAGTCCCATTAGGGCTCACAACGCCGGCGCAGTCACACAGTTTGTGTCCGTGGTTGTATGTCCGGTATGGTCCAGCGATAGTCCTGATCCAGTGCTATGTGGGGCATGGGGTCACTTGCTGTTGCTCTTACCGTTACTCTTGGATAAGCCAACCCGGACACCACGTTGCAGGGTGGCTTGGAGGCCCTCAACTGCCCTTTTTTTCTGCGATGGGGATGCCGCAGCGGCTGCCATTGCCAATTTATCCTCCTGTTCTTTCCTCTGGCGATTTGCTCGCTCTTCCTCTTTGGCCTTTTTCTCCCTCTCCTTCTCCTCATTTTTACGTTGTTGCTCCCGTGCCTCCTCTTGCCTCCGCAACTCGCGCTCAGCCTTCTCCTGCTCCTTCTGCAATTCTTTATTGGTTTTCCTCTTTGGTTTGGGAGTTTGCTGATCCGGTACCTCCTCAACTTGTGACTCACTAGTGTCCGCGTCGGCTGCCTGGTCAGGGAACTCATGCTGCTAGAACAGCGGCTAGCCTGTGCTTGCCCAGTGCATGACACTCCGCCACTCAACATCCTCCTCCGTGTCCCCTTTCCGGACGCTTGTCTTCGGCGGATTCACCACATCTATTGCATTGTAGGGACCATCAGATAATTCACCCCATGCGCAATTCACCGGGACAGGCAAGTGACTACAGCCCAGACCCATCAGGTCGGGGCGGGCCGTAGTACAGTGCCCACAGGCAGCGCGATGCATCAACATCCATGTGTGTGTCGTTCCAGTCGTCGTTGGGGTCCTGCACCAAATGCACCAACCACCAAAGGATAGCCAAACCGAGCCACAGACTCTCGATGAACGACCTTTGTGTGAGGAAGTGCGGCACAACACGGCCCACACCATGGATCTTCACAAGCAACAGAGTTGACTGCTCGAACAAATACGGCTCTTCTCGGCGTCCGAGATGGTAGACAGCCATGAGCAAAGCTGTTGGGTACAAATCTTCCAATTGCTAACTAAGTGTTGTTCCACAACGACTTCCCCATGGTGTCCATGAAAGGCGCCAAGTACCCCTTGAGACAGCATACGCACGATGGGCGCAACAGGGATCCACCCTCCTCGCCCCGGGACTTCAACAATGACGAGAGAACCTCAGCATTTTGATCTCATTGGGCAGTGCGATCACTAACTGATCCATGGTACGCCGAAAATTTCTCCGGATTCTGATCCCTTGCGACATTGACCTCTGCCACCTCGCCACTAAACACCTCAACAGCCCAGTTCAACACTGGTCTCACAAGCAGTCTAAGATGTGCTTCGACATCTTCTCGGGTGGTGACCCACAGACCTGCCTTCAACAGCGCCTGGAGCAATGGCCACGGCGTGCTGTTGCTGTACTCCCACCTCCCTTGCAATACACCCAAATTCGCCAGACCGTGACTAAACTTCTTCCAGATGCAAGCCACTTGAGGCTTAGTGCCTCTGTGCACAGGACCCATAGAGGACGGCACGTTGCAAAAAGATTCAGCGATCGACCAAGTCACAGCGATGTGGCACAGTATAAATTCGCAAACCATGGGATGTTAGGCTGTGCAGAGCCCAGTAATGTCAAATTGGTAACACGATGGCTCAAATTGGTTTGCCTGGCTCGGATACTGACCACCAGATGGCCCCGGCTCACAGGCAGTTCTGGTCTAGGTCCTCACTATCCAATAATTATGAACGATGTACACTGCGGCACCGCCGCTTGCGCTTTGGGGACAATGGTTCGGCGGCCACTAGCCACTTCTGAGGCGACTCCGGCCCCATGAGGACTCCCAGAAACCGTTCGTATGGGTCAATGTCCGACTCCCCTTGTTCACTGATCGCTCAAATTGGTGAATGTGCTTCATCTGGGCTCACCAGAGCCCAGCATGTGCAGAGCCCAGGATCCCAAGGGATGCCAATTGACTGGATCTGCAGACGAGCTGTGCTTGTTGAGCTGTTTGAACTTCCGCCACTTCACTCCTAATGACTGGTGCAACCTTGCCTGATGATGTCCAAGGACCTGCCCCCCCGGACACCCCCTATTTCACCTTTTTGGTCATGCTGCGCTCTGCAGAGCCTAGGTGAAGCACATTGACCAATTTGAGGCGTCATATTACCATCTTGTGAGTTATGGGCTGTGCACAGCCCAGGATCCCCTGGGATGCCAATTGACTGAATCTACAGAGATGCTGTGCCTATTGAAGCTTCCGCGACTTGACTGCTGTCCACCGGTACAACCTTGCCAGATGATGTCTCACGACCCCCCCCCCCCCCCCGCGCGACACCCCCTTCACTTGCCGATTTGGCCAGGGCCCAATAACCTCCAATTGGTAACTTGACGGCTGAAATTGGTCAAAGTTGCTGGATCTGAACTCTGCAGGGCCCAACATGACCAAAATGGTGAATTCGGGGGTTTCTAGGGGGGAGGGGGGGGGTCCTTGGACATCATCAGGCAAGATGGCACCATTTATCAGGAGTGAGGTTGCGGAAGTTCCAACAGGCATAGCGTCTCTGTAGATCTAGTCAATTGGCATCCCATGGGACCCTGAGCTCTGCAGAGCCCATTACTCTCCAAATTGTAACTTGACGGCTAAAATGGGTCATTGTGCTGGACCTCGGGTGTACAGAGCCCAGCACGAACAAAATGGTATATTTTGGGGTGTCTTGGGGGGGGTTGGGTTCCTTGGACATCATGAGGCAAGGTTGCACCAATCATCAGGAGGGAATTAGAGTTGCGGAAAATCCAACAAGCGGAGCGTCTGCCTAGATCCAATTGATCCGCATCGCATGGGACCCTGGACTCTGCAGGGCCCAGCAGACTCAAACTGCTTGGTGTCACACTGAAATCAGTCATTACACTTCCTCCGGGCTCCCTCTCGCAGCGGCCCACTGAATCGGGATAACAAGAAAAGGCAGGGGGTTTACAAGGCAACAGCATACGTCTTGAAGGGTGGATGCGCTCAAACGGCATGTCAAGATGACCAAAGTGATACCACCACAATTCCCCAGCGCGGAGCTCCTTTGCTAGCTTCTGGAAGCCCGGTACTGTATTCTTCGGCGAGGCCATGTGTTTGCATACACGCCACAAATTTGCGGGTTGCATTCCAGCAAAGCATCGCAGTGTATATAGGGCAATCACGTGCTTGTATTCCACCATCTTGCCAAGTGCGTCCATGAAGGCGGTACCACACGTCAGACAATGTGGGCAGCTGGCCTCATTTGCTTGACGATTGTCTCCGTGTTGCCGGATTTCGCAGTCATCCCCGCCTCCAGGGTTGCCTCACACATCAAGGTGACAATTGTCTTCTTACATTGTGTGTCCTCAGCCGCCGGTTGTAGGAAATTGTTCAACAGTTGGGGTACGTTGCTCTCACGTCCACCGTGCTGCGCCCTATTGTGTTCTCCAACCACCTTTCGCCTACTCTCGAAGGATGTATCAAACTTGATGATGCGCACGTCAAAGTTGGTCATCCACTCCTCGACCTCGCCCATCCTTGCCGTCGCATCCTTGCAAATTTCATCACAGGCCGCAACACCGTGTTGGCCTCCAATCACCAATAAGGCTCCCACTAAATAAAACAGCATGGCACATCACACAGGGCAGGCCACGTAGCCAATTCCGTTGATCGAATTGCGTCGCAACATTCCCATACCTTTGTCGTCCCAAACCAGAAGCTGCGAACGACCAGTGGGGGGGTCTGCCAGTAGGTCCTGCTTTACCTCTGCCACGTGGTCCCAATCGATGAGCCTGGATTGGCCATACTCCATGCACCTGTCAATCTTGAGTTCCTTGCACGGCACCTTCGTTCCCCTCCCCTCCACGTAGTTTTGAATGACCAGTACGCTTGTGGAGTCCTTAATGCTACCCATCTTCCTTACAACACGACCCTTGTTCCCCACTTGCCAGGGGGATTGACTGGCGTGGCTAGCCCCATTACAGTGCTGCCCTGTACAGCTTCCTCTACGGAGGGCTAGGACTGTAGTGCATCCACTTTCTCAGCTTCTAGTGTGTCCATCGCTTGCGTCTCACCAGTGTTGCCATCCATGGCAACGTCGTTTGGTATGTCACACGTGTTTCAGAAACACACGGCCTTTACGCGACAAATCAGGTCATTAACAATAGCGCAACAATCACACCGTTCACAGCATCAATGATGACAAACGGCACATTTGGACAGCAAATTAGTCGGATCAAAGCATTCAAATTGGCACCCGCAGGGGTTGAAAAAGGCAAAACTGTCTTCAAAACAGCTAATCACTGCAAAGGCATCTCAAATACAATGTCCAAGGCACGCTCATTGTCACAGCATCAAACAGTGCCACCAAAATGTCCCTCGTTGACACAGGTATCGAGCAACAATGAAATTGGGCCTGTCCAAATGGCTTGCAGAACGAGAGCCAAAACTGCTTGTGGCAATTTACCTTCCATCATCGTAACGGTGTTTCAATGCAACAGTACCACGCACACCTCTTTGAGGGTCAGACAGGCTAACGCAGCGGGTGCACACTACAATATGAAGCATGGAAACGTGTGCGGAGATCAAAGCACGGTGATGGCATGGTCCTGGATTGGCCCAGCCCTAAGAAAGGAACGGAAAATGACCAGATGGGGGTACATGTTGGGCAGTGGTGACACCCTGGGCTGTGCAGGACCAAGAGTAACAAGAACCAGTAATAAAACCCCTCAAAAGTTAGTGGCGGACAAAGCTGGGCTCTACAGAGCCCAAACATGTGGGGTACAGCAATAAGAGGGGTGTACACATCAAATTGGGCTCTTTGGGGGGGGGGTGCATTGCCTACCCCCCCCACCATGATCAGTCTCAGTCTATGAGGTCAAATCCCTAAGAAAGCAACTGGAAATTGCCAGATTGGAGTACATATCGGGCAGTTGTGACACGCTGGGCTCTGCACGGCCCAGAGTGACCAAAACGAGTAATACAAACCATGAAAACTCAGTGGCGGACAAAGCTCGGCTCTACAGAGCCCAGACATTTGGGTACAGCAATAACAGGGGTGTACACATCAATTTCTGTTGTCCGGGGGGGGCGGGTGTGCATTGCCACCCCCCTGTGATAGTCTGAATCTATCAGGTCAAATTCACGAAAATCCTCCCTGAGCACAAGAGGTACAGGGCCATTAGACAGGGTGTCAACATCTAGAACATCCTTGGCCCGGACTGCAGGTACACCATCCTCAAGGGGGGCACGCACATGATCAATGAACATTGCATTCGGCACTGGGGGAACAATGTGCTCCATTGCATTACAGCTGCCCGGGCCTCGCGGCGGTTCACAGGTGGCCTAAGTGGGATATGTTGCCGTATGTAATCCATGGCATCATCGCGGTGCCCTTGTCCACCTACCAGGGTGCGTAGAAAGAGCCTTAGAGTAAAATTCACAAACGCAATAGTTAGCCTAACCCAAGTTCCCTTTTAGGGGAACAGGAATGTTGTGTCTCTTTCTGCCCATACCAAGAACTGACTGGACCCAAAGACCCTCGCACAGTGGGATGCTCCTCTCGTCCTGCAGCACGCATCAGTGCCCATACCCCGTCCCGCACCTCTACACACACACACACACACTTTCACAGAGGGACTCCGTTGCACGTGCGTGCTGACGGGGGGGGGGGGGGCATGGTGCGGAAAAGGTCCCCAACCTCATCCGCCGTGTGGTTGTAGGGGTGTTGCTTGCACTGTGCCCGCAATTTTGCGAGCAGGGCCTCACAACATTCCTCCACATGGGTGGCACCAGGCGTGTCTTCGTGCCATTGCGTATTGTACAGAAGTGCGCAGCATATGGTGCGGACGTAGTCCATTTTCGCTGCAGCTGGACCGGAAAGGTCAACAAGTAGACCCACACAGCGCCGAAGTACACACGTGGCTACTATACCCGTCCCGTCGGCGCGCCGAGCCCAAGTGCAATTACGCACTAAGTGTCCCACTACAAAGATGGCTGGGAGGTAACAATTAAGGAGGGATCCCAGGCCCCGAAGGATGCGCAACCCATTTTGTGTGTTTAGGGCAACTAGGTTGGCACGTCCCTCAAACAGGGTAATTTTCAGCCTAAGTGGTGCCCGTATGTCTGAGGCTGCGAGAAGGAGGGCAGTGATAGCTTTCTCTGTGACAATGAGTTTCGGGTGGTCATATATGCGCGCACCAGCCCCAAATACGTGAGCGGTGATATACGAAAACAGAGGAAAGGAATCACGCCAGATGATATTGCAAACATGTTTGTAGGGCTACCAAACGCCGCAAATCAACAAGATACCCCGCAACCAATCCAGAAAATTCCGGTCAATGGTTGCTGTAGAGTAAAACAATTTGAGCACCGGGTAGTGGATGTTGCAACCAACGAGCAATGCCTTTGGGTTTTGACGATGCCGTCGGGTACTGCGTAGCATATCGAAGAGATCCAAGAGCTCTTACTTCTGACCTGTACAGGACTCATACATGCAATATGGCTTGCAAAAGAGTTGCTGTGTACGAGCATCCCGGGCAATATCGAGGGGGGACCGGATGGTTCTCCGAGAAATGGGTGTATTGCACATAACAGTGCACACCTTCAACATTTCCCTGTGCTGTCGAACAGCTGCCATGGCCAATGTGTCAACCCGGTCCCCTAGGTCATGCAGACTTGGGTGACCAAAAAAAAGGGGAAGGGCGGTTGTGTGCAACACCGCTATTGCAGTGACTGCAAGACAGACATGGCGTTTCACTGGATTGGCCCGAAACTGGGCATGCCACCAGTTGTCCAGCCACACCACAACATCAGGCCGAACAATGCTACGCCACAGTTTGCGGAACTGAAATGCCCCCCGGTCTGCAATAGACAACCGGGATGCTTGGCGAGACCTACGTGCACCAGCTTGCGGCTGTGTGCCCGCATGATGGCAATGGTGCTCTCACCGCTGGGGGCCGCCGCTCGTGGCAAGGCCATGTGACGCATACCCAGCCATACATAATAGGCCTCCTTCGAATAATTAGTTAGCCAACGCGGCCATTGTTTTGGTGCCCCCGTTTTGCGAATGGTGTGACCGTAATGCGGGACCGCTTGTTGACACGTAGACCCGCAAAAAATGGTATGAAATCGTACGCCACACCATGGCGCACAACCGACGATATCATTTGGCGACCAGTGCGCCATTCTTTTTTACAAGAGGACCCATGTAGCTAACATGCACCGCCATAGAAACCGGTGCCATAGTGAGGAGACAATCGTGGTGGCACAACAGGAAAACGTGGTAACCAGAACAAGACACTAGCAATAGGAGTACACTAGCACATAATGTGCATAGTGGGAGCTGAATTCACACGTGAGGCAAAAGAAGTACGGGCTTGTATTACGGGTACTATGCACAGAGGACATGAAATTAGGTTGTTGAAAAAAGCTGGGCTCTGCAGAGCCCAGCATCCGGAAACTAGTAATGGCGGCCCGCGCAATAGATAGAGGGGACATAGGTAGCCACGAGTCACGAGCAAGTACCCGAGAAGGGGTAAAAGTAACATTTGGCGCTGGCTGGGCTTTGCAGAGCCCAAGGTCCCAAAGAGTGATAATAATGGGGTGCATAACACACATGTGAAAACTAGGCCAAACACTTAATGGATCACATAGTTTTTTGGTATTTGGCCCGTGGCATTTTAGGTGGTAATGACCACCGTGACCGATACTGACCATCTCTCTTTACTGGGATAGTAGATGGTTGTGGCGACGCATATGGAGCCACACCCGGCGACAATCCTACATGCACATGTGGCAACAGTGAGTGCCTTGGGGTATGTCGGATGTCCGCAACAGCGGCAGTGGGCAACACAAAAGTGCGCCGGGGGGGGGGGGGGGCGCAGGAGGGAAGTCCTTCAGGGTAGCGCATTATGAGACAGGGGCACCGGGGCGCTAACTGAAAGCCTACCACTTGAGGTGATTGAAGTACGACTCAAGGCAGGGGGGGCAGGGTGCTTCTATGTGGTACAGGCATTGGTGGCAACAGGCTATATTTTGACTGCCAGCGGTGTGGTGTGCTTCCATAAGTGGTGGAAGGGACCGTATGTGCTGGCGATCGGAGTTGTGCCGATCAATCTGTGTAAGTGTGGGTTGGTCGGCATCCGGGCGAGGAAGTGGCCGAGGATGTGGAATACGGGGATGCGTAGACAGCTCAACCGGGAAATTTGATTGTGGATTAAGGGTATCCAGGATCAATGCAGCCCGCTCCTCACTGTGTGACACAAAATGGGATCGGCATATCCGATCCCCTTGTTGCCAGGTGACGAGGGGGTTGCGCATTGGGTTCCGCAATGCAAAACGGAGACCGTGCACGAAGCCCCCAGATGTATTGCACGAACCATCATGCCTGGTCACCACTTTTGTCCCTGGGCAACTCCATTGTCTTTGGACTCAATGGGTCATTGAGGGAGGCCTTTGGTGGGGTTGGCTAGTCCTTGGGGATCAGCTTTGGTGGCCGCGGTGGGGATGGGGTTGTTGACCCCGTAAACATAATCGCGTCTTGCGAGGCGAGCGTAGCTGCAGCACGCGCTGCTGTTTCACCGGTTGATGGGACCGGTAAGGGTACAGTTCGTACAACGTCGTCTCCTTCGGTGTCCTGGCCGGCACCCGGTGCATCCACCCTAGTACGTCTAGCATGTGGAGAGTGAGCCATGGCTGTTGTAAAGAGAAGATAGCATGTTATATGTACTTAATATATGGGACAGATGACCAATTAGTAAATGTAAGAGCACTGCATAGCATGCATAAAAGTCAACTGCAATACATTAGGGTATGTTGCAAACAATGTGTCGTGAAAGTCCCGAATCGGACACACCACAACAATAGAAACATCACTTCACCAAGCTCGGACTACACCTGCGTTCAAACAGTCTAAGGCTTGTTGTATAGTACTCCTCAACCGACAAAGCCGACACCTTCACAATGTCCCATTTTGCCCCCTTTCGTGTGACAGAAAAGCGCTATGACACTGCAGGTCGTCTACTACGATGTATACTTAGTAGGCCCATAGTGCCCCCTATCGTTTTGGCGAAAAAAGGGGTCATAAGTGGTGATTAGCATGTCCTACAATACAGGTGCAAATTTGCATTTTTGCATCAAGCTTGGCTCTGCAGAGCCCAAACCAGTTGTGTAAGTCATTTTAGGCCCCAATATTACACTTATTAGACCCCTGAGTTGCGCTGAATACCTGAGGGGTCTACACCCCATAGGCATTCACCACAACCCGCACACATCGAAGTACACCGTGAGCGGTGTAGACCCCTGGAGGATTCACCGCAGCCCATATACATCGCACTAGACCACCTGCGTTGAATCCTTGAGGGGTATAGACCTCTAAAGGATTCACCAAAGCCCTTATACATCACAGTAAACCACCTGCGGTGAATCGTTGAGGGGTGTAGACTCCTCACAGATTCACCGCAGGCCTTACACATAGCAGTAGATCACCTGCGGTGGAGCCTTGTGGGACGTAACCCCTAAAGCATTCACTGCAGCCGGTATAGTGTAGACCCCTCACGAATTCACTGCAGCACTTATAGTTCGCAGCAGACCGGGTGCCGTGCGTCCTTGAGGGGTGTGCTCCCCGCAAGGACTCAACGCAGCCCTTCTACATCGCACTAGACCACTTGCGGTGAATCTCTCAGGGGTGTAGACCCCTTAAGTGTTCACCACATCCCTTAGACATCGCTCGAGAGAACTCGAGGTGAATCGTTGAGGGGTGTAGACCCCTCACGGATTCACCGAAGCCCTTACACATTGCAGCATATCACGTGCCGTGAAGCCTTGTGAGACGTAGCCCCTAAAGCATTTACCGCAGCCCGTATAGTGTACACCCCTCACGAATTCACCGCAGCGCGTATAGTTCGCAGTAGACCGCCTGCGGTGAGTCCTTGATGGGGTGTATTCCCCTCAAGGATTCACCGCAGCCCTTCTACATCGTACTAGACCACTTGCGGTGAATCTCTCAGGGCTGTAGACCCGTTAAGGGTTCATCCCTTAGACATCGCTCTACAGAACCTACGGTGAATCCTTGAGGAGTGTAGACCCCGGAAAGATTCACCGCAACCCTTTTACATCGCAGTAGACCACCTGCGGTGAATCCTTGAGGGGTGTGGACCCCTCAAGGATTCATTACAGCACTTTTAAATCGTAGTAGACCACTTGCGGTGAATCGTTGAGGGGTGTAGGCCCCTTAGGAAATCACCGCAGCCCGTATGTGTCGCAGTACACCACCTGAGGTGAATCCTTGAGGGCTGTAAACCGCTCAAGGATTCACCGTAGCCCTTGTACACCACAGTCGGGGGGGGGGGGGGAACATTGGGCCATACCTGGACTCCCTGCGACTTTGCAGCCCATCTTGGGCTGGGGGGGGTAGGGGTCGGGGGCCGGCTATAGGGGAGGGGGTATCCCCAAACAAAGGGGGACAGAATTGGCGAGGCCCACAAGTGGGCGAAAATGCTACATCACCCCTGCATTCTCGTGGTTCCCCAACAAAAGGGAAGAAATTCAAAATTGGCGGGGCCCACAAGTGGGCGGAAATGCTACATCACCTCTTGCAGAGAAACAGCAAACGACGGGGGACAAAATCACGATTGGCGGGGCCCACAAGTCGTCGGAAATGCTACATCACCCCTGCATTTTGGGGCATCCCCAACAAAGGGGGAAAAAAGCAGAATTGGCGGAGCCCACAAGTGGGCGGAAACGCTACAACATGCCTGAATTCCAGGGGATCCCCAAACAAAGGGGGGACAAAATCAGAATTGGCAACCTAACCTATGCCTTCTAGGAGGCCCAAAAGTGGACGGAAATGCTTCATCACATCCGCATTCTCGGAGGTCCCCAAACAGAGGAGGACAAAATCAGAATTGGCTGCCCAACCCCTGCCTTCTAGGGGGCCCACTAGTGGGCGGAAATGCTACGTCACCCCTGCATTCTCGTGGATTCCGAAGCAAAGGGGACAAAACCAAAGACCACCAGCGGTGAATCCCTCCGTGGTGTACACTCCTGAATGATTCGCCGCAGCCCTTCTGCATCGCAATACACAACTTGCGGTGAATCGCTCCCGGGTCTACACTTTTCAAGGATTCGCCGCAGCCATTATACATCGCACTGGACCACATGCAGTGAATCCTCCGGGGGTGTAGACCCTTGTGGATTCACGGCAACCCTTATACATAGCAGTACTGCACTTGCACTGAATCCTTGAGGGGTGTAGGCCCCTCAGCGATGACACACACCCTTATACATCGCAGTAGACCACCTACGGTGAATCCTTGAGGAGTCTACACCCCTCAGGGATTCACCGCACGCCAATACCTCGCAGTAGACAACCTCCGGTGAGTGCTTGAGGGGTGTACACCCCTCAGGGATTGGCCGCCGCCGTTATACATCGCAGTAGACTACCTGTGGTGAATCCTTGAGAGGTCTACAGGTTGTGGTTAACCATTGGTTAACCACAACCCTTATACATCGAAGTAGACCACCTGCCGTGAATCCTTGGGGGGCTTAGACCCCTCAAGGATTCACCGTAGCCCTTTTACATCGCAGCAGACCACTGCGGTGGGTCCTTGAGAGGTCGAGACCCCTCAAGGATTCACCGCAGCCATTATACATCGCACTGAGCCATCTTTGGTGAATCCGTGAGGGGTCTACACCCCTCACGGTTTCACCGCACCTTATACATCGCAATGGACCACCTACGGTGAACCCTTGAGATGTATGGGCCCCTAAGGGTTTCACTGCAGCCCATATGCATCGCAATAGACCACTTGCGCTGGATCATTGAGGGGTGTAGACCCCTCTCGGATTCACCGCAGCCCTGAAACATCGCACTAGACCGTGTCCAGTGATTCCTTGAGGGGTGTACACTCCCCAAGGATTTGCGGCACCCTTTATACATCGTTGTAGACTACCCGCGGTGAAGTCTTGACAAGTGCACGCCACTGAAGGATTCACCTCAACGCTTATACATTGTAGTAGACCACCTACCGTGAATCCTTGAGGGGATTCACCGTAGCCATGATATACTACAATGCGGAGAATCCCTGAGCTGTGTAGACCCCTCAAGATTTCACCGCAGCCCTTATACATCGCAGTTGAAGACCTGCGGTGACTCCGTGAGGGGTGTAGACGCCTAAAGGATTCACCGTAGCCCTTATACCTTGCAGTAGACCACGCACCGTGCATCCTGTGAGGGGTGTAGCTCACAACGGGATTAGCAGCAGCCCTTATACATCGCAATAGACCACCTACGGCAACTTCATGAGGGCTGTAAACCCCTTCACGAATTCACCGTAGCGCCTATACATCGCTGCAGACCACCTACCGTGAATCCTTAAGGGGATTCACCGTACCCTGATACATTACAGTCTACGGTGAATCCTTGAGGGGTGTAGACCACTCAAGGATTCACCACAGCCCTTATGCATCGCAATAGACCACCTCGCAACCCTTATACATCGCAATAGACCACCTGCGGTGAATGTTTGAGGTGTACACCCCTCATGCATTCACCTCAGCCGTGATATTGGAGTAGACCACCTGCGGTGAAACCTTGAGGGGTGTACATCCGTCAAGGATTCATTGCAAGCCGCTTCATGGCCCCGACGGAAGCAATGCCGACTATGGTTGAACCACGCCGTGCCCCGCACAAGATGTGCCACCGACTGTCGGATGGTTGAATGCGATCTAGCGCTAGATCTACACCTGTATGGGACACACGTTGACTTCTCTAATGCTTTTTGGTCTGTGCGACTCCCCCGGAAAGCTAGTCGGATTTTTCAGTTTTACACGTGACCTAGGGGGTCAGTCCACGTCGTACGGAGATGTGCCACCCTGGTACAGGGGGGCAGGCAGGTGGGAAAGAAGGGGGTGTGCGACAGGGGCACCCACGAGCGCCAACGGACAAGGGGAGGACCAATAGAGACACACAGATCGCGGGAGCCACACCAAGAGGGACAAGGGTGAGCACAGCGAACAAGGAGAGGCACAGCAAGACACGAGAGGCAACGAGGATAGCGAGAACAAGGAAGCAGAATGCAGCGGATATCAAAGCGTGCACATGGGACGCGGCGACAATAAAGGGGGCTTGGCAGCTAGCCCCGTCGCTACCGGGTGCTAGGGCTCATTCACCGTAGGTGATCCATTGCGATGTGTAAGGGAGGCGGTGAATCTCTGAGGGGTTCACACCCCCCAAGGATTCTCTGCATGTGATCTACTGCGATGCATTACCGCTGCGGTGAATCATTGGGGTGTCTGGACCCCTTAAGTATTCACCGCGGGTGGTCTGCTGCAATGTATACGGGCTGCGGTGAATCCTTGAGAGCAGTAGACCTCTGAACGATTCACCGCAAGTGACCAGCTGCCATGTATAAGGGCTACACTGAATCCCACTTGAGGGCTGTACACCCCTCAAGGATTCACCGCTCGTGGTCTATAGGGGCTGCTGTGAATCCTTCAGGGGACTACACCCCTCAAGGATTCGCCGCAGGTGGTCTATTGTGATGTATAAGGGCTGCGGTGAATCATTGTGGAGTCTACACCCCTCAAGGATTCACCGCAAGTGGTCCATAAGGGGTGCAGCGAATCCTTGAGGGGACTACACCTATCAAGGACTCGCTGCATGGGGTCTACTGCGATGTACAATGGGTGCGATGAATTATTGAGGGGTCAACACCCCTCAAGGATTGATGGCAGGTGGTCTACTGAGAGGTAGAAGGGCTGCAGTGAATGCCTAAGGGGTCTACACTCCTCAAGGATTCACGGTGAGTGGTCAACTGTGATGTATAAGGGCTGCGATGAAACCGTGAGGGGTCTACACGCCTTCACGATATTGGAAGAGAGAACCGGATCTGCCCCATTCTACATGGTGCGGAAGATGGGCATCGACGGCTACGCCGATGGTGTATGCCTTGGGGTATCGGGATGAGGATGTTATTGCACCCCCGTGCCTACCTTAGGTGTGGGGTGATGAAACGAGATCTCTGTTCATATAGCCGGAGAAGGTGTCAATGTAGGGTGACATCTGACATCATCCCAACGGACGCCCACCGGACCGCCATAAACCTGTCGGGGGCCGTGGTGAGAGAAGGCGAGCAATACTAAGTGTGTTCCGAGGAAAGAGATTTGCACGGGAGCCATGATTGGATGCGGCGGATTCGTCTAGCTCTTCAGATGGCTCCCACTGTGGGTTGTCGGCAGATGAGCGCGCAAAGGCCCGGAGACCGGGCCGCTTCGCGCACTATTCAGAAGGCAATGGGAAAGCGGGATCGAGGAGGCAGATCATCTTCAAGGGGAGCAGGCAAACTGTACGGGATCCCATGGATGCGTTGCCCTCAGTCGCCGGTGCAAGGAATGCCGGTGGGGCTGAACTTGGGACCGGTGGGGCAACAAATGGAGAAGGAGGCCGCTTCAAGTTCGAGCCCCCCTCGTCGGCCAAGCCCAGAGTGGGGGAAGGCAAAGATCCATGGTGTACTGCGAACGCTCTTCAGGGAGACGTCGACGGCCGGGGAAGGAACAGCCAGGATTGTGTATAAAGTCTGATGTGTGATGTCTGATAAGGGATGTTGTGTGTGCGGTCTCTCCGAGAAGATGTCTGATATTCTTGTCTATTGGAGGTGGGTCTAGGGGTCTAATGCCTAGAGCAAATCGGGAGAAACTATCCCTAAATCACCCCCCCCCTGCCGTTGTCCACACCAAATTCTTCACAAGAAAACCCCCCCCCTGACCCACCCATCCCCCCCCCCCACTATCAGGTGCCTTCCACCCCCCCCCCAAAGAAAAAAGGCGCCACAAAAAACAGAAAACACAAACCTCCCCCGTTTGGAAAACAATTGCACACCTGTTGTTGACAGCAGACAGCAGCTGTGACAATCAAAAACATGGCAGCACAAAAATAAAAACCACTTTGAGCACCACAACGGGGCAATGGGGAAAATGGGTGAGCAGCAAAAGTGGCCAAGGAAAAATACACTTTGGGAAAGGGAAAGGGGAAAGGGGAAAGGGGAAAGAGGAAAGGGGAAAGGGGAAAATGTCGGAGCAGGAAAAGTGGGAAAATTGAACGACCACCACACAAAACAGCCATACATAGCACTGAAAACCAAATGGGAAACGCGGGGAAAGTGTGCCAAACAAGGAAAGGGGGAGAAATCTCAACGGATAGCATCCTGACCATGGCAATTGGCATCAGTTAAATTCGGATCAACAAATAAAATGGTCATGGTACACCACAGAACACCAAATGTGCCAACACGGAAAATGGGCAAAATCTTCGAAGAGAGCGCACGACAACAAAAAGGCACATGCAAATACGTGGGCATCCTCTCATTCATCGATGAGTCCATCCATGTCATCCACTGGCTGCGAGCAACTGGGCTGGGAGCTGCTTGGTGGTGCCGCAGAACGCGTGACACGGTCCGTGTCCGGCACAAAGGCATCCCATTCTTGCAATAATGGCAACGCGTGCTGCGTAGCAAGGTCCCGCAGTTCCCGCGGAGTGTTGTTACTTGCCACCTTCATACCAAGCACATCAAGACAATGCACCAACGCCCCCCTCGTCCAATCACGCAGCCTGCCATTCTGCGCTGCCATTACCAACTTCGCCTGCATCCTGGCCACACTGCGCCCCTTATTTGGCTTGCGTGTTGTGGCCAATTCGTCTGCACTATTGTTCTCCCCCTCGTCACAGACATCATCTACAACATTCACCACCACATCCCCACAAGGACGCGGGCTTGCGCAAAGACATGCATGACACACTAGACATGTATTGCACCAGATGCGAACCTCCTTCTTGGATGTGGCACACTCCATACCTCTGCGAAAAGTGATGAAGTCGTGGTTGCCAGCATGCGAGTCAGGGGTCCCATCTGGTGCCACAGTGCGTACCACATCAACCTGGTGCCGTTCTGTACCCTTTCCTGAGGGGGCCGTGGATGCTAGTGGTGTACCCGGCCCTTCAAAGAAGGGCAGGTTGTAACCATCATCAGCCACTGCTTCATTACCTTGTAGACACTGCAGCATCGCTGCTTCCAGAGATTCTCTTTCACTTGCCTTCCTTGAAACCCTCTGTCTTGGGTGCAGATCGAAGCGTGCACGGGCAGCCAAGTGGCGTGCCACTGCAACACCTTGTCCCTTTGCCCATTGCTGTAAAGGGGGCAAGTTGGAATGCGATGCCATGCACATGCTGAGGACATGTGTCTCCACAATGTCATGCATATTGCTGCAGAACCTCCCACGCAAAGAGATGGCACGCTCTACTGCAGCTTGGGCGGGGCAATACGTTCGCAATAATGCGAGAACGCGCCACACATTGACCCACTGTGCATGCGCCCTTTCGGGTGCCAATGCCTCCCACATCTTGGACGTTTGCACAGTTGCAAAGTGCTGTACCATGTGCTCCTTAAGGACTGCCCACTCTACCAAGGCACGGTCACACTTCACATGTGCCGCGCACAACTCTTCTTGGTGTGCAGCCATAAACTGACGCAACTGCTCTACCCCATATGCAGCACGCTCATTGACCGGGAGGCCAAGGAAACGGCCATGGTCCAACAATACTGCGCACTCCAACACCCCCCTGGGGTTATTGGTTGCCTGCCCCTCCTTGATGCCTGCAAGCAACGCATCAGTTACTGCACGCGCCTGAACGCCAAGAAAAGGACGGGTTGTTACACACTTCTGCCCACCTGAATCAAACTGGACCAACTGCACACCATGCCATGCACCGGTCGCAGTTTGCTTCTTGAACTGCAACCACCCTTGACCCTCCTCGCAAGCCACCTTCTGCAACCGGGCTTGTAGCATACCTATGGAACTAAGTGTGCACTTGTGGGCGCGCGCAGTTGTGCCACACTGTTAAAACACCGCAGGCCATGCAAGATGTCCCCATACACCACCACCCATGCAAGCAAACTGGCATGATGGCAGTCCTCCCACACATCCTCCTCCTTGGTAGAGTGCTGCACCTTGGAATCCAAGTGTCGTGCCACCCAGGGGACATTGGCCAAAAAAGCAGTGTTGCCCCGTGCATTTGCCTGTGACCACCTGATGTGATGACTCGTGGGGATCAGTTGCAAGCCACTACGGTTATCCTGCACATGCTTCTGCACACACTTTTGCAACTCCTTCCACTGCCGTGCCCCACTGTACAAGCCTCGCTGCCGATAGACCGCCGCCATGTAATCAACATGGGTCGGGCCCGCAGCCCAAGACCCAACTTGCGCTGCAACACATGGCACGGCTCACCCAAGGGTGTCATCAACACCAACCACTTCCCAATCAAGGCAAACACATTGCTCTCAATGACAGAGACATCAACAACTTGCCGCGCACTGGCACCCCGCACACCAAGGTTGGAAGCCCCGTCCACTGCAAAGGTCACTACCATCTTTGCCCACCAATCGCGGTCAGGAATCCAGGACAGCAGAACGCATTCCAGCTGTGTTGCAATCTCATGCGCATCACCACAGGCCACATCCACCACCCCAAGCAACACCTCACACATGCCCCCAGGGCCAGTCCCCGGGAAAATAAGCAGAATGGCGTACTCATTGACGCGATGCCTTTGCCTATCCGAGCCGTCAAGCAACACTGCAATGAACGTTGCCAGGAATAAGGTGTGCGTCACCTCATCCTGCATGGCATCATGCATTGCTGCAATAGCCTTCTCAACTATCGACCGCCGTGATGCATGGTGCCCAGGGGCAGATGTCAGAGAACAGTGCAGAAGAATGCGCTCATTTATAGCACGGACGGAAGTGCACATGCGTAACCCAATATACACCTCAACCAACCGTGCCACAATGGCTGCCTCGGCATCCGACATAGCCACACCAATATCCATGGCTTCCCCCTTGATGAACACAACGTTCGCTCCCACCACCACAGCTGTGGCAGCAGCAGTGGGGCACAATGCGCGATATCGCTCTGCACAATGCAGCTTGAAACTGTCCTCGGCCAGTCGGTGGTGGTGCCCTGGCCTATGCAGATTCTTTCGCGTCGATGTGGTGCCACGTGATAACCCCAAGTGGCTTTCCAACACCTCCTTCCGCCACATTTTTGGGCCAGAGGCCTTCATGCGCATTTGGGGGCTGTAGACCCGCCAAATATTTGACGGAACCCCATCCGTCAAATATTTGGGGGCTGTAGACCCCCCAAATATTTGACGGAACCACATCCGTCAAATATTTGGGGGCTGTAGACCCCCCAAATATTTGACGGAACCCCATCCGTGAAATATTTTGGGGGTCTACAGCCCCCAAATATTTGACGGAACCACATCCGTCAAATATTTGGGGGCTGTAGACCCCCCAAATATTTGACGGAACCCCATCCGTCAAATATTTGGGGGCTGTAGATCCCCCAAATATTTGACGGAACCACATCCGTCAAATATTTGGGGGCTGTAGACGCCCCAAATATTTGACGGAACCCCATCGGTCAAATATTTGGGGGCTGTAGACCCGCCAAATATTTGACGGAACCCCATCCGTCAAATATTTGGGGGCTGTAGACCCCCAAAATATTTGACGGAACGCCATCCGTGAAATATTTTGGGGGTCTACAGCCCCCAAATATTTGACGGAACTACATCCGTCAAATATTTTGGGGGTCTACAGCCCCCAAATATTTGACGGAACCCCATCCGTCAAATATTTTGGGGGTCTACAGCCCCCAAATATTTGACGGAACCCCATCCGTCAAATATTTGGGGGCTGTAGACCCCCCAAATATTTGACGGAACCACATCCGTCAAATATTTGGGGGCTGTAGACCCCCCAAATATTTGACGGAACCCCATCCGTGAAATATTTTGGGGGTCTACAGCCCCCAAATATTTGACGGAACCACATCCGTCAAATATTTGGGGGCTGTAGACCCCCCAAATATTTGACGGAACCCCATCCGTCAAATATTTGGGGGCTGTAGATCCCCCAAATATTTGACGGAACCACATCCGTCAAATATTTGGGGGCTGTAGACCCCCCAAATATTTGACGGAACCCCATCGGTCAATTATTTGGGGGCTGTAGACCCCCCAAATATTTGACGGAACCACATCGGTCAAATATTTGGGGGGTGTAGACCCCCCAAATATTTGACGGAACCCCATCCGTGAAATTTTTTGGGGGTCTACAGCCCCCAAATATTTGACGGAACCCCATCTGTCAAATATTTTGGGGGTCTACAGCCCCCAAATATTTGACGGAACCACATCCGTCAAATATTTTGGGGGTCTACAGCCCCCAAATATTTGATGGAACCCCATCCGTCAAATATTTTGGGGGTCTACAGCCCCCAAATATTTGACGGAACCCCATCCATCAAATATTTGGGGGCTGTAGACGCCCCAAATATTTGACGGAACCACATCCGTCAAATATTTGGGGGCTGTAGACCCCCCAAATATTTGACGGAACCACATCCGTGAAATATTTTGGGCGTGTAGACCCCCCAAACATTTTACGGAACCACATCCGTCAAATATTTTGGGGGTGTGGACCCCCGAAATATTTGACGGAACCCCATCCGTCAAATATTTGGGGGCTGTAGACCCCCCAAATATTTGACGGAACCACATCCGTGAAATATTTTGGGGGTGTAGACCCCCCAAATATTTGACGGAACCCCATCCGTCAAATATTTGGGGGTGTAGACCCCCCAAATATTTGAAGGAACCACATCCGTCAAATATTTGGGGGCTGTAGACCCCCCAAATATTTGACGGAACCCCATCGGTCAAATATTTGGGGGCTGTAGACCCCCCAAATATTTGACGGAACCACATCGGTCAAATATTTGGGGGCTGTAGACCCCCCAAATATTTGACGGAACCACATCCGTGAAATATTTTGGGGGTGTAACCCCCCAAATATTTGACGGAACCCCATCCGTCAAATATTGGGGGGCTGTAGACCCCCCAAATATTTGACGGAACCCCATCCGTCAAATATTTTGGGGGTCTACAGCCCCCAAATATTTGACGGAACCCCATCCGTCAAATATTTTGGGGGTCTACAGCCCCCAAATATTTGACGGAACCCCATCCGTCAAATATTTTGGGGGTCTACAGCCCCCAAATATTTGACGGAATCCCATCCGTCAAATATTTTGGGGGTCTACAGCCCCCAAATATTTGACGGAACCACATCCGTCAAATATTTTGGGGGTCTACAGCCCCCAAATATTTGATGGAACCCCATCCGTCAAATATTTGGGGGTCTACAGCCCCCAAATATTTGACGGAACCCCATTCGTCAAATATTTGGGGGCTGTAGACGCCCCAAATATTTGACGGAACCACATCCGTCAAATATTTGGGGGCTGTAGACCCGCCAACATTTGACGGAACCACATCCGTGAAATATTTTGGGGGTGTAGACCCCCCAAACATTTGACGGAACCACATCCGTCAAATATTTTGGGGGTGTGGGGCCCCGAAATATTTGACGGAACCCCATCCGTCAAATATTTGGGGGCTGTAGACCCCCCAAATATTTGACGGAACCACATCCGTGAAATATTTTGGGAGTGTAGACCCCCCAAATATTTGATGGAACCCCATCCGTCAAATATTTGGGGGTGTAGACCCCCCAAATATTTGACGGAACCACATCGGTCAAATATTTCGGGGCTGTAGACCCCCCAAATATTTGACGGAACCACATCCGTGAAATATTTTGGGGGTGTAACCCCCCAAATATTTGACGGAACCCCATCCGTCAAATATTTGGGGGCTGTAGACCCCCCAAATATTTGACGGAACCCCATCCGTGAAATACTTTGGGGGTCTACAGCCCCCGAATATTTGACGGAACCACATCCGTCAAATATTTGGGGGCTGTAGACCCTCCAAACATTTGATGGAACCCCATCCGTCAAATATTTGGAGGTTGTAGACCCCCCAAATATTTGACGAAACCTCATCCGTGAAATATTTGGGGGCTGTAGACCCCCCCAAAAATTTGACGGAACCACATCCGTCAAATATTTGGGGGCTGTAGACCCGCCAAATATTTGGCGGAACCCCATCCGTCAAATATTTGGGGGCTGTAGACCCGCCAAATATTTGACGGAACCCCATCCGTCAAATATTTGGGGGCTGTAGACCCGCCAAATATTTGACGGAACCACATCCGTCAAATATTTGGGGGCTGTAGACCCCCCAAATATTTGACGGAACCCCATCCGTCAAATATTTGGGGGCTGTAGATCCCCCAAATATTTGACGGAACCACATCCGTCAAATATTTGGGGGCTGTAGACGCCCCAAATATTTGACGGAACCCCATCGGTCAAATATTTGGGGGCTGTAGACCCGCCAAATATTTGACGGAACCCCATCCGTCAAATATTTGGGGGCTGTAGACCCCCAAAATATTTGACGGAACCCCATCCGTGAAATATTTTGGGGGTCTACAACCCCCAAGTATTTGACGGAACCACATCCGTCAAATATTTTGGGGGTCTACAGCCCCCAAATATTTGACGGAACCACATCCGTCAAATATTTTGGGGGTCTACAGCCCCCAAATATTTGACGGAACCCCATCCGTCAAATATTTTGGGGGTCTACAGCCCCCAAATATTTGACGGAACCCCATCCGTGAAATATTTTGGGGGTCTACAGCCCCCAAATATTTGACGGAACCCCATCCGTCAAATATTTTGGGGGTCTACAGCCCCCAAATATTTGACGGAACCACATCCGTCAAATATTTTGGGGGTCTACAGCCCCCAAATCTTTGATGGAACCCCATCCATCAAATATTTTGGGGGTCTACAGCCCCCAAATATTTGACGGAACCCCATCCGTCAAATATTTTGGGGGTCTACAGCCCCCAAATATTTGACGGAACCCCATCCTACAAATATTTGGGGGCTGTAGACGCCCCAAATATTTGACGGAACCACATCCGTCAAATATTTGGGGGCTGTAGACCCCCCAAATATTTGACGGAACCACATCCGTGAAATATTTTGGGGGTGTAGACCCCCCAAATATTTGACGGAACCACATCCGTCAAATATTTTGGGGGTGTGGACCCCCCAAATATTTGACGGAACCCCATCCGTGAAATATTTGGGGGCTGTAGACCCCCAAATATTTGACGGAACCACATCCGTGAAATATCTTGGGGGTGTAGACCCCCCAAATATTTGACGGAAACACATCCGTCAAATATTTGGGGGTGTAGACCCCCCAAATATTTGAAGGAACCACATCCGTCAAAGGTTTGGGGGCTGTAGACCCCCCAAATATTTGACGGAACCCCATCGGTCAAATATTTGGGGGCTGTAGACCCCCCAAATATTTGACGGAACCACATCAGTCAAATGTTTGGGGGCTGTAGACCCCCCAAAATATTTGACGGAACCCCATCCGTCAAATATTTCGGGGCTGTAGACCCCCCAAATATTTGACGGAACCCCATCCGTGAAATATTTTGGGGGTGTAACCCCCCAAATATTTGACGGAACCCCATCCGTCAAATATTTGGGGGCTGTAGACCCCCCTAATATTTGACGGAACCCCATCCGTGAAATATTTTTGGGGTCTACAGCCCCCAAATATTTGACGGAACCACATCCGTCACATATTTTGGGGGTGTACAGCACCCAAATATTTGACGGAACCCCATCCGTCAAATATTTTGGGGGTCTACAGCCCCCAAATATTTGACGGACCCCCATCCGTCAAATATTTGGGGGGTGTAGACCCCCCGAATATTTGACGGAACCCCATCCGTCAAATATTTTTGGGGTGTACAGCCCCCAAATATTTGACGGAACCCCATCCGTCAAATATTTGGGGGGTGTAGACCCCCCAAATATTTGATGGAACCCCATCCGTGAAATATTTTGGGGGTGTAGACCCCCCAAATATTTGACGGAACCCCATCCGTGAAATATTTTGGGGGTCTACAGCCGCCAAATATTTGACGGAACCCCATCCGTGAAATATTTTGGGTGTCTACAGCCCCCAAATATTTGACGGAACCTCATCCGTCAAATATTTTGCGGGTGTAGACCCCCCAAATATTTGACGGAACCCCATCCTTCAAATATTTGGGGGCTGTAGACCCCCCAAATATTTGACGGAACCCCATCCGTGAAATATTTTGGGGGTCTACAGCCGCCAAATATTTGACGGAACCCCGTCCGTGAAATATTTTGCGGGTCTACAGCCCCCAAATATTTGACGGAACCACATCCGTCAAATATTTGGGGGTGTAGACCCCCCAAATATTTGAAGGAACCACATCCGTCAAATATTTGGGGGCTGTAGACCCCCCAAATATTTGACGGAACCCCATCGGTCAAATATTTGGGGGCTGTAGACCCCCCAAATATTTGACGGAACCACATCAGTCAAATGTTTGGGGGCTGTAGACCCCCAAATATTTGACGGAACCCCATCCGTCAAATATTTCGGGGCTGTAGACCCCCCAAATATTTGACGGAACCCCATCCGTGAAATATTTTGGGGGTGTAACCCCCCAAATATTTGACGGAACCCCATCCGTCAAATATTTGGGGGCTGTAGACCCCCCAAATATTTGACGGAACCCCATCCGTGAAATATTTTTGGGGTCTACAGCCCCCAAATATTTGACGGAACCACATCCGTCACATATTTTGGGGGTGTACAGCACCCAAATATTTGACGGAACCCCATCCGTCAAATATTTTGGGGGTCTACAGCCCCCAAATATTTGACGGAACCCCATCCGTCAAATATTTGGGGGGTGTAGACCCCCCGAATATTTGACGGAACCCCATCCGTCAAATATTTTTGGGGTGTACAGCCCCCAAATATTTGACGGAACCCCATCCGTCAAATATTTGGGGGGTGTAGACCCCCCAAATATTTGATGGAACCCCATCCGTGAAATATTTTGGGGGTGTAGACCCCCCAAATATTTGACGGAACCCCATCCGTGAAATATTTTGGGGGTCTACAGCCGCCAAATATTTGACGGAACCTCATCCGTCAAATATTTTGCGGGTGTAGACCCCCAAATATTTGACGGAACCCCATCCTTCAAATATTTGGGGGCTGTAGACCCCCCAAATATTTGACGGAACCCCATCCGTGAAATATTTTGGGGGTCTACAGCCGCCAAATATTTGACGGAACCCCGTCCGTGAAATATTTTGCGGGTCTACAGCCCCCAAATATTTGACGGAACCACATCCGTCAAATATTTTGGGGGTCTACAGCCCCCAAATATTTGACGGAACCCCATCTGTCAAATATTTTGGGGGTCTACAGCCCCCAAATATTTGACGGAACCGCATCCGTGAAATATTCTGGGGGTGTAGGGCCCCCAAATATTTGACCGAATCCCATCCGTCAAATGTTTTGGGGGTCTACAGCCCCCAAATATTTGACGGAACCACATCCGTGAAATATTTTGGGGGTGTAGACCCCCCAAATATTTGACGGAACCCCATCCGTCAAATATTTGGGGGCTGTACAGCCCCCAAATATTTGACGGAACCCCATCCGTGAAATATTTTGGGGGTGTAACCCCCCAAATATTTGACGGAACCCCATCCGTCAAATATTTGGGGGCTGTAGACCCCCCAAATATTTGACGGAACCCCATCCGTGAAATATTTTTGGGGTCTACAGCCCCCAAATATTTGACGGAACCACATCCGTCACATATTTTGGGGGTGTACAGCACCCAAATATTTGACGGAACCCCATCCGTCAAATATTTTGGGGGTCTACAGCCCCCAAATATTTGACGGACCCCCATCCGTCAAATATTTGGGGGGTGTAGACCCCCCGAATATTTGACGGAACCCCATCCGTCAAATATTTTTGGGGTGTACAGCCCCCAAATATTTGACGGAACCCCAGCCGTCAAATATTTGGGGGGTGTAGACCCCCCAAATATTTGATGGAACCCCATCCGTGAAATATTTTGGGGGTGTAGACCCCCCAAATATTTGACGGAACCCCATCCGTGAAATATTTTGGGGGTCTACAGCCGCCAAATATTTGACGGAACCCCATCCGTGAAATATTTTGGGTGTCTACAGCCCCCAAATATTTGACGGAACCTCATCCGTCAAATATTTTGCGGGTGTAGACCCCCCAAATATTTGACGGAACCCCATCCTTCAAATATTTGGGGGCTGTAGACCCCCCAAATATTTGACGGAACCCCATCCGTGAAATATTTTGGGGGTCTACAGCCGCCAAATATTTGACGGAACCCCGTCCGTGAAATATTTTGCGGGTCTACAGCCCCCAAATATTTGACGGAACCACATCCGTCAAATATTTGGGGGTGTAGACCCCCCAAATATTTGAAGGAACCACATCCGTCAAATATTTGGGGGCTGTAGACCCCCCAAATATTTGACGGAACCCCATCGGTCAAATATTTGGGGGCTGTAGACCCCCCAAATATTTGACGGAACCACATCAGTCAAATGTTTGGGGGCTGTAGACCCCCCAAATATTTGACGGAACCCCATCCGTCAAATATTTCGGGGCTGTAGACCCCCAAATATTTGACGGAACCCCATCCGTGAAATATTTTGGGGGTGTAACCCCCCAAATATTTGACGGAACCCCATCCGTCAAATATTTGGGGGCTGTAGACCCCCCAAATATTTGACGGAACCCCATCCGTGAAATATTTTTGGGGTCTACAGCCCCCAAATATTTGACGGAACCACATCCGTCACATATTTTGGGGGTGTACAGCACCCAAATATTTGACGGAACCCCATCCGTCAAATATTTTGGGGGTCTACAGCCCCCAAATATTTGACGGAACCCCATCCGTCAAATATTTGGGGGGTGTAGACCCCCCGAATATTTGACGGAACCCCATCCGTCAAATATTTTTGGGGTGTACAGCCCCCAAATATTTGACGGAACCCCATCCGTCAAATATTTGGGGGGTGTAGACCCCCCAAATATTTGATGGAACCCCATCCGTGAAATATTTTGGGGGTGTAGACCCCCCAAATATTTGACGGAACCCCATCCGTGAAATATTTTGGGGGTCTACAGCCGCCAAATATTTGACGGAACCTCATCCGTCAAATATTTTGCGGGTGTAGACCCCCCAAATATTTGACGGAACCCCATCCTTCAAATATTTGGGGGCTGTAGACCCCCCAAATATTTGACGGAACCCCATCCGTGAAATATTTTGGGGGTCTACAGCCGCCAAATATTTGACGGAACCCCGTCCGTGAAATATTTTGCGGGTCTACAGCCCCCAAATATTTGACCGAACCACATCCGTCAAATATTTTGGGGGTCTACAGCCCCCAAATATTTGACGGAACCCCATCTGTCAATATTTTGGGGGTCTACAGCCCCCAAATATTTGACGGAACCGCATCCGTGAAATATTCTGGGGGTGTAGGGCCCCCAAATATTTGACCGAATCCCATCCGTCAAATATTTTGGGGGTCTACAGCCCCCAAATATTTGACGGAACCACATCCGTGAAATATTCTGGGGGTGTAGACCCCCCAAATATTTGACGGAACCCCATCCGTCAAATATTTGGGGGGTGTACAGCCCCCAAATATTTGACGGAACCACATCTGTCAAATACTTGGGGGCTGCAGACCCCCCAAATATTTGACGGAACCCCATCTGTTAAATATTTTGGGGGCTGTAGACCCCCCAAATATTTGACGGAACCACATCCGTGAAATAGTTTGGGGGTGTAGACGCCCCAAATATTTGACGGAACCCCTTCCGTGAAATATTTTCGGGGTGTAGACCCCCTAAATATTTGACGGAACCCCATCCGTCAAATATTTTCGGGGTCTACAGCCCCCAAATATTTGACAGAACCCCATCCGTCAAATATTTGGGGGCTGTAGACCCCCCAAATATTTGACGGAACCCCATCGGTCAAATATTTTGGGGGCTGTAGACCCCCCAAATATTTGACGGAACCACATCCGTGAAATAGTTTGGGGGTGTAGACGCCCCAAATATTTGACGGAACCCCTTCCGTGAAATATTTTCGGGGTGTAGACCCCCTAAATATTTGACGGAACCCCATCCGTCAAATATTTTCGGGGTCTACAGCCCCCAAATATTTGACGGAACCCCATCCGTCAAATATTTGGGGGCTGTAGACCCCCCCAATATTTGACGGAACCCCATCGGTCAAATATTTTGGGGCTGTAGACTCCCCAAATATTTGACGGAACCCCATCCGTCAAATATTTGGGGGCTGTAGACCCCCCAAATATTTGACGGAACCCCATCCGTGAAATATTTTGGGGGTCTATAGCCCCCAAATATTTGACGGAACCACATCCGTCACATATTTTGGGGGTCTACAGCCCCCAAATATTTGACGGAACCCCATCCGTCCAATATTTTGGGGGTCTACAGCCCCCAAATACTTGACGGAACCCCATCCGTCAAATATTTGGGGGGTGTAGACCCCCCAAATATTTGATGGAACCCCATCCGTGATATATTTCGGGGGTGTAGACCCCCCAAATATTTGACGGAACCCCATCCGTGAAATATTTTGAGGGTCTACAGCCCCCAAATATTTGACGGAACCCCATCCGTGGAATATTTTGGGGGTCAACAGCCGCCAAATATTTGACGGAACCCCATCCGTGAAATATTTTGGGGGTCTACAGCCCCCAAATATTTGACGGAACCCCATCCGTCAAATATTTTGTGGGTGTAGACCCCCCAAATATTTGACGGAACCACATCCGTCAAATACTTGGGGGCTGCAGACCCCCCAAATATTTGACGGAACCCCATCCGTTAAATATTTTGGGGGCTGTAGACCCCCCAAATATTTGACGGAACCACATCCGTGAAATAGTTTGGGGGTGTAGACGCCCCAAATATTTGACGGAACCCCTTCCGTGAAATATTTTCGGGGTGTAGACCCCCTAAATATTTGACGGAACCCCATCCGTCAAATATTTTGGGGCTGTAGACTCCCCAAATATTTGACGGAACCCCATCCGTCAAATATTTGGGGGCTGTAGACCCCCCAAATATTTGACGGAACCCCATCCGTCAAATATTTTGGGGGTCTACAGCCCCCAAATATTTGACGGAACCACATCCGTCAAATATTTTGGGGGTCTACAGCCCCCAAATATTTGACGGAACCCCATCGGTCAAATATTTTCAGGGTCTACAGCCCCCAAATATTTGATGGAACCGCATCCGTGAAATATTCTAGGGGTGTAGGGCCCCCAAATATTTGACGGAACCCGATCCGTCAAATATTTGGGGGGTGTAGACCCCCCGAATATTTGACGAAACCCCATCCGTCAAATATTTGGGGGCTGTAGACCCCCCAAATATTAGACGGAACCCCATCCGTGAAATATTTTGGGGGTCTACAGCCCCCAAATATTTGACGGAACCACATCCGTCACATATTTTGGGGGTGTACAGCACCCAAATATTTGACGGAACCCCATCCGTCAAATATTTTGGGGGTCTACAGCCCCCAAATATTTGACGGAACCCCATCCGTCAAATATTTGGGGGGTGTAGACCCCCCGAATATTTGACGGAACCCCATCCGTGAAATATTTTGGGGGTCTAGAGCCCCCAAATATTTGACGGAACCCCATCCGTCAAATATTTTTCGGGTGTACAGCCCCCAAATATTTGACGGAACCCCATCCGTCAAATATTTGGGGGGTGTAGACCCCCCAAATATTTGATGGAACCCCATCCGTGAAATATTTTGGGGGTGTAGACCCCCCAAATATTTGACGGAACCCCATCCGTGAAATATTTTGGGGGTCTACAGCCGCCAAATATTTGACGGAACCCCATCCGTGAAATATTTTGGGTGTCTACAGCCCCCAAATATTTGACGGAACCTCATCCGTCAAATATTTTGCGGGTGTAGACCCCCCAAATATTTGACGGAACCCCATCCTTCAAATATTTGGGGGCTGTAGACCCCCCAAATATTTGACGGAACCCCATCTGTGAAATATTTTGGGGGTCTACAGCCGCCAAATATTTGACGGAACCCCGTCCGTGAAATATTTTGGGGGTCTACAGCCCCCAAATATTTGACGGAACCACATCCGTCAAATATTTTGGGGGTTTACAGCCCCCAAATATTTGACGGAACCCCATCCGTCAAATATTTTGGGGGTCTACAGCCCCCAAATATTTGACGGAACCGCATCCGTGAAATATTCTGGGGGTGTAGGGCCCCCAAATATTTGACCGAATCCCATCCGTCAAATATTTTGGGGGTCTACAGCCCCCAAATATTTGACGGAACCACATCCGTGAAATATTCTGGGGGTGTAGACCCCCCAAATATTTGACGGAACCCCATCCGTCAAATATTTGGGGGGTGTACAGCCCCCAAATATTTGACGGAACCACATCCGTCAAATACTTGGGGGCTGCAGACCCCCCAAATATTTGACGGAACCCCATCCGTTAAATATTTTGGGGGCTGTAGACCCCCCAAATATTTGACGGAACCACATCCGTGAAATAGTTTGGGGGTGTAGACGCCCCAAATATTTGACGGAACCCCTTCCGTGAAATATTTTCGGGGTGTAGACCCCCTAAATATTTGACGGAACCCCATCCGTCAAATATTTTCGGGGTCTACAGCCGCCAAATATTTGACGGAACCCCATCCGTCAAATATTTGGGGGCTGTAGACCCCCCAAATATTTGACGGAACCCCATCGGTCAAATATTTTGGGGCTGTAGACTCCCCAAATATTTGACGGAACCCCATCCGTCAAATATTTGGGGGCTGTAGACCCCCCAAATATTTGACGGAACCCCATCCGTGAAATATTTTGGGGGTCTACAGCCCCCAAATATTTGACGGAACCACATCCGTCACATATTTTGGGGGTCTACAGCCCCCAAATATTTGACGGAACCCCATCCGTCAAAAATTTTGGGGGTCTACAGCCCCCAAATATTTGACGGAACCCCATCCGTCAAATATTTGGGGGGTGTAGACCCCCCGAATATTTGACGGAACCCCATCCGTGAAATATTTTGGAGGTCTACAGCCCCCAAATATTTGACGTAACCCCATTCCGTCAAATATTTCGGGGGTGTAGACCCCCCAAATATTTGATGGAACCCCATCCGTGATATATTTCGGGGGTGTAGACCCCCCAAATATTTGACGGAACCCCATCCGTGAAAAATTTTGGGGGTCAACAGCCGCCAAATATTTGACGGAACACCATCCGTGAAATATTTTGGGGGTCTACAGCCCCAAATATTTGACGCAACCCCATCCGTCAAATATTTTGCGGCTGTAGACCCCCCAAATATTTGACGGAACCCCATCCGTCAAATATTTGGGGGGTGTACAGCCCCCAAATATTTGACGGAACCACATCCGTCAAATACTTGGGGGCTGCAGACCCCCCAAATATTTGACGGAACCCCATCCGTTAAATATTTTGGGGGCTGTAGACCCCCCAAATATTTGACGGAACCACATCCGTGAAATAGTTTGGGGGTGTAGACGCCCCAAATATTTGACGGAACCCCATCCGTCAAATATTTTCGGGGTCTACAGCCCCCAAATATTTGACGGAACCCCATCCGTCAAATATTTGGGGGCTGTAGACCCCCCAAATATTTGACGGAACCCCATCGGTCAAATATTTTGGGGCTGTAGACTCCCCAAATATTTGACGGAACCCCATCCGTCAAATATTTGGGGGCTGTAGACCCCCCAAATAATTGACGGAACCCCATCCGTGAAATATTTTGGGGGTCTACAGCCCCCTAATATTTGACGGAACCACATCCGTCAAATATTTTGGGGGTCTACAGCCCCCAAATATTTGACGGAACCCCATCGGTCAAATATTTTGGGGGTCTACAGCCCCCAAATATTTGATGGAACCGCATCCGTGAAATATTCTAGGGGTGTAGGGCCCCCAAATATTTGACGGAACCCCATCCGTCAAATATTTGGGGGGTGTAGACCCCCCGAATATTTGACGGAACCCCATCCGTGAAACATTTTGGAGGTTTACAGCCCCCAAATATTTGACGGAACCCCATTCCGTCAAATATTTCGGGGGTGTAGACCCCCCAAATATTTGATGGAACCCCATCCGTGATATATTTCGGGGGTGTAGACCCCCCAAATATTTGACGGAACCCCATCCGTGAAATATTTTGAGGGTCTACAGCCCCCAAAAATTTGACGGAACCCCATCCGTGAAATATTTTGGGGGTCAACAGCCCCCAAATATTTGACGGAACCCCATCCGTCAAATATTTTGCGGGTGTAGACCCCCCAAATATTTGACGGAACCCCATCCGTGAAATATTTTGGGGGTCTACAGGCCCCAAATATTTGACGGAACCACATCCGTCAAATATTTTTGGGGTCTACAGCCCCCAAATATTTGACGGACCCCCATCGGTCAAATATTTTGGGGGTCTACAGTCCCCAAATATTTGACGGAACCCCATCCCTCAAATAGTTGGGGGGTGTACAGCCCCCAAATATTTGACGGTACCACATCCGTCAAATACTTGGGCGCTGTAGACCCCCCAAATATTTGACGGAACCCCATCCGTGAAATGTTTTGCGGGCTGTAGACCCCCCAAATATTTGACGGAACCACATCCGTGAAATAGTTTGGGGGTGTAGACCCCCCAAATTTTTGACGGAACCCCATCCGTGAAATATTTTCGGGGTGTAGACCCCCCAAATATTGGACGGAACCCCATCCGTCAAATATTTTGGGGGTCTACAGCCCCCAAATATTTGACGGAACCACATCCGTGAAATATTTTGGGGGTGTAGACCCCCCAAATATTTGACGGAACCCCATCCGTGAAATATTTTCGGGGTCTACAGCCCCCAAATATTTGACGGAACCCCATCCGTCAAATATTTTGGGGGTGTAGACCCCCCAAATATTTCACGGAACCCCATCCGTGAAATATTTTGGGGGTCTACAGCCCCCAAATATTTGACGGAACCCCATCCGTCAAATATTTGGGGGGTGTACAGCCCCCATATATTTGACGGAACCCCATCCGTCAAATATTTTTGGGGTCTACGGCCCCCAAATATTGGACAGAACCCCATCCGTCAGATATTTGGGGGGTGTACAGCCCCCAAATATTTGACGGAACCCCATCCTAAAATATTTTGGGGGTGTAGACCCCCCAAATATTTGACGGAACCCCATCCGTCAAATATTTGGGGCTTGTACAGCCCCCAAATATTTGACGGAACCACATCTGTGAAATATTTTGGGGGTGTGGACCCCCCAAATATTTGTTGGAACCCCATCCGTCAAATATTTGGGGGCTGTAGACCCCCCAAATATTTGACGGAACCACATCCGTCAAATATTTTGGGGGTGTAGACCCCCCAAATATTTGACGGAACCCCATCCGTGAAATATTTTGGGGGTCTAAAGCCCCCAAATATATGACAGAACCCCATCCCTCAAATAATTGGGGGGTGTACAGCCCCCAAATATTTGACGGAACCCCATCCGTCAAATATTTTGGGGGTGTACAGCCCCCAAATATTTGACGGAACCCCATCCGTGAAATATTTTGGGGGTCTACAGCCCCCAAATATTTGCCGGAACCCCGTCTGTCAAATATTTTGGGGGGTGTACAGCCCCCAAACATTTGACGGAACCACATCCGTGAAAATTTTTGGGGGTGTAGACCCCCCAAATATTTGACGGAACCCCATCCGTCAAATATTTTGGGGCCGTAGACCCCCCAAATATTTGACAAAACCACATCCGTCAAATATTTGGGGGCTGTAGACCCCCCAAATATTTGACGGAACCCCATCCGTGAAATATTTTTGGGGGTGTAGACCCCCCAAATATTTGACGGAACCCCATCCGTCAAATATTTGGGGGCTGTAGACCCCCCAATAATTTGACGGAACCCCATCCGTGAAATATTTTGGGGGTTTAGACCCCCCAAATATTTGACGGAACCACATCCTCGAAATATTTTGGGGGTCTACATCCCCCAGATATTTGATAGAACCCCATCCGTGAAATATTTGGGGGGTGTAGACCCCCCAAATATTTGACGGAACCCCAGCCGTCAAATATTTTGGGGGTGTAGACCCCCCAAATATTTGACGGAACCACATCCGTCAAATATTTGGGGGCTGTAGACCCCCAAAATATTTGACGGAACCCCATCCGTGAAATATTTGGGGGCCGTAGACCCCCCAAATATTTGACGGAACCACATCCGTCAAATATTTGGGGGGTGTAGACCCCCCAAATATTTGAAGAACCCCATCCGTCAAATATTTGTGGGCTGTAAACCCCCCAAATATTTGACAGAACCACATCCGTCAAATATTTGGGGGGTGTAGACCCCCCAAAATATTTGACGGAACCCCATCCTTCAAATATTTGGGGGCTGTAGACCCCCCAAATATTTGACGGAACCCCATCCGTCAAATATTTTGGGGGTGTAGACCCCCCAAATATTTGACGGAACCCCATCCGTCAAATATTTGGGGGCTGTAGACCCCCCCAAAAATTTGACGGAACGCCATCCGTCAAACATTTTGGGGGTGTAGACACCCCAAATATTTGACGGAACCCCATCCGTGAAATATTTTGGGGGTCTACAGCCCCCAAATATTTGACCGAACCCCATCCGTGAAATATTTTGGGCGTCTACAGCCGCCAAATATTGGACGGAACTTCATCCGTCAAATAATTTGGGGTGTAGACCCCCCAAATATTTGATGGAACCACATCCGTCAAATATTTCGGGGGTGTAGACCCCCCAAATATTTGACAGAACCCCATCCCTGAAATATTTTGGGGGTCTACAGCCCCCAAGTATTTGACGGAACAACATCCGTCAAATATTTTGGGGGTCTACAGCCCCCAAATATTTGACGGAACCCCATCCGTCAAATATTTTGGGGGTCTACAGCCCCCAAATATTTGACGGAACCCCATCCGTCAAATACTTTGGGGGTGTAGACCCCCCAAATATTTGACGGAACCCCATCCGTGAAATATTTTGGGGGTCTACAGCCCCCAAATATTTGACCGAACCCCATCCGTGAAATATTTTGGGGGTCTACAGCCGCCAAATATTTGACGGAACCTCATCCGTCAAATAATTTGGGGTGTAGACCCCCCAAATATTTGATGGAACCACATCCGTCAAATATTTCGGGGGTGTAGACCCCCCAAATATTTGACAGAACCCCATCCCTGAAATATTTTGGGGGTCTACAGCCCCCAAGTATTTGACGGAACAACATCCGTCAAATATTTTGGGGGTCTACAGCCCCCAAATATTTGACGGAACCCCATCCGTCAAATATTTTGGGTGTCTACAGCCCCCAAATATTTGACGGAACCCCATCCGTCAAATACTTTGGGGGTGTAGACCCCCCAAATATTTGACGGAACCCCATCCGTCAAATACTTTGGGGGTGTAGACCCCCCAAATATTTGACAGAACCCGATCCGTCAAATATTTTGGGGATGTAGACACCCCAAATATTTGACGGAACCCCATCCGTGAAATATTTTGGGGGTCTACAGCCCCCAAATATTCGACGGAACCCCATCCGTGAAATATTTTGGGGGTCTACAGCCCCCAAATATTTGACGGAACCACATCCGTCAAATATTTTGGGGGTGTAGACCCCCCAAATATTTGACGGAACCACATCCGTGAAATATTTTGGGGGTCTACAGCCCCCAAATATTTGACGGAACCACATCCGTCAAATATTTTGGGGGTGTAGACCCCCCAAATATTTGACGGAACCCCATCCGTCAAACACTTGGGGGCTTTAGACGCCCCAAATATGTGACGGAACCCCATCCGTCAAATATTTGGGGGCTGTAGACCCCCCAAATATTGGACGGAACCCCATCCGTCAAATATTTTGGGGGTGTAGACGCCCCAAATATTTGACGGAACCGCATCCGTGAAATATTTTGGGGGTCTATAGCCCCCAAATATTTGAAGGAACCCCATCCGTGAAATATTTTGGGGGTGTAGACCCCCCAAATATTTGACGGAACCCAATCCGTCAAATATTTGGGGGGTGTACAGCCCCCAAATATTTGACGGAACCACATCCGTGAAATAGTTTGGGGGTGTAGACCCCCCAAATATTTGACGGAACCCCATCCGTCAAATATTTTGGGGGTGTAGACCCCCCAAATATTTGACGGAACCACATCCGTCAAATATTTGGGGGCTGTAGACCCCCCAAATATTTGACAAAACCCCATCCGTGAAATATTTGGGGGCTGTAGACCCCCCAAAATATTTGACGGAACCACATCCGTGAAATATTGTGGGGGTGTAGACCCCCCAAATATTTGACGGAACCACATCCGTCAAATATTGTGAGGGTGTAGACCCCCAAAATATTTGACGGAACCCCATCCGTCAAATATTTGGGGGCTGTAGACCCCCCAAATATTTGACGGAACCCCATACGTCAAATATTTTGGGGGTGTAGACGCCCCAAATGTTTGACGGAACCCCATCCGTCAAATATTTTGGGGGTGTAGACGCCCCAAATAATTGACAGAACCCCATCCGTCAAATATTTGGAAGCTGTAGACCCCCCAAATATTGGACGGAACCCCATCCGTCAAATATTTTGGGGGTGTAAACGCCCCAAATATTTGACGGAACTGCATCCGTGAAATATTTTGGGGGTCTACAGCCCCCAAATATTTGACGGAACCCCATCCGTGAAATATTTTGGGGGTGTAGACCCCCCAAACATTTGACGGAACCCCATCCGTCAAATATTTGGGGGCTGTAGACCCCCCAAATATTTGACAGAACCCCATCCGTGAAATATTTTGGAGGTCTACAGCCCCCAAGTATTTGACGGAACAACATCCGTGAAATATTTTGGGGATCTACGGCCCCCAAATATTTAACGGAACCCCATCCGTCAAATATTTTGGGGGTCTACAGCCCCCAAATATTTCACGGAACCCCATCCGTCAAATATTTTGGGGGTCTACAGCCCCCAAATATTTGACGGAACCCCATCCGTCAAATACTTTGGGCGTGTAGACCCCCCAAATATTTGACGGAACCACATCCGTCAAATATTTTGGGGCTGTAGACCCCCCAAATATTTGACAGAACCCGATCCGTCAAATATTTTGGGGATGTAGACACCCCAAATATTTGACGGAACCCCATCCGTGAAATATTTTGGGGGTCTACAGCCCCCAAATATTTGACGGAACCCCATCCGTGAAATATTTTGGGGGTCTACAGCCCCCAAATATTTGACGGAACCCCATCCGTCAAATACTTTGGGGGTGTAGACCCCCCAAATATTTGACGGAACCCCATCCGTCAAATACTTTGGGGGTGTAGACCCCCCAAATATTTGACAGAACCCGATCCGTCAAATATTTTGGGGATGTAGACACCCCAAATATTTGACGGAACCCCATCCGTGAAATATTTTGGGGGTCTACAGCCCCCAAATATTCGACGGAACCCCATCCGTGAAATATTTTGGGGGTCTACAGCCCCCAAATATTTGACGGAACCACATCCGTCAAATATTTTGGGGGTGTAGACCCCCCAAATATTTGACGGAACCACATCCGTGAAATATTTTGGGGGTCTACAGCCCCCAAATATTTGACGGAACCACATCCGTCAAATATTTTGGGGGTGTAGACCCCCCAAATATTTGACGGAACCCCATCCGTCAAACACTTGGGGGCTGTAGACGCCCCAAATATGTGACGGAACCCCATCCGTCAAATATTTGGGGGCTGTAGACCCCCCAAATATTGGACGGAACCCCATCCGTCAAATATTTTGGGGGTGTAGACGCCCCAAATATTTGACGGAACCGCATCCGTGAAATATTTTGGGGGTCTATAGCCCCCAAATATTTGAAGGAACCCCATCCGTGAAATATTTTGGGGGTGTAGACCCCCCAAATATTTGACGGAACCCAATCCGTCAAATATTTGGGGGGTGTACAGCCCCCAAATATTTGACGGAACCACATCCGTGAAATAGTTTGGGGGTGTAGACCCCCCAAATATTTGACGGAACCCCATCCGTCAAATATTTTGGGGGTGTAGACCCCCCAAATATTTGACGGAACCACATCCGTCAAATATTTGGGGGCTGTAGACCCCCCAAATATTTGACAAAACCCCATCCGTGAAATATTTGGGGGCTGTAGACCCCCCAAAATATTTGACGGAACCACATCCGTGAAATATTGTGGGGGTGTAGACCCCCCAAATATTTGACGGAACCACATCCGTCAAATATTGTGAGGGTGTAGACCCCCAAAATATTTGACGGAACCCCATCCGTCAAATATTTGGGGGCTGTAGACCCCCCAAATATTTGACGGAACCCCATACGTCAAATATTTTGGGGGTGTAGACGCCCCAAATGTTTGACGGAACCCCATCCGTCAAATATTTTGGGGGTGTAGACGCCCCAAATATTTGACAGAACCCCATCCGTCAAATATTTGGAAGCTGTAGACCCCCCAAATATTGGACGGAACCCCATCCGTCAAATATTTTGGGGGTGTAGACGCCCCAAATATTTGACGGAACTGCATCCGTGAAATATTTTGGGGGTCTACAGCCCCCAAATATTTGACGGAACCCCATCCGTGAAATATTTTGGGGGTGTAGACCCCCCAAACATTTGACGGAACCCCATCCGTCAAATATTTGGGGGTGTAGACCCCCCAAATATTTGACGGAACCCCATCCGTCAAATATTTTGGGGGTGTAGACCCCCCAAATATTTGACGGAACCACATCCGTCAAATATTTGGGGGCTGTAGACCCCCCAAATATTTGACAAAACCCCATCCGTGAAATATTTGGGGGCTGTAGACCCCCCAAAATATTTGACGGAACCACATCCGTGAAATATTGTGGGGGTGTAGACCCCCCAAATATTTGACGGAACCACATCCGTCAAATATTGTGAGGGTGTAGACCCCCAAAATATTTGACGGAACCCCATCCGTCAAATATTTGGGGGCTGTAGACCCCCCAAATATTTGACGGAACCCCATACGTCAAATATTTTGGGGGTGTAGACGCCCCAAATGTTTGACGGAACCCCATCCGTCAAATATTTTGGGGGTGTAGACGCCCCAAATAATTGACAGAACCCCATCCGTCAAATATTTGGAAGCTGTAGACCCCCCAAATATTGGACGGAACCCCATCCGTCAAATATTTTGGGGGTGTAAACGCCCCAAATATTTGACGGAACTGCATCCGTGAAATATTTTGGGGGTCTACAGCCCCCAAATATTTGACGGAACCCCATCCGTGAAATATTTTGGGGGTGTAGACCCCCCAAACATTTGACGGAACCCCATCCGTCAAATATTTGGGGGCTGTAGACCCCCCAAATATTTGACAGAACCCCATCCGTGAAATATTTTGGGGGTCTACAGCCCCCAAGTATTTGACGGAACAACATCCGTGAAATATTTTGGGGATCTACGGCCCCCAAATATTTAACGGAACCCCATCCGTCAAATATTTTGGGGGTCTACAGCCCCCAAATATTTCACGGAACCCCATCCGTCAAATATTTTGGGGGTCTACAGCCCCCAAATATTTGACGGAACCCCATCCGTCAAATACTTTGGGCGTGTAGACCCCCCAAATATTTGACGGAACCACATCCGTCAAATATTTTGGGGCTGTAGACCCCCCAAATATTTGACAGAACCCGATCCGTCAAATATTTTGGGGATGTAGACACCCCAAATATTTGACGGAACCCCATCCGTGAAATATTTTGGGGGTCTACAGCCCCCAAATATTTGACGGAACCCCATCCGTGAAATATTTTGGGGGTCTACAGCCCCCAAATATTTGACGGAACCCCATCCGTCAAATACTTTGGGGGTGTAGACCCCCCAAATATTTGACGGAACCCCATCCGTCAAATACTTTGGGGGTGTAGACCCCCCAAATATTTGACAGAACCCGATCCGTCAAATATTTTGGGGATGTAGACACCCCAAATATTTGACGGAACCCCATCCGTGAAATATTTTGGGGGTCTACAGCCCCCAAATATTCGACGGAACCCCATCCGTGAAATATTTTGGGGGTCTACAGCCCCCAAATATTTGACGGAACCACATCCGTCAAATATTTTGGGGGTGTAGACCCCCCAAATATTTGACGGAACCACATCCGTGAAATATTTTGGGGGTCTACAGCCCCCAAATATTTGACGGAACCACATCCGTCAAATATTTTGGGGGTGTAGACCCCCCAAATATTTGACGGAACCCCATCCGTCAAACACTTGGGGGCTGTAGACGCCCCAAATATGTGACGGAACCCCATCCGTCAAATATTTGGGGGCTGTAGACCCCCCAAATATTGGACGGAACCCCATCCGTCAAATATTTTGGGGGTGTAGACGCCCCAAATATTTGACGGAACCGCATCCGTGAAATATTTTGGGGGTCTATAGCCCCCAAATATTTGAAGGAACCCCATCCGTGAAATATTTTGGGGGTGTAGACCCCCCAAATATTTGACGGAACCCAATCCGTCAAATATTTGGGGGGTGTACAGCCCCCAAATATTTGACGGAACCACATCCGTGAAATAGTTTGGGGGTGTAGACCCCCCAAATATTTGACGGAACCCCATCCGTCAAATATTTTGGGGGTGTAGACCCCCCAAATATTTGACGGAACCACATCCGTCAAATATTTGGGGGCTGTAGACCCCCCAAATATTTGACAAAACCCCATCCGTGAAATATTTGGGGGCTGTAGACCCCCCAAAATATTTGACGGAACCACATCCGTGAAATATTGTGGGGGTGTAGACCCCCCAAATATTTGACGGAACCACATCCGTCAAATATTGTGAGGGTGTAGACCCCCAAAATATTTGACGGAACCCCATCCGTCAAATATTTGGGGGCTGTAGACCCCCCAAATATTTGACGGAACCCCATACGTCAAATATTTTGGGGGTGTAGACGCCCCAAATGTTTGACGGAACCCCATCCGTCAAATATTTTGGGGGTGTAGACGCCCCAAATATTTGACAGAACCCCATCCGTCAAATATTTGGAAGCTGTAGACCCCCCAAATATTGGACGGAACCCCATCCGTCAAATATTTTGGGGGTGTAGACGCCCCAAATATTTGACGGAACTGCATCCGTGAAATATTTTGGGGGTCTACAGCCCCCAAATATTTGACGGAACCCCATCCGTGAAATATTTTGGGGGTGTAGACCCCCCAAACATTTGACGGAACCCCATCCGTCAAATATTTGGGGGCTGTAGACCCCCCAAATATTTGACAGAACCCCATCCGTGAAATATTTTGGGGGTCTACAGCCCCCAAGTATTTGACGGAACAACATCCGTGAAATATTTTGGGGATCTACGGCCCCCAAATATTTAACGGAACCCTATCCGTCAAATATTTTGGGGGTCTACAGCCCCCAAATATTTCACGGAACCCCATCCGTCAAATATTTTGGGGGTCTACAGCCCCCAAATATTTGACGGAACCCCATCCGTCAAATACTTTGGGCGTGTAGACCCCCCAAATATTTGACGGAACCACATCCGTCAAATATTTTGGGGCTGTAGACCCCCCAAATATTTGACAGAACCCGATCCGTCAAATATTTTGGGGATGTAGACACCCCAAATATTTGACGGAACCCCATCCGTGAAATATTTCCGGGGTCTACAGCCCCCAAATATTTGACGGAACCCCATCCGTGAAATATTTTGGGGGTCTACAGCCCCCAAATATTTGACGGAACCACATCCGTCAAATATTTTGGGGGTGTAGACCCCCCAAATATTTGACGGAACCACATCCGTGAAATATTTTGGGGGTCTACAGCCCCCAAATATTTGACGGAACCACATCCGTCAAATATTTTGGGGGTGTAGACCCCCCAAATATTTGACGGAACCCCATCCGTCAAACACTTGGGGGCGGTAGACGCCCCAAATATTTGACGGAACCCCATCCGTCAAATATTTGGGGGCTGTAGACCCCCCAAATATTGGACGGAACCCCATCCGTCAAATATTTTGGGGATGTAGACGCCCCAAATATTTGACGGAACCGCATCCGTGAAATATTTTGGGGGTCTACAGCCCCCAAATATTTGAAGGAACCCCTTCCGTGAAATATTTTGGGGGTGTAGACCCCCCAAATATTTGACGGAACCCAATCCGTCAAATATTTTGGGGGGTGTACAGCCCCCAAATATTTGACGGAACCACATCCGTGAAATAGTTTGGGGGTGTAGACCCCCCAAATATTTGACGGAACCCCGTCCGTCAAATATTTTGGGGGTGTAGACCCCCCAAATATTTGACGGAACCACATCCGTCAAATATTTGGGGGCTGTAGACCCCCCAAATATTTGACAAAACCCCATCCGTGAAATATTTGGGGGCTGTAGACCCCCCAAATATTTGACGGAACCACATCCGTGAAATATTGTGGGGGTGTAGACCCCCCAAATATTTGACGGAACCACATCCGTCAAATATTATGAGGGTGTAGACCCCCAAAATATTTGACGGAACCCCATCCGTGAAATATTTTGGGGGTGTAGACCCCCCAAATATTTGACGGAACCACATCGGTGAAATATTTTGGGGGTCTACAGCCCCCAAATATTTGACGGAACCACATCCGTGAAATGTTTTGGGGGTGTACACCCCCCAAAAATATTTGACGGAACCCCATCCGTCAAATATTTTGGGGGTCTACAGCCCCCAAATATTTGACGGAACCCCATCCGTCAAATATTTTGGGAGTTTACAGCCCCCAAATATTTGATGGAACCACATCCGTGAAATATTTTGGGGGTGTACACCCCCCAGAAATATTTGACGGAACCCCATCCGTCAAATATTTTGGGGGTCTACAGCCCCCAAATATTTGACGGAACCCCATCCGTCAAATATTCTGGGAGTTTACAGCCCCCAAATATTTGAAGGAACCACATCCGTCAAATATTTTGGTGGTGTAGACCCCCCAAATATTTGACGGAACCACATCTGTCAAATATTTGGGGCTGCAAACCCCCCAAATATTTGACGGAACCCCATCTGTGAAATATTTGGGGGCTGTAGAACCCCCAAATTTTTGACGGAACCACATCCGTGAAATATTTTGGGGGTCTACAGCCCCCAAATATTTGACGGAACCCCATACGTGAAATATTTTGGGGGTCTACATCCCCCAAATATTTGACAGAACCCCATCCGTCAAATATTTTGGGAGTTTACAGCCCCCAAATATTTGATGGAACCCCATCCGTGAAATATTTTGGGGGTGTAGACCCCCCAAATATTTGACGGAACCACATCCGTCAAATATTTGGGGGGTGTAGCCCCCCCAAATATTTGACGGAACCCCATCCGTGAAATATTTGGGGGCTGTAGACCCCCAAATATTTGACGGAACCACATCCGTGAAATAGTTTGGGGGTGTAGACCCCCCAAATATTTGACGGAACCCCATCCGTCAAATATTTCGGGGATCTAGACCCCCCAAATATTTGACGGAACCACATCCGTCAAATATGTGGGAGCTGTAGAACCCCCAAATGTTTGACGGAACCCCATCCGTGAAATATTTGGGGGCTGTAGACGCCCAAAAATTAGACGGAACCACATCCGTGAAATATTTTGGGGGTCTACAGCCCCCAAATATTTGACGGAACCCCATCCGTGAAATATTTTGGGGGTCTACATCCCCCAAATATTTGACGGAACCCCAACCGTCAAATATTTTGGGGGTTTACAGCCCCCAAATATTTGATGGAACCCCATCCGTGAAATATTTTGGGGGTGTAGACCCCCCAAATATTTGACGGAACCCCATCCGTCAAATATTGGGGGGGTGTACAGCCCCCAAATATTTGACGGAACCACATCCGTGAAATAGTTTGGGGGTGTAGACCCCCAAATATTTGACGGAACCCCATCTGTCAAATATTTGGGGGGTGTAGACCCCCCAAATATTTGACGGAACCACATCTGTCAAATATTTGGGGGCTGTAGACCCCCCAGATATTTGACGGAACCCGATCCGTGAAATATTTGGGGGCTGTAGACCCCCCAAAAATTTGACGGAACCACATCCGTGAAATATTGTGGGGGTGTAGACCCCCCCAATATTTGACGGAACCACATCTGTCAAATATTTTGAGGGTGTAGACCCCCCAAATATTTGACGGAACCCCATCCGTGAAATATTTTGGGTGTGTAGACCCCCCAAATATTTGACGGAACCACATCCGTGAAATATTTTGGGGGTGTAGACCCCCCAAATATTTGACGGAACCCTATCCGTCAAATATTTTGGGGGTCTACAGCCCCCAAATATTTGACGGAACCCCATCCGTCAAATATTTTGGTGGTGTAAACCCCCCAAATATTTGACGGAACCACATCCGTGAAATATTTTGGGGGTCTACAGCCCCCAAATATTTGACGGAATTCTATCCGTGAAATATTTTGGGGGTCTACATCCCCCAAATATTTGACGGAACCCCATCCGTCAAATATTTTGGGGGTTTACAGCCCTCAAATATTTGATGGAACCACATCCGTCAAATATTTTGGGGCTGTAGACCCCCCAAATATTTGACGGAACCACATCCGTCAAATATTTGGGGGCTGTAGACCCCCCAAATATATGACGGAACCCCATCCGTGAAATATTTGGGGGCTGTAGACCCCCCAAAATATTTGTCAGAACCACATCCGTGAAATATTTTGGGGGTCTACAGCCCCCAAATATTTGACGGAACCCCATCCGTGAAATATTTTGGGGGTCTACATCCCCCAAATATTTGATGAAACCCCATCCGTGAAATATTTTGGTGGTGTAGACCCCCCAAATATTTGACGGAACCACATCCGTGAAATATTTTGGGGGTCTACAGCCAGCAAATATTTGACGGAACCACATCCGTGAAATATTTTGGGGGTGTAGACCCCCCCAATATTTGACGGAACCACATCCGTCAAATATTTGGGGGCTGTAGACCCCCCAAATATTTGACGGAACCCCATCCGTGAAATATTTGGGGGCTGTAGACCCCCCAAATATTTGATGGAACCACATCCGTGAAATATTTTTGGGGTCCACAGCCCCCAAATATTTGACACAACCCCATCCGTGAAATATTTTGGGGGTGTAGACCCCCCAAATATTTGACGGAACCACATTCGTGAAATATTTTGGGGGTGTAGACCCCCCCAATATTTGACGGAACCACATCCGTCAAATATTTGGGGGCTGTAGACCCCCCAAATATTTGACCGAACCCCATCGGTGAAATATTTGGGGGCTGTAAACCCCCCAAATATTTGACGGAACCACATCCGTGAAATATTTTGGGGGTCTACAACCCCCAAATATTTGACGGAACCCCATCCGTGAAATATTTTGGGGGTCTACATCCCACAAATATTTGACGGAACCCCATCCGTGAAATATTTTGGTGGTGTAGACCCCCCAAATATTTGACGGAACCACATCCGTGAAATATTTTGGGGGTCTACAGCCCTCAAATATTTGATGGAACCACATCCGTCAAATAATTTGGGGGTGTAGACCCCCCAAATATTTGACGGAACCACATCCGTCAAATATTTGGGGGCTGTAGACCCCCCAAATATATGACGGAACCCCATCCGTGAAATATTTGGGGGCTGTAGACCCCCCAAATATTTGTCGGAACCACATCCGTGAAATATTTTGGGGGTCTACAGCCCCCAAATATTTGACGGAACCCCATCCGTGAAATATTTTGGGGGTCTACATCCCCCAAATATTTGACGGAACCCCATCCGTCAAATATTTTGGGGGTTTACAGCCCAAAAATATTTGATGGAACCCCATCCGTGAAATATTTTGGTGGTGTAGACCCCCCAAATATTTGACGGAACCACATCCGTGAAATATTTTGGGGGTCTACAGCCCGCAAATATTTGACGGAACCCCATCCGTCAAATATTTTGGGGCTGTAGACCCCCCCAATATTTGACGGAACCACATCCGTCAAATATTTGGGGGCTGTAGACCCCCCAAATATTTGACGGAACCCCATCCGTGAAATATTTTGGGGGTGTAGACCCCCCAAATATTTGACGGAACCACATCCGTCAAATGTTTGGGGGGTTTAGAGCCACCAAATATTTGACGGAACCCCATTCGTGAAATATTTTGGGGGTCTACAGCCCCCAAATATTTGACGCAACCACATCCGTCAAATATTTGGGGGCTGTAGACCCCCCAAATATTTGACGGAACCCCATCTGTCAAATATTTTGGGGCTGTAGACCCCCCAAAAATTTGACGGAACCCCATCCGTCAAACATTTTGGGGATGTAGACACCCCAAATATCTGATGGAACCCCATCCGTCAAATATTTTGGGGCTGTAGACCCCCCAAATATTTGACGAAACCACATCCGTGAAATATCTTGGGGGTCTACATCCCCCAAATATTTGACGGAACCCAACCCGTGAAATATTTTGGGGGGCTACATCCCCCAAATATTTGACGGAACCCCGTCCGTCAAATATTTTGGGGGTTTACAGCCCCCAAATATTTGATGGCACCACATCCGTGAAATATTTTGGGGGTGTAGACCCCCCAAATATTTGATGGAACCACATCCGTCAAATAGTTTGGGGGTCTAGACCCCCGGAAAAATGTGACGGAACCCCATCCGTCAAATATTTGGGGGCTGTAGACCCCCCAAATATTTGACGGAACCCCATCCGTGAAATATTTGGGGGCTGTAGACCCCCCAAATATTTGACGGAACCCCATCCGTCAAATATTTTGGGGGTGTAGACGCCCCAAATGTTTGACGGAACCCCATCCGTCAAATATTTTGGGGGTGTAGACGCCCCAAATATTTGACGGAACCCCATCCGTCAAATATTTGGGGGCTGTAGACCCCCCAAATATTGGACGGAACCCCATCAGTCAAATATTTTGGGGGTGTAGACGCCGCAAATATTTGACGGAACCCCATCTGTCAAATATTTTGGGGGTGTAGACGCCCCAAATATTTGACGGAACCCCATCCGTCAAATATTTTGGGGCTGTAGACCCCCCAAATATTTGACGAAACCACATCCGTCAAATATTTGGGGGCTGTAGACCCCCCAAATATTTGACGGAACCACATCCGTGAAATATTTTGGGGGTCTACAGCCCCCAAATATTTGACGGAACCCCATCCGTGAAATATTTTGGGGGTCTACATCCCCCAAATATTTGACGGAACCCCATCCGTCAAATATTTTAAGGGTTTACAGCCCCCAAATATTTGATGGAACCACATCCGTGAAATATTTTGGGGGTGTAGACCCCCCAAATATTTGACGGAACCCCATCCGTGAAATATTTTGGGGGTCTACATCCCCCAAATATTTGACGGAACCCCATTCGTGAAATATTTTGGGGGTCTACGGCCCCCAAATATTTGATGGAACCACATCCGTCAAATATTTTGGGGGTGTAGACCCCCCAAATATTTGACGGAACCCCATCCGTCAAATATTTGGGGGCTGTAGACCCCCCAAATATTTGACGGAACCCCATCCGTGAAATATTTTGGGGGTGTAGACGCCCCAAATATTTGACGGAACCGCATCCGTGAAATATTTTGGGGGTCTACGGCCCCCAAATATTTGACGGAACCCCATCCGTCAAATATTTTGGGGGTGTAGTCTCCCCAAATATTTGACGGAACCCCATCCGTCAAATATTTGGGGGCTGTAGACCCCCCAAATATTGGACGGAACCCCATCCGTCAAATATTTTGGGGGTGTAGACGCCCCAAATATTTGACGGAACCGCATCTGTGAAATATTTTGGGGGTCTACAGCCCCCAAATATTTGACGGAACCCCATCCGTCAAATATTTGGGGGATGTACAGCCCCCAAATATTTGACGGAACCAGATCCGTGAAATATTTTGGGGGTCTACCTCCCCCAAATATTTGACGGAACCCCATCCGTCAAATACTTTGGGGGTTTACAGCCCCCGAATGTTTGATGGAACCACATCCGTCAAATATTTTGGGAGTGTGGACCCCCCAAATATTTGATGGAACCGCATCCGCGAAATATTTTGGGGGTGTAGACCCCCAAAAATATTTGACGGAACCCCATCCGTGAAATATTTTGGGGGTCTACAGCCCCCAAATATTTGACGGAACCACATCCGTGAAATATTTTGGGGGTCTACAGCCCCCAAATATTTGACGAAACCCATCCGTGAAATATTTTGGGGGTCTACCTCCCCCAAATATTTGACGGAACCCCATCCGTCAAATATTCTGGGGGTTTACAGCCCCCAAATATTTGATGGAAACACATCCGTGAAATATTTTGGGGGTGTAGACCCCCCAAATATTTGACGGAACCACATCCGTCATATATTTGGGGGGTTTAGACCCCCCAAATATTTGACGGGACCCCATGCGTGAAATATTTTGGGGGTGTAGACCCCCCAAATAATTGACGGAACCACATCCGTGAAATATTTTGGGGGTCTACAGCCCCCAAATATTTGACGGAACCACATCCGTGAAATATTTTGGGGGTGTAGACCCCCCAAATATTTGATGGAACCCCATCCGTCAAATATTTTGGGGCTGTAGACCCCCAAAATATTTGACGGAACCCCATCCGTCAAATATTTTGGGGCTGTAGACCCCCCAAATATTTGACGGAACCCGAACCGTCAAATATTTTGGGGATGTTGACACCCCAAATATTTGATGGAACCCCATCCGTGAAATATTTTGGGGGTCTACAGCCCCCAAATATTTGACGGAACCACATCCGTCAAATATTTGGGGGCTGTAGACCCCCCGAATATTTGATGGAACCCCATCCGTCAAATATTTTGGGGCTGTAGACCCCCAAAATATTTGACGGAACCCCATCCGTCAAATATTTTGGGGCTGTAGACCCCCCAAATATTTGACGGAACCCGAACCGTCAAATATTTTGGGGATGTTGACACCCCAAATATTTGATGGAACCCCATCCGTGAAATATTTTGGGGGTCTACAGCCCCCAAATATTTGACGGAACCACATCCGTGAAATATTTTGGGGGTCTACAGCCCCCAAATATTTGACGGAACCCCATCCGTGAAATATTTTGGGGGTCTACATCCCCCAAATATTTGACGGAACGCCATCCGTCAAATATTTTGGGGGTTTACAGCCCCCAAAAAATTGATGGAACCACATCCGTGAAATAGTTTGGGGGTGTAGACCCCCCAAATATTTGACGGAACCCCATCTGTCAAATATTTTGGGGGTGTAGACGCCCCAAATGTTTGACGGAACCCCATTCGTCAAATATTTTGGATGTGTGTACCCCCCAAATATTGGACAGAACCCCACCCGTCAAATATTTTGGGGGTGTAGACGCCCCAAATATTTGACGGAACCGCATCCGTGAAATATTTTGGGGGTCTACAGCCCCGAAAAATTTGACGGAACCCCATCCGTGAAATATTTTGGGGGTGTAGACGCCCCAAATATTTGACGGAACCCCATCCGTCAAATATTTGGGGGATGTACAGCCCCCAAATATTTGACGGAACCACATCCGTGAAGCAGTTTGGGGGTGTAGACCCCCCAAATATTTGACGGAACCCCATCTGTCAAATTTTTTGGGGGTGTAGACCCCCCAAAACATTTGACGGAACCACATCCGTCAAATATTTGGGGACTGTAGACCCCCCAAATATTTGACGGAACCCCATCCGTGAAACAGTTGGGGGCTGTAGACCCCCCAAATATTTGACGGAACCACATCCGTGAAATATTTTGGGGGTGTAGACCCCCCAAATATTTGACGGAACCCCATCCGTGAAATATTTTGGGGGTGTAGACCCCCCAAATAATTGACGGAACCACATCCGTGAAATATTTTGGGGGTCTACAGCCCCCAAATATTTGACGGAACCACATCCGTGAAATATTTTGGGGGTGTAGACCCCCCAAATATTTGACGGAACCACATCCGTCAAATATTTAGGGGCTAAAGACCCCCCAAATATTTGACGGAACCTCATCCGTGAACTATTTGGGGGGTGTAGACCCCCCAAATATTTGACGGAACCACATCCGTCAAATATTTGGGGGCTATAGACCCCCCAAATATTTGACGGAACCCCATCCGTGAAATATTTGGGGGCTGTAGACCCCCCAAATATTTGACGGAACCACATCCGTGAAATATTTTGGGGGTGTAGACCCCCCAAATATTTGATGGAACCCGATCCGTCAAATATTTTGGGGGTCTACATCCCCCAAATATTTGACGGAACCCCATCCGTCAAATTTTTTCGGGGTCTGCATCCCCCAAATATTTGACGGAACCCCATCCGTCAAATATTTTGGGGGTTTACAGCCCCCAAATATTTGATGGAACCACATCCGTGAAATATTTTGGGGGTGTAGATCCCCCAAATATTTGACGGAACCTCATCCGTCAAATATTTGGGGGGTTTAGACCCCCCAAATATTTGACGGAACCCCATTCGTGAAATATTTTTGGGGTCTACAGCCCCCAAATATTTGACGCAACCACATCCGTCAAATATTTGGGGGCTGTAGACCCCCCAAACATTTGACGGAACCGCATCCGCCAAATATTTGGGGGCTCTAGACCCCCAAATATTTGACGGAACCCCATCCGTGAAATATTTGGGGGCTGTAGACCCCCCAAATATTTGACCGACATACATCCGTCAAATATTTGCTGCAGACCCCCCAAATATTTGACGGAACCCCATCCGTCAAATGTTTGGGGGCTCTAGACCCCCCAAATATTTGACGGAACCACATCCCTCAAATATTTGGGGGGTGTAGACCCCCCAAATATTTGACGGAACCAAATCCGTCAAATATTTGGGGGGTGTGGGTCCCCGAAATATTTGACGGAACCCCATCCGTCAAATATTTGGGGGCTGTAGACCCCCCAAATATTTGACGGAACCCCATTGGTGAAATATTTTGGGGGTCTACAGCCCCCAAATATTTGACGGAACCCCATCCGTCAAATATTTTGGGGGTGCAGACCCCCCAAATATTTGACGCAACCCCATCCGTCAAATGTTTGGGGGGTCTACAGCCCCCAAATATTTGACGGAACCCCATCCGTCAAATATTTTAGGGCTGTAGACCCCCTAAATATTTGACGGAACCCCATCCGTCAAATATTTTAGGGGTGTAGACACCCCAAATATTTGACGGAACCCCATCCGTGAAATATTTTGGGGGTCTACAGCCCCCAAATATTTGACGGAACCCCATCCGTCAAATATTTTGGGGGTGTAGACCCCCTAAATATTTGACGGAACCCCATCTGTCAAATATTTTAGGGGTGTAGACACCCCAAATATTTGACGGAACCCCATCCGTGAAATATTTTGGGGGTCTACAGCCCCCAAATATTTGACGGAGCCCCATCCGTGAAATATTTGGGGGGTGTAAAGCCCCCAAATATTTGACGGAACCAAATCCGTGAAACATTCTGGGGGTGTACAGGCCCCAAATATTTGACGGATGTGGTTCCGTCAAATATTTTGGGTGTGTAGACCCCCCAAATATTTGACGGACGCACTGTCATTGTCATGTATCATTGTTGAACGGCAATTATCGTTGGCGTGTCTTCAACCCCCTTTTTGGGCATCCCCACCCTGAAGACCTTGGAGACCTCCTTCAATCTTGGGCAGGCAGGCATGGGCACACTCGTACCATTGCAGGCAAACATAATGAACGCACAGTGCAGCAAACCCGGTGGTGATCACATGTGTGTACTCTTTCCCGCTGGTGCTGTGCTTGGTACTGTTGTGATGTGCCAGGGATGGTCAGAGGCCATGGGTCAATGCATGTTCTTCTACAGACAGGGTTACTGGCACCCCAGAATGTAATCTTTCACCCCGTGGGGCAGCTTGCGCCACCCACATTGGGGGGCTTCCTCCTCGTGCACCGGAATTGGTGCACACACCCCGAGGGTCCCAGGGCAGCGGTGCACACCATGGAGCAGGGACGCCAGGTACACACCAATAGGGGTGCGGAATTCCGCACACAAGAACGGCGGGGAATCTAGGTAGGTGTACGCGTCCTGCCACAAGGGCAGGTGGATCGTGCGGTACGTCCCTACTGTGTCCTTGTTGTGGTACTTTTGCTTGTAGAAGAGGGGCTTTCCCACCAGGTGCTGGACGAGTCGCTGCTCCCACAGGTCAAGCTTGGATGTGTGGGTTACCCTCACCAGCCCCCCCCAGTCCCCCTGTCCCCTGTCCTCCTGTCCATCGTCCTCAACCAACACGTACGGGAGCGCCCATTCGGTGAAGTCAGGCAGGATGACCCCCAGAAGGCGGGGTTGCACAATGTTCCCCCGTGCATCCCTGACAGAAACAGACACCTCATCCTTCTGAGTGTTGGCCATGATGCGCTCAAAGTCAAGCAACTGATCCGAACTACCTGGTGAATACCCCCATGGGTCCCGTGCCCCCTTGTGCCTCCTCCATGGCTTCCACAGCCAGTGCCCCACCACCCCCCTGGCCAACCGGTAGATTGTGCCATGCACAATCTTGTCCACAGTTGCGGCCTCCCTCAGAACCCCTGCCAGCTCAAGAGTGTCGCTCACAGTCCCGGAGCCTGCTTCCCACTGCACCGCGTGCAGTGCCTCCAGCCATACACCAGGGGTGGGGTGGGTGGTCCACTGCGTAAACCGCCCGAAGAGGTCCAGCTCCGACTGCGCCCTGCTGGTCAGGGTGTTTGACTGCCAGATGTCGTGCATGATCCCTGGCGTCGGGGACACCAGGGAGGCCACGATCACTGGGGCTTGCAGCCCCTGGAACCTATCGAGGGTCGCAACCGTTCTGAGGAGGTTTACATGAGGGGCCTGCCACTTGCGACCAACAAACGCCACGCAGTGTTGGAGCCACACCATCTGCGCATAGTGAGTCGTCACTACCGCTATCGACTGTGCTGGGTAGGTCCCTTTCCTGGCAGCATACTCCAAAAAATGGCACACCGGCAGACCCTCCTCCTTGCTCAGGCCCCCCTTGCTCAGCAACACCGGATCCATTCGCAGGTTGGCCCATGCTTCCTCTACGTGATGGAACATTCTACCTAGGTCCTCTGCCCCCAAAGTATGCTCCAACTCCCCCCACCAGGTGGACCCAGCGAGGTCCACAATGCAGATGGGGTTGTTCAGGATGGGGTCAGGGAGGGGGTGCTCAGATGAGTGGTAGGGGCCCACAGCCCCCCCCCGTAAACAAGGCACGCATGAGCGTGGCCAGCGGCTTGGTCATCCGGTACTATTGTACCAGGATACTGGCCCGGCGGCGCGTGCGGTACAAAAAGAATTGCAAGGTGCTGGTGGTGCAAAACCAATGCGAATCATGCCAATGCACTTGCGGGCCAGGACAGTCCCTTACAACCCCGTTGTACTTGAAGGTGTCATCCCGTGGCCATGCCACTCTATCGGGGACTACCTCAACCTTCTCAGCCTCACACGCACTTGCCAAAAGCTGGACGTGGCTGTAGGGCCGCAACTGCCCCGGGTCACCACACAGCAGACATTGGCTGCCCATGGCGGCCAAGTTCAGGCCCACAGGGATGCTGTGCCTCGACGCCTCATCCATAAAGCTGAACGCAAACCTGGTTTTTTCCTGCCCTTTCCCAAGCAGCACCTTGTGCCGGTTAGCAACCATCCCAGCCGTGGCAAACAGCACACGGCACGAGTTGAGGGCACATTTGAGGGTAGGCTTGCCACCTGGGGTGCGCCCCAAGGTCTTCTGCACCGCCTCCTGGTCGAAGGGTGCCAGGCCTGGTGGGGGAGTAGCCCGTTGGGCTCGGAGGCGCAACCAGGGGGCTGGGTGGTCGCCAAGCACCTTCTCACGAAACACACTGTCCTTGTAACACTCCTCGTGCACGCGTGCCAACAACATGTTGACTTGTGCGTTCGTGGGTGCAGTCACCAACACGCATGCGCGGGGTTGGGTATCTGTCTCAGGTCCCCCCACCTTCCCGCCCATGTTCAACGTTCCCAGGTCAGCAGAATCAGGGTTCTGGGCGACCAGGAGGCCTTGCTGCCATAGCACGGCCTTGATGCATGCCACCAAGGTCTCTGACTTCCCTGTGCCAGCACCTCCAGTCAATGCTGTGATGCATGACTCATCCAACACCCGCCGCACAGCCAACGCCTATGAGGGATTCAGCCCGTGCTGTTTGACAAGGTGTTTCAGGATGTCTTGGTCCCAGGTCGACAGGGGAGGCGTGTCCCTTGGTTCGGCCCGCATGTTTGCCAGCAGTTTGGGCCACGCTGCTCCCTTCTGGATCTTCCTACGCAAGGTCTGAAAGGCACCTGTGTCGGGTACAACCTTACACCAATAGTTGCCAACGAGATTGGTGCGTGGCTTATTAGCACAGCTGATCCAAACACGCTGTCCTGAGATGCCATCTCCATGCACCCTAGCCTCGAAGTCCGGCTTGTGTTTATCCCAGTCGGGGTTGCCAGAGATCCGGCCACGCACCATGTCACCATCGGACAGCTCATAGTTGCCACAGACCTCCATTTTGGAGGCCCATTGTGGCGGTGGGGGAGCGTTCCCATCCCCATCGCCATCACCGTGGGGCCACCATCGCTCAGAGGCCAGGCTCCGCTTGATGCCGTTCTTGTCTGCCCACACCTCAGCGGCCTCCATCTCATGGACGGTGTACACCTCTGATGCTTTGGTCACAAACCTGTCGCGGTCAAGCGACCGTTGCGTAAACCCATCGACAAGGTTGTCATCAGGCCCGTAGTCCATGTTGTTCAATGTGGCCGTAGTGGGCAACAGTGTTGGCTGCTGTGGCGGAGCGGCACATGGTGGTTGTGAAGAGGGTTGAGCTCCTTGTGGCGCACCCGAGTCGACCGGCGCCATGGCCGGGACAGGGGTGGAGTGCTGTGGCTCTGCGGCACACAGTGGTTGTGCTGAGGGTTCACCACCTTGTGGCGCACCTGAGGCAACAGTCGGCGGTGCCTTGATGGGGATGGACTGCTGCGGTGGAGCAGAGGGTTGAGTACCCTGTAGCGCGCCCGAGTCAGCCGCCGCCATGGCCGGGACAAGGGCGGATTGCTGCGGCTCTTGCTGACGCATTTGCGGGGCAGAGGGTTGGGTACCCTGTGGCGCGCCCCTGTCAGCCGGCGCCATGGCTGGGACAGGGGCGGATTGCTGCGGCTCGGGGGCACGCAATGATGGTGGTTGTGCCGAGGGTTGCGGTGGGATCATGACGAAATCCACACCCCCGGGTGGTGGTTGGGGCGTTGCCCGTGGGGGGGCAGAGGGTGGCGCGCCCCTGTCAGCCGGCGCCAAGGCCGGGACAGGGGCGGGGTGCGGCGCCTCTGGGGCGCGCGATGGTGGTGATGGTGGTGGTGCCGTTGCCTTTGGGGGGGCAGAGGGCGGCGCGCCCCTGTCAGCCGGCGCCAGGGCCGGGACAGGGGCGGCGTGCGGCGCCTCTGGGGCGCGCGATGGTGGTGATGGTGGTGGTGCCGTTGCCTTTGGGGGGGCAGAGGGCGGCGCGCCCCTGTCAGCCGGCGCCAGGGCCGGGACAGGGGCGGCGTGCGGCGCCTCTGGGGCGCGCGGTTGAGGTGCCGTTGCCTCTCGGGGGGCAGAGTACGGCGCGCCCCTGTCAACCGGCGCCAGGGCCGGATCAGGGGCGGAGTGCGGCGCCTCTGGGGCGCGCGATGGTGGTGATGGTGGTGGTGCCGTTGCCTTTGGCCTCGGCTTTGCACCATACTTGGTCTTGGCGAGCCATTTTGGAGCCATTTGGAAGAGTGCCCTATGAGTAAGAGACGCTCGGTGCACACTGCCCGAAGAGCTGGAAATTCGAACGTCTCGCCGAAGTCTGGGGTCGCTGCAGGGGGGCTTGCGCAGGGAGCAATGACCAAAATTGCGGGGGGGCGGACTGAGACGCACGCCGCTGGAGCAATGAACCGTACTGCGGTGTGGGGCATGGCCGCTTTGGGGCAGGAGCCAGTGGGAGGAGTGAGGTACGGCGGTGCCTGCTATACTGGGTCAGCGTCACCTGATCACTTGGTGGAGGGGGCTGCGGCCGACGATGCTCAGGTGGCGGGGCTGGCTTGGGGATACGGGGGGGTTTTGGGGTGGCACACAGGATTTCAAGTACCACTGCTGCATGCTCCTCGTCCCTGCTAAGGAAATGCGAACGGCTAATTCGCATGCCCTCCTGCCACACCCGCAGGGGGTTTTTCTTGGGCTGCTGCACAGCAAACCGGTACATCGCTCGGCGGTTCAGCACCCCGTCTACGAAATACTGAACCCCACCCCCGTGATTCTCCCGGATGAGCTGCAGTGTTTTGGCACTGTAGGGCCCGTGTACAGTGGGTTTTTGGGGGGGTGGGGGGGTCCTTGGGAACGTACTTGGGGGGTTGCGGGGGGGATGGCGGTGGCACGGCAGTGCACATCAGGGCCTGCTCCACGGCTTCCAGGGCTACCTGGTATGGGGTTGGGTTAATGTGGGGTCTGCGCGGAGGACTTAGGGGCGTTGGAGAGGCTGTTGCTGCACGGCGGGGTGAAGGGGGAGAGGGAGGCGGCGTTAGCAATGGAGGCTGGGGCGAGGCCAGTTCGCTGAGACACTTCTCAGTATCAGAGTCCCACGGTGGCGATGGGGGTTGATCTCCAAACCGCAAGAGCTCCGGCAGATCCCCCCAACCGCATTCCGGGAACGAAGGGCCGGAGGGGGCGGAAGAGGCCACGCTAAGGGGGCTAGACGACATGGCAAATTGCAGCCCGCAGTGGGTGGGGGATGAACGCGTGGGTGCTGGGGCAGGCCCAACTCAAATGTCTGGGTCAGAGACGCAACGGTCTGGACCTTAGACGCGCTTCCTCGCCTCAAGGGTCAAGGGTCGATAACAAAAGAGTGCCCTATGTGTAGAAGAGGCTCAACGCACACTTGTCTCCTAGGCAATACACGCATTTCCCTTTGTGTTGAGAGAGACATGCACAACAAGGAACAGATAAGCGTTGAAGGGACATAGGTACCAGGAGAATGTGACATGGGACCCTTTCTCAGTAGTTGGCAGCATGTTCATCATTCAAGGGGTCTATGGTCATAGGCGCCATGGCCTAGACCACGGACGTACTAAACAACTCAAGGGTGTTTTGCATGATCCGCCAAATAAAATAAAATCAAATGCGGTAAAACCAAAACATACCAAGAAATCACGACCACATTAAATCAAAACGAAATACCTCCAAGTTGTGGACCACTATTACCCACGTAGCAGAGCCCCTTCTCAGTAGTTGGCAGCATGTTCATCATTGAAGGGGTCTATGGTCATAGGCGCCATGGCCTAGACCACGGACGTACTAAACACCTCAAGGGTGTTTTGCATGATGCGCCAAATAAAATAAAATAAAATGCGACAAAACCAAACTATACCAAGAAATCACGACCACATTAAATCAAAACGAAATACCTCCAAGTTGTGGACCACCAGTACCCACGTAGCAGAGCCCCTTCTCAGTTTTTTTTTTGGCGGACAGTGGGAATTCTGCATCACCCAACTCAAATGCAGTCCGCCAGATTGGACAGTACTGCGCCCAGCAAGGCACAATGAAAAAGAAACCTTGGGGCTGGAATGTGCGCAATGACCCAGACAAGCTGTCAAGGTAGGGGCTGGCATATGTTGTGCAGCACAAGGGTGCAGTAGGGCTGATTGCACTGGTCTTCGGCAAGTTCGGCAAACACGCAGATCCGTTGGAGTATGGGGAGATGCCTTGCTCCATCCAACAAAATAGGGCCTAGAACAGTAGGCCATGGACAGATTGTTCCCACATGGCTGACACATCATCGAAGGGGATGCATACATACAAGGCACAACAAATCGGGACCCCTTCTCAGTAGCTGGCAGCATGTTCATCATCGAAGGGGTCGAAGGAGGCATTAGGGACTTTGCATGCTCCATCTAATAAAATAAAATCCATCAAATCCATCAAATCAAACAGAACCAAAACACAAAAGTATTGGCAACGCACACCTCTGAGAATGGTAACCGAAACAGCCAAAGCAGAGCCCCTTCTCATAACATTGTTTTTGGTGGAAGCTTCAGCCTCCGGGCGCCATACGACTGTGGGGATGTTTGAAATATGTCTGCTGCGGTTTTGGGGCACGCAGTTGCCGGGCAGAGGGTTGGGCGCCCTGTCGCGCGCATGGTGGTGATGGTGGTGGTGCCGTTGCCTTTGGCTTTGGCGTGGCACCATACTTGGCCGGGACAGGGGCTGCACCTCGGGAGCTCTTTAGGGATGCTGCTGCTGCGAAGCTCGATCCCTTCCCGGTGGGATGTTGAGTTGGATGGTACTGATTTTCCCATGCTTAGGCAAATGCTCTTTCACGCCCGACTTTCTCAACAGCTCTGCCGACCCAAACAGGGCCTAAGAAAAAAGGTCCCTGCGGGGGTTTGTGCGTCTGCTGTGGGGAAAGCACACACCCGACGTCGGCAAAGCATCCCCCTCCGTTTGCGCCCTTGGAAACAAAAAATCATTGAAGGGGATGTGTAACACCCGTAACACACTCTTAGCAACACAACATCAGAGAAGAGCCTCTTCTCAGCTATCCCACTGCATGTGCACAAAGGACCTTGCATTGGATTCATGGTTTTTTGGGGAGCGGTGTACCACAGCGCAATACCACAGGGTTACATGCTAAGCGTGTCAACCGTTTGCTTCGGGACCCACCTTAGGTGCGGTATTGGCTGGATTTGGGCATTGGCAGTGGCATTTCAAGAAATCCGTGGAACACAAAACAGGGCTTAAGAAAAAGGTCCCTGTAGGGGTCTGCGCATGGCTCCCTGCTGCAGCCCACACCCAAGTTCTACGGAGCAGACCCGTGCACACACAACGTCGCCATCATCGAAGGGGCTCAAAATGGTTGGAAACTGCACAACCCACAACTACTAACAACCAATCGGTACAGCGTTGCAATATGTGGCTGGGTGTCAAATAGCAAACATGGAAGCAGATACCAGGAAATCAGAACCCCTTCGCAGTTGTCGTCAGCACATTCCTCATTGAAGGGGTCTTTGGTCGTAGGCGCCAGGGCCTAGACCATGGACATACCAAACACCTCGATGGGTGTTTTTCGAAAACAAACAGCACACGTTCAAATAAAGCTTCAAAAGAAATGCAATGCGACATGTGGCACCAAAGTTGCAAATGTTCACGACTTGCACCATAGCACACCTCTGAGAATTGTACTTTGTGGGTAATCTGTAGTCTGTGATTTTTTCCATGTTCTTCCACTACACACAGAACCAACAGAACATCGAACAACACAGACACACACCATGTGATGGTGACACTGAAAGAGTCAAGGTAGGCTTTTCCACACCATTGCGCATGGGGTTGCGTGGGGGGTGTTTTCCCTACACTATGGATTTCTCTGGATGGTTTTCCAAACTTCCTCAGTAAACACCACGGCAAGACGGAGCACGACAAGACAGAGCACAAGGGTTTTAATGGTCGTCACCAGATCCTGCAATGAACAACAAAGCGTGAGCGGGGCAAAGTGCAGCACATTGCAATGAGCCTTGAGGGCTCGGACAGAGGGGCGGTTTAAAACAAGGAAGTCAAATTCGAATTCACTGCAAAGCCCCTTCTCAGATGTATGTTGCTTGCACATGACATTGACAAATAAGGGTTTTCAAAATGGTTGCTGGCCATTGGAGGACATGGTGCACATTCTGGTGCACATGGTACACTGACTGCTGGGGGCAGTCCCATTCCTCGGCCGCAAATCCGCAAAGCTCCGTCCGCACAAAACAGATCCTAAGAAACAGGTCCCTGCGGGGGTCGACACTGAAGACCCACGCGTGACGGAGCAGTACACGTAAATTGTCATGCATCGTCATTGAAGGGGCTCACAGTCAACAAATTGTAATTGGTTGCAGGAGCAAACATGCCAGAACCCCTTCTCAGTTGTGATCAAGGCGTTCATCATTGAAGGGGTCTCTGGTCTAAGGGGCAAAGGCCTGGACCACAAACAATCAAAAACACCTCAAGGGTGTTGTGCACAAACAAATTGTCTGCTCAAACAACGAAAATCAGAATCAAATTGAAGTTGTCACATACATTGTCAACAACAGGTGTGCAATTGGTTTCCAAACGGGGGGGTTTGTTTTTTCCGTGGCGCCTTTTTTCCTTGGGGGGGGAGGGCTTGAAAGCACCTGACAGTGGGGGGGGGGGGGCTTGGGGGGGTCACGGGGGGGGGATTCCTGAGAAGAATTTGGTGTGGACAAGGGCGGGGGGGGGGGGGTTGATGTAGTGCATAATCAAGGGGTTTGGGGGAGGGGGGTTCATGGTTTGGTAATGATGGTCCATAAAAGTCTGATGTCTGATGTATGATAGCCGACTAGGTCGCTATACACAATCCTGGGAAGAGCACGATGGTTAACCGACCGGTATCAATGCCATCAAGGACGACGCGTGGCCCGACGGTGGAGGTGGCACAGACTTCGACGAGTACCCGTTGCCGTACGGGTGGAGAGACCTCGACCACAAGGCCGAGTCATGAACGGCAAATCGGGACCTTGGCAAGGACGATCTAGCACTTTACCGGGTGAACCTAGAGGACGCGAAGGGTGAGCATATCGTAACCGGGGACGGGACCGCGGCGACGTTGCTCACAGTTAACAAAATTATGGGTGGTGTTGTCAGCCTTGGGACCGTGGGGTGTCCCACAGTAAGGAGGTCATATACCAGCTTGATCCTAATGGTTTTGCCCCACCTTTGCCCCCTTTTTGGCTTTGATACGAACCGACGTGGGACAAAATGCATTTGTCACTCCCAAATTGAGGGGGTAAAGGGGGTGAGACACCATCTCCCACAAAAAGTGCTCCAAAGTATAAGGGGGGCTTAAGTGGGGCCCACATTAGGATACCTTACCATCCAGCCCCTTACTGTGAGACACCCCTGTACCCTGCGTGAAGCGGCAGTTTGAATGGGAGATGCACGGTAGTGCGAATTTGGCAACTTTTTGCTGTGTCTTGCGTGTAACTTGGTGCCATCATGTGTGTTTCTCCTACTATGTTCGGCAAAATGGTGGTACAATAAATGTATGCAAATTTGAGGTGGTAACTAGCCGCCTGTCAATGGTTCGACATATTCGGTAGTGTTCGGTCCAATCTGAAGTGAACTCACCGAAATTCACACATAGATTCACACCAGATTCACACGCTTGCCGTGCCGGGCGCCAAGGGTGGGTTGCACGGGGCCCTTTTTAACTTGTGGAGCCCCAACGCCAAGCACCGCCACAACCAACCCAACACCACCCACCTGAACCCCCGCCCCCCGAAAGGGCCTGGCCGTTGCTGGGGATTTGTCTTGCTGGGACTGCCCCAGTGTGGATCAGGTGTTGTGGGCAGGGAAGGGGGCGGTGGAGATGGTGTGGTTGTGGGAGGGGAATGCTGCCCAAGCCCTCTTGGCCCACACCCCCGAGGTGATCCCGGCCGCCCCCCCCACCTGCCCCTACCACACCACCTTCCTCTCCCGCTCCGCCCGGGCCACCGACCTCGCCGTGATGGAGGTCGCAGAGCACTCAGTGCTCTTTTTTGTGGGGCTTGTGCACCACATCGAGATCACCGAGGGGGACAACATCGACGCGTAGAAGCAGATCCACTTCGCCATCTCCGGTGTTGCCCCCCCCGGTCCGGCTGACCACGGTGTGGCACCTGGGCAACACCGCCCCATCGTGGCAGCCCCCCAAGTGCAAGCGTGCTGGGGCGTGGTCAATCATCTACCCGTGTGATTGCAAGGTGCGCCCCCGGTGCATTTCTGTGTGTTTGCTTGCTTTTGTGTGAAATAGGACCAAATTTGCACGGAATTCTTACAAAATTCATACGAATTTCGTACGAATGAATGTCTAGGCAGGTGTGTGAATACAAAAGTGTCTGTCAAATTCGTACAAATTTCGTATAATTTTGGCACTAGTTTGTGCGAAGTTCGTCAAATTTGTGTACCGTTTGCGTTCCCTTTCGCCAATGTTTGTTGCATGGACGCTCCCTATGTCTCAAGTGGTACCCCACATACTTTGCCTCATCTGCAGGTGCCCTTCCACGCATGGTCCCCGAAGGTGCGCCACCACGGGTGCAAGTGGTTCACCCCGCATCATCGCGTACAACTGACCGGTGAAGATAGCGAGCGGGGCGAGGGATCCGGGGCTAGACGGGCCCCAAGCGAGACGCGAAGTGAGCACAGCGAGGGGTCCACGCGCTCTGCACACAGTGCCGGGGAGCGCAGTGAGGCAAGCTGGGGTGCGAGGGGTGGGCGGGGGGCCGGGCGCCAGGTGGTCTTTCCCATGCCGTTTTGTGAATACTTGGGCACGGGCCATGTCGACGCCACCCCCTGGCCCGGGTCACCCTGCCTGGCAGCAGAGGGTCGCGGCCGGGCTTGACGGGCGGCAACGGCATCTTTCTGCCGTGTGGGCGCAGGCCGTGGAGGCCCAAGGGGTGCAGTGCTACCTCCGCATCCCCTTCCCCTACCCCCTTGTGATCACTGGAGTTCCAACCTACCCGCGGGGCAGGAGCTGGTGGACATTTTTGCCTACCGGCTTGTGAGCGGGCACTGGCGGGTGCAGATGGTGGTGGCGGGGATTGGGGAGAAGGGGACGGTGACCGATGCCAGTGTCATTCAACTGGCCGCGGTCACGGGGCTGGAGCAGCGGAGGGCAGATTGGGTGGACGTGGCATGGCTTGCCATGCGCGTCCATGTGGGGAGGATGCGGGGTCAGGGGGGGGGGGGGTGACGTCATAAACGTTGAGGGGGAGGAGGACGCCCCCCTTGCCCCTCGTGGCGCAAACCGGAAACCCCACCCAGGGCACACGTGTCCGCCCGCCTTCAAGGGCCCCGTACAAGCACCCCGCGGAGCGGGCGGCACATGAGCGGACGGGGGGGGGGTGGCTGAATGGGTGCAGCAGCAGCCTTGGCAAATCTGCGGGATCAGTGCACCGCGACCCCGAGCGAGCCTTGCTAAGGCGAACAAACACGAGCATGCCCCTGAGGTGGAACGTGACCCCCTTCGCCACGACAAGGTGCGCCTAAGTGCCAAGGTGAAAACCTTGGAGCGGGAGGCGGCGCAGCGGGCGAGGGCCCCGGGGCGGAGGGGGAGGTGGAGGGCCCGACGGCCCAGAAGGGGGGGGGGGGGCGCCGCCGGCACTCGGTTCCTCTCGGCCGGGGCGCAAGTGTGGCATGTACCGGCTGAGGCGGCGCTTGGACATATGTCGGTTATCGCTATGAGCCTACGCATGGCAGTGCCGCAGAGCCAGGAAGCAGTGGAGGCCGCGACGGTGGCTCGCGACGCGGCCAAGGTCGCTACTACCCACGACCAGCTGGTACACCAGTACCCCCCGCCCGCCGCCGTGAGGCGTTGGATACCACCTGCGGGGCGGAGGAGCAGAGCTCCAAGGGCTCCGCTGGCCGGAGCTCTGCTCAAGGGGGGGGGGATGACCTAATTAAAAAACAGACAAGGGGGGGGGGTTGTAGCTCTGCCCTTGACCTCGGGACCTCCTATCTCATATAAACTGCACGAACGTTATTTGTACATATTTATACATGAATATATGTACATACAAGTACCACCTGCCCCCCCCCCCTTTTGCGATGCCGGCATGTGCAGTTCAAAGGACATGTGGGGTACTCCCCCCCCACACTTTGCAAAGTTTGCAATGGACGTAACGTCCTTTTCTACTATGCCTGCTATTTGCACATTGCACATTCCTCTTTTCCCGTCTTGTTCTCGTGGTGCTCCCGTGTTGAGAGTGTGTTCTGCTCTGGGTGCCCAAAATCGTGGTGAACAAGTAGGTTGCATTTTTGTAACGGTGAACGCCATCAGAACGGAGCCGCAAGATGGTTCATGCGAAAAACGGACCAATTGGCTCAAATTCGTGTGAAATTCGTACAGAATTCGTACAAGTTTCACAAAAACTTGTGTATTCACACACTTGCCAAGCACATTCGTTCGTACGATTTTCACGCGAATCACACCAAACTTAGTCACCTTGTGCATTGGGACGGTACAATCCTACGGTAGATTCCTCCCAATTTCAACATGGGTTCCTCCACACACAATGGGCTGTGGTGACGGGGCTCGGCCCAAGGAGCCGTTCCATTTGGTAGCCGATCCATACAAAACCTCCACCAAGTTGTTAGCAGGAAGCTTGCAGCACCCTACACCGTCAATGGGATGCGCTGTTGTAGGGCGTGGTGCGGGACCCCCCCAATTTTGGGGGTTGTCAATATGGCTGGAACCCGGACTTTCACATGTTACATGGGTGCACTATGATGGAACAATGTGCGTTCGATATCTCGTTTGCTCGGTATTGCCCGTTTTGCACTTTTTGCGGTTTCGTATTTTGTGCTCTAACTAGTTACAACGGGGTTAGAGCAATAGTTACCGCGGGGGTTATCGCCCGATAACCTAGTTATCGCACCAACTTGTTTTCGCGCGAGTTATCATAGGGGTTATCGCACTTTGTTTGATCTTCTTCAACGTTTCCGGTCTTCGCCTTACCTCTCAAATCATTCCATTTCCACATTCTGCTTGCAAATTACTTCACTTTTTTAGGTGGTTTGCCCCAGAATTGAGGCTAGGTGTGTGTTCTAGAAAGTGTGCACTAACTAGGGGTTCCGCACCACGCCCTAGCTAGAACGCCACATCCCAAAGTACCTGCCCGACACCGGGCAAATAGTCCTTACCCCGGAGACAAGAGTTACACAGACCCTGCAGCCGGAGCCAGCATGGAGGAGAGGTTGATTATGGCCGTTTGGCGGATCGTGTCATTGCACCTCTCTAGGATACAGGCGCGGTACATGGTGGGGAGCATGACGGGGTGGTATGGGAACAGGTGTACGGCATGCTGCGGCAGCTAGCTCTACCGAAGTCCCGGGCGTTCACTACCTATATGGGAGACAACACAGCCATCTATGGTGCGGCGTACTACCTCCCCGACCGCATCGGGCATTTGTACAAGTGTCGCCCACCCCCACCCTTGGACATCACGCAGGCTGCGGACTGGCGGCTGCATTGGTTGCCTGTTGCGTTGGATGCTACCTTGAGGCATGAGGCCACATATGTCCATTGCACACTTGGTGGCACCGCGAGGCCCAACCAAGCGTCTAGTTGGTGGCCACTAGGGTGCAGTGAAAAGTGGGATACCCTCTACGCGGCCTCACAAGAAACAAATTTTGATGATGCGTTGCGCAAGGCCCCAACCGTAATATTTCAGGATACGGAAGGAAATGATACGCAATCCCCTTTTTTTTGTGTGTAGATGGGAAAGCGTAGGTGCACATGGCGGGTTGCCAAAAAAGGAAGGCAGAAACCCCCGGAGCCACGGTTTGCTGGGTGTGCATGCGCAGCTGTGCTCTTTGCCTTGCTACCTTTGGCACAACAAGTGCAATAGACGCCGACTAGATAGGGGCTGTTGCCATAGGTGCTATATGTAGGAACATTACATGGGATAGATGAGTGCCTGATTGTGGCCTCCATGGGGTCCTCCGTGTCCTTTTGTGTGGCATAAACGGGACAAGGGACCTAGTTGTATGATTGACAAGTAAGGCAGCACACTCCATCCTTACCTTCCCTTGCTGTTTCCCTTGTCATTGTTCAATGAAGCACGGGTGCAAGTTCTTGCAGCAAGCCGTGCCTCACGTAGAATTGGCCGCAGCATGGTGCGTGCCACAGTGGCTAATGCTACCAAACACTTCATGCGGAACAGGGGACGGGAAAAGGGAATGGATGCTTGCTTGCAACACCCCAATGTGCGGCAACATCATGTAGCAGGAAAAAGTTGAGAGTTAGTGTGCAAGACGTGGTGGGAGAATTTTGCAAGCATGTGTGTGTTCACTTGGTGTTCTGCATGGTTCTCAAGAGCTGCCTTGGGGCAGCTCCGGAGACATAGAATAGCCATGGGCGGTGCCCACAGCAAGCTCCAGTGGGGCAAACTTCTGTGGACGCATCTTCGGATCGACCACATGTATTTTTTTTTGCAAAGAAGTGGAGAATTTGTCAATGTTCTCGTGCTCTGCCATGGAGGGCAGTCACCGGAGGCTGAAGCGCATGTTGCGCAACAGCGCGGGCCTAACCCTCCTAAGGGGGAGACTAGGGGTGCAAGTGGTCGTGGACAACCACACCAGTGATGATGGCCTGGCGGCGCATGGTTGGGATGCGACCAAAAGGCCATAAAATCATAAAATGGGCAAGGGCCCAGTAGTGTACAAAGGTACGCAAGCGGTACAAGAAGACGGCTACTAACCGACATGCAGCACCTTTGGACCATAGAGCGGCGGTTCCGATGTCGCAAGAAACGGATATGACGATACCATACGACCCCAGGCCATTGTTGCCTGTGGCTAGGGTGCGTGCAGGGGTGCGTTGGGTGGGGTACTCCGGGTATTAGGACAAATGAGGAGGTGCGGAAGGGTGAAATTTGTACGACTTCGCGTGATTTCGTACCAGATTTGTGCGATGTTTGTGCCAATTTTGTACAAATTGGTGTAAACTCACGCCTATGAATGGGCTACAGGCTTGCCGGGTTTTGACGCTTTTCGTTTTGGGCGCCCCGTGGGCATGGTGGATGCTTTTGAGGCGGGACTTTCACTGCATGATGCGTAATGAAGCGAGGGGATCAATTTTACCCCATCAAATCCCTCAAAAGCAACCAAAAATATGGCGGTTTCCTCAAAAAACCTCAAAATTGAGGTAAATTCGTGCGAATATTCATCCCCCATTCCAATGGCCACTTATCCCCCATTCACGAAGGGTACACCGGGGATTGCATGTCATGCAATGCATTTTAAAGGGGGAGTCTTTGTGACCATAATGGCCGAACTTACTCGGCATTTTGTTTGGCTTGTCCTCAGGCTGGCATGTGCTGAGGCACTGTTAGTACATAGGCTGTGGTGGTTTTCGAATAGGTTGACCGGTGTGTGCAAGGAACCAATGGCGGCATGTCTCATGGCGGTGCGGTGTCTCAACCCGGGGCAGTGGGATTCTATCAACTATCTATGCACATCTCCCAAACCCAAGGAGGCACAAATTAGGCCGCAGATTTTGCATGCGGGAATTGGGGCGGTGAAGTTTTATCGAATTGCCGAAGAGGATGAGGACCAGGTGGTACCCGCTGTTTTTTTGTGAGTTTATGCATACTTTTCATTCGCGGCATGCGGATAAAGGCAATGGCAGGGTGCGGACCCCCGTCACGGGTATGACAGATGCCGTTAGACGGACCGGTGACAATCTTGCGTGACGAGGATGCCTCCTTGCCAACCACGTGCTTCCCCTTAGTGATTCCCAAGAACACGAGTAAATGCGCTTTGCTACCAAGTTGTGTTGGTATAGACGAGGGTTTGCACCTGGAATCTCCTAAATTTTCTTTGGCCTCTTCGGAAAAGGGTAGCGAGTTTCCAACTGTGTTGCACCCTCGGGGAAGAAAAGATCGTCCCAGGCACATCCCCTACCGGCAGCCCACTCGTTTAGCCACTCCACATATGGCCGCAACCGAACAGGCACCGGACGGCGTTGCCGTCCTTCATCCCTTGGCTTGCTACTACAAAATACCACGCAGCATCAGTCATGCACATCTCCAGCCCCAACACTAGCCACTTCCCCCGCACGCAAAAAGCACACATAAGACACCGAGGCCATAACAACCACTACCCCATCGTCCGCTGATTTTGCACCTCCGCCAATTGCCCGAGCATGACGGGACTCGCATACTCCTGCGCTCCGGATTGGGCTCGTGCCTTGGCTAGTCTCCAGGGGATAGGTTGGACAACACCTTTGATCCATTGTAGGTCTTCCCAAGCCCGAACGGCGGATACGACCCCGTGCCGCACTAGGGCTGCTGCCGTGCTGCACATGTCTTGCAAGTGTCCATCCTTGATAGAACCTCTGGAAAATGCCCGTCTTCTCCCAATTCATGCTCGACATCAACCAATCTCCAAAGGTCAGTCGCATACCCTGTTGTTGTTGACGTCTTTGAGCTCCGAATTGCAATACCCACCAGTGAAGTGGGTTCCTCTTCGCGTAAGTGCATGTCAAACTCCAGCGCCACCCACTTGAACGTTGGTCGCTCTCCTCTTGGCGTGGGAAGGCCCGTGACTGCGTCCCGATACCGCCACGGGTTTGGCCCGTCACCACCACATGGGGCATCTAAAGCACCAATGCCCCAAGTTTTCCGTCTTGCCGGCAGGCGGACACCTTCTACAATCTTCGCTCTGAGAAGCAATCCGTGGAATCCAATCCCCGCCCTAGTGACCTAGATTAAACCCAATATTGTTAATATTTGGCCAAAAATGAACACGTTAATCTCAAGTTTGCATTTTTTTGGGGGGGGGCTAGGGGGTTTGCCGTGAAAATGATGACCCCCATGGGTTGCCTTACGGGCTTGGGTGTCATTTGCCCACGGGGGTTGGTGGGGGGGTCCTACGCATGTGGTTGTTTCAAAATGTTAAAATGGCTCTCCGCTTTAATTTTTGTTTTTACTTTTTGCATGAATATTTGAAAAGTTAAAAATTGATGAGTCACCAGCATTAATATTAATCTCACAAATATTACCTCTAATCCGCAAATATTTACCGTCCTAACAAGGGCACAACACAAAATGTAATGCATTATGTGTGTGTTCATGCGTGTTGTGCATGGCCATTGTGGCCCATTGGGTCCCTATGCGGGCCCTCACACCTCATGGGACCCCGTAAGGGGGTCCCACGTCTTTGTGGGTCGGGATGGGGGGTTAGCGGGGTTAGTGGGTTCGGTGGTAGGGTTCGGGTTCCGGAGGTTAGTTGCGGGGGCAAGGGGTGGGGACTTTTTCTTGCCCGACCGGGCCTCTTCCCGGTACCGCGCGGCCTCCTCGGGGGTGGGGAGGAGAAGGTGCCGGGCCACCTCGTAGAGGGTGGAGCCGCCCGGGTATTCCACCCAAATGGCACCACCCTTCCGCCGATGGACACCGCGGACGGTGCCCTTCTCTACCCAGGTGGGGTAGGGGACCTGAGCGACCGTCCCGACGATTGGATCGTCGGGACGGCCGTCCTTCTGCTCAGCCGTTGCACTCCAAACCTTGGGGATGTCGGTCTTGTTCGGGGGGTGGAGGGGTGTGCGGTGGCGGTGTTGGGGGGGGTGGGGCAGTTTGGGGGCGGCGACGGGCTTCGTAGTCCGTGCGGTGGGGGTCGGGGGACCAACGCGTCGCCGCTCTCCAACCCGGACTCGAAGGAGAACCTTCGTTTCTTTGGGGGGGATTGGGGGGGGGGGGTTGGGTTGCGGCTTGGCTTGGGGGGAGTGGTGCGGTCCTAGTGGACGCCCCCCCACTCCCCCCCCTCCTCCCCGTCCCTCATCCCCGCCCCCCCCCCCCCCCCGCAAACCCCACTTCTTGCATCCCAGCCCACTCGCTGGGCCCGAAGCGACGTGACGTCACCCACACGCCGCTCACCACACTCGAGGTCTCCCAGTCATGGACACCTCGCAAGAGAGCAAGGCCCAAGGGTGGGTCGTACTTCCGGGGATCCCTTACCGTCTCGCCGGGCCAACCTGATGGGCCTGGCATGCGTTGTGTTGACCACGGCGTCGGCACCCTACAAACATAAAAAAAAAACAATAGAAGTGTAAATTAACTTTTCTGGGGAATTTTTTTTAATCTTTCGACATTAATATTAAGCTTGAACTTTTAATATTTTGACCGGCAGTTCAAAGATTAAACATTAACCTCGAGAAATGAATGCTGGCGACCTAAAAATTAAGCGAAACAAACAGGCACCATACGTGAAACGTAGCACTCGTGCCTGCTACTTGTAGTGCCCCCATGGCATCTTGAAAGTGAGACGCTTCCGTAGGGGCCGCAATGGGGGCTGCCACGCTGGCCGTTGGGGCCCATTTGGCCTCTGGCTTGGCAACGTTCGCGGCCACCGAGGCCGCCTTCGCGCTCCGGGAGTTCGGGATGAGGCCCTGGTAGGAGGGCTGACATCCCGGATCATAAATGGGTCGGGGCATGGCGAGGACAGTGCCCCAATCAACCTCGAACACGACGGCCTTGCCTTACCGCCACTGCTTGACCCAGCCTTGCTGGGTCTAGTGCTGTAGCACCACCTGGTAGTGCGCTGTCTGAAAACGGATGGCGCGGGGGTCAAACAGCAAATTTCATGCCGGCAAACTACCCACACCGGTGGTCTCAAGCATGGGGGCGAGGGGGGCACCAAGGAGGGGTTTCCAGACCCAAACCCCCCCGCCCCCCTAGAGGCATCCTTACCCCAGGTGCCGCTATGTTCCCCCTCGTTCCGGCGAATCAACCACCGGACTAACCTCTGGAAAATACACATGGCTGTCATGTGGCTGTGCGCGGGGGGGGGGGGGAGGGGTTGATCCCCCGCACAACCCTACTCCAGCACCTGGGCTCACCAGGGGATCGCCCCCGCGCCAGGGGCTGGGGGGGGGGTATAGGCCAGCATGAGCGGGGGGGGGGCAAGGAAGAGGGGGGGGGGGTGGACGAGGGGAGCGTGGACGGGGAGGAGGGGCAGGGAGTTTAGGCTGTTGACCCCCCCCCATGCGCCCCCCCCCTCCCCTAGTGGCTCCTCAAAGCACCGGGCCCCCAGTCCGTTACCGCCCGGAAGGCGCCTCTCCCTCTGCCTCCTCTCCCTCTTCTCCGTCTTCTTTTTCCTCTTCTCCTTCCTCTCCTTCTTTCCCCTATCCGAGGAGTCGTCGCTTGACTCCTCTAATGGGCGCGCGGGCGGCGGGCGACTCTCCACGGCTGGTGGCAGGGCTGGCGGAGCAGTTGGAGCTGGTGGTGGAGCTGCTACTGCCAATGGTGCCTCCACTTGGGCCATCTGTGGAGAGACACACGTGAAAATTTTTTTTTTCAATTTTTAAGCCCCCGAGTCGATGTCTTGAAATCAATATTATCGACCGAAAAATTAATTAATATCCTAAACATTAATGGACGCGACTATTAATATTAATCTCGAAATATTAACAAACTCGCCCCGAACATGAATGGTACCACAAAAGCAAGCGTGCACAAGGAAAACACACCAGGGCTCGATTGTTGGCTACCAACATGTCGGACAAAATCTTTTGCATTGCCGACGCGTCCATGGCAAGGCGAAAACAAAGCTGGCGGAGGGGAAGCAAGGGTGGAGGGCGCGGGGCTACGGGTGGCCATGAGTTTGGCCATGGTGCATGGGGCGGTATGGGGGGTCCCGTAGTTGCGCAACGGGAGGTCAAATTGTAAAAACCACCACTCCCACAGTTGCGAAACTACCTTCGCCTCCCGTTCTAGTTGGGTTGCCCCCATCATCTCCCCCCCCCCGCCGCCCGAGTGGTCATTGTATGCGCGCTTAAGGATGGCGTTGAGGCTCTCAACAACATCCGCGCACACGGCACCCAAACAAACCCCCAAGCGGCGAGCGTTGGCCACGGCCTCGGTAACATCCTCCTCCAAATAGAGGAGGTAGTTTTGATGGGCACGCCTCCTTGCAACAATGTGCACGGTAGGCGCACGCCACCTCAGCCGCACGTAGGTCCCCGCGCAGCGGCTTGTCCGTGTACAACTCCCGGAGGAGGTCACCCACAGCCACGACGGCTTGCCATTCACCGTCCTCCGGGACGTGAGCCAACAACGAGCCAAATTCCTCCCACGCGAAGAACAACGCACGGGCCTACTCTCCATTGGGTGCCACCAGGGCACCCAATTTCACACCCGTGCGGGCCCGGTAGAGGACCCGTTGCACGGCGTCGGTGTTCTCCTTGGGGACGTCCACGAGGCGTGTCTGGATGAATGCCACTTGGAGCCGGCCTATGGCCATGCAACAATGGAGGATGCAGAGGAAAACCACCCACTGGTCAACCACAATATGTGGATCCCCTATGCATCCCCCATTCTCCAAGCTACGGCCGGTGTCCTTGTAGCGGAGGCAGGCCGCCTCCTCACGGTCCAACGTGCACCGGGTCAGCACGTTGACCCATGCCGCCACAACCTTGTCTCACACCCCCATCTTGTAAATTGAGCCCACCATGGGCGAGGTGGACACACCGATGAAGCGCCGCACGAAGGGTTGGTCTCCCCCGATGACCAACCCCCTTGGCACCGAGCGCGACACCCAATAGAACTTCTTGCAGTCTTGTATGGACTGCAATACCTACAAAAAGGACATGGATTAATATTTGCATTAATTTCTCGAGATCAATATTAAGTTAATTTTTCAGTCGGCGTTAATATTAACCGAAATCTAGATATTAATCTCGAGAAATTAACGCAAAAATTAACAAACAACGAATGGTGCACAAACCTTCAAGTTGTCGGCCCATATGGTTGCTAGTGCCGCCATGTCATTGTCCCCGCACACGGCCATCCCTATGAACCACAAGTAGGGGGATGTGCGGCCCCGTGCGCCGTGGTTGAGGAGCCCAATGGAGAGTTGGGTCCAACTACCACCGGTGCACGGGTACGCATCCCCACGCACAATGAAGGTGGGAGACCTTGTCCAATCGATGGTGTCCACTAGCGATGGACGTGATTGGACGTACCGGGCCCATGAGATTAGTGGCCAAGAGCGCCCATTCGCGGGGGGGTCGCGGATGGACACGGGCGGCCGCACGTCAAGGGGGGTGACAAACTCCTTCCACGTGTCCGTGAACTTATCCCGAGTGGGGATCGGCTTGGGCGACCGGAGGCCCTTTGCGGCCGTGTAGGCCGGCGCCCGGCGGCTCATATGCTCCGACATGTGCCGAAAGCCAATCTTGGGGACGTTCAAGTCCATGAGTAGGCCGATGAGGTCCGGGGCCGGGAAGAGGAGGGAGGTATATTGCTTCACCGCCTCCTTTTAATTGTCGCGAATGAGGGAGGGGTAGCCAACCTCCGTGGCCTCGGCCCAACGGGCCTTGGCCAAAGGGGAGGAAGCCACCCACTCACCAAGGAGTTGGGAGACCGAAGGGTCCCGCAAACTCTTGGCCCCACTCAAATGCACGAGCGTCATGCTAAGCTTGGTAAGGGTGTCCCGAGAGAGAGGCATAAGCAAAGCTATAGAAAGGAACATGGTGGTGTGGAGTGCGGGGGAAAGCGGGCAACCGGAGGGGGAGGGTGTCCAAGACACCCACCAACACAACATTGGAACATTTGTACCATACCGTTGTGCAACAATATACCACGTAACACCCCTTATGGGTCGTCATATGTGCATGGAAAAATGAGTACAAATGACCCAATCAAAAAAATTCAACATTAACATGATAATATTTGCGAGATTAATATGTTAACCGGTTCATATATTAAAATTGAAATTCACCATATTGATTTTAATCTGGGTCACTAGGGCGGCCTTGAATAACCAATAGGCCACTCCTGTGGTGAGCATAACCTGGCATACCAAGATTGCCTACCTCCCCAGAACAGCCATTTTGCCACATGTACCTAGTCATTCCGTGTGCCCATGGGATATGAGAAAAAGGAGTTTAGCACCCTAAAAATAGGGGTGAGGGAGTGAAAAAACCACGAAGCCGGTTCCATAGACCCACACCTTTGTGTGGCAATCTGTGAATTGTAAGGTATTTGTCAATATACTTGAAGTATTGGAGAAGTATTCTTGCCGTACACTCCCGAGTATACGGCCGTATACTCGAAAGTATACGGCCGTATACTCGGAGTAAACCCCCCCCCAATGTATACCCCCCCCAATATTTATACCCCCCCAACATTTATACCCCCCTAGGCTTATTGGGCGTTCTGCCAAAATCTGTACCCCCTTCAGCCCTGCACAAGGAAACACAACACGAACAAATCCAAAGTACAATCTCAACACCACTGCAATGGTCACTCACTTGAAGAAGGCGGTGATTGTGGTTTGCTTCTTGACATTCAAAACGCTGCTGGAGGCATGGGCCACAGCAGCAGAAGGTGCTGCCCCAGCTCCATCAGCACCAGTTACACACACATCCATGACATGCTCATTTGGATCAAACTTGTACTCTGGCAATGACCGCAGGCTAACAACCTCTCCATGACCCCATGTATATCCTAGCTTGCCAAAAGCCTCTGCACGCTTGGCATCAGTTTTTTGTAGTGTGGCCTCCCAAGCATCAGCCACTGCTTTGGTGACAGGCACACGTTTTTCTGAAGCAGAAACGCGTTTCGTACCAGCCTCCTCCAGAATTTCAGCAACATCATCAAGAATATTATGCAAAGAATCTTTCCAGGCAGCAAAAAAATGGACATCCAGATACTGTAAAAAAGAGGTGGTTCCTTCCGGTATGTGACACACCCAAGTGTTGGCGGCATGGAACATACATAAGACCTGTTTCTTGAAGTGTGCACCCAAGGCATCTGCCAAGAGTACCTTCTTGTGGGGTAGCTGTTTTACGGCACGTTGCCACAGTGGCACGTACACGGTCTCCATACCTTTGGCATCCATCCAGGCCTCTTCCTGAAAATGAACAACAACCCTGCTGTCCCACCTTAAGGATTCAGTGCCAAGGCGTTTGCCTTGTCCACGAAATATAATGAATGGCTTCACAAGTTGTGCTTTTCTGAAAACAGTAAGGACAACGGTAGCAAAACGCTTCAGTGAAACAGTTCCAAAGGGACCGTCAAGGGTTCTGCTTTCAGTTCCTTTGGAAACAAGCACCTTACGATCAGCGGTTATGGATATTCCTTTCTCATCCATGTTTGCGATCACGTCTTGATCAAATTGTCCCATACCTAGTCCAATGTCAACACCCAAGGTTGCTGCCCGTCGCATGGAGTGATGAAATTTCTGGGCAGCCTTCATCAGGGTGTCATCCGCATGCTTGACCCGGCGTTTTGTCCGAACAAATGATTTATTGTTCCTTTTTTTCCAACTCAGCAGCAGCTTGTTGGACAGCTCAGTTTTGTTGGTCAGTGCCTTCAGTAGCCGGGTCGCATGCTTCACAAGGCGTCGTCGCGTGCATGTCTTTCACCCAGTCCAGTACCTTCTTCTGCCACACCGGGTGCTTTGGTTTGTTGCCCACACGACTCACACGGCGTGCTTTCCTCTTGCCTGCAACCACTTGTGCCTTCAAGTCGTTCTCTTGTACCAAGTAGAGGCGCACTTGTTTTGGCTGAGTTTGGAATTTGCGAGCAGTTGCCTTCTTGTTTTTACATTCATGAAAATGTCGACACACACGAAGGCGGAACGCAAGATCTGTTTCAGCTCGCCGTTTTCGTTTTTTCCCAGTACCTTTGTTTTCAGTTTCAACGGCATCATCAGCGGGTTGGACGTCATCAGCATTATGAATGTCTGCACCATCAGTGTCATTGCCACTGTCCACATCATCACTGTCGGCCTCTTGCCCACTGTCACGTTCCTGGTGCTCCTCAAAACGTGTCTCGGAAAATTCATCAGAAAACCCATCAACCACAGGGTCTACCTCATGCAGTTGAAAATCGGATTCTGAATCTGAATGTTCCATGCCGCCAACACAAAACAGCTCTGAATGACAAGCGACAAAGACCACGCAGTACCTCTCCCCCAATATTTATACCCCCCCAAAATTTATACCCCCCTAGCCTTATTGGGCGTTCTGCCGAAATCTATACCCCAAGGTATACATTTTGGGGGGGGGAGTTTATACGGGGACTTTCCCCCTTCCAACCATGCCACCATTCTCATCAACCACCACCCCCCTTGCAACTACTCATGACTCTCCAACCCACAAACACATTGTATACACAAAAGAGCACCATATGAGCAAAGCAGAAGACCACAAGAAGCATCATTGTTTAATGTCTGATCCGAAATGTCAAATGTGATCCACTTATGCATATTGCGCATCATATCATATCACATGATGTATACCAACATGTGTTTTGGTGCATGATGCTTCTTCCGCATGTGTTGCATGCATGCCAAACCTGATGCCCTCTCTGCCCAACCCCTTTGGCCCAAACCACAAACGGATGCCCCAATGAAGGGCATCACGGTACACAGAATGCCTTAGTCCCCATCGCGTGACATATGGCATGCTGGGCTTCCACCCTTGGAAATAATGGTGGATATCCATCTTAAAACTTTTGTTCCTCCATTCCCAGCTATGTGTATAAAGTCTGATGTCTGATGTCTGATTAGGGATGTTGTGTGTTCGGTCTATCCAAGAAGATGTCTGATATTCTTATCTACTGGAGGTGGGTCTAGGGGTCTAATGCCTAGAGGAAATTAGGAGAAACTATGCCTAAATCTAAATCAACCCCCCCCCCAAATGAAAAAAACAAAAAGGGAGGACACAATTGAAAAATCATTGGGGAACCACCTTGTACAATCAGAAACATGGCAGTACAAAAGTAAAAAAGACTTTGAACACCAAAATGGGAAAATGGGGGAAAAGTGTGAGCATGGAAAGTGGCAAAAAAAAAGGTGCCCATAGGCCCCCATAGGCCCCCATAGGCCCCCAAAGGTGCCCATAGGTCCGCAAAGGTGCCAATAGGTCCCCATAAGCCCGCATAGGCCCCCATAGGCCCCCATAGGCCCCCAAAGGTGCCCATGGGTCCCCAAAAGTGACCATAGGTCCCCAAAGGTCCCCCTAGATGCCGATGAGTCCCCATCGGCCTCCATAGGTCCCCATAGGTCCCCAAAGGTGCCCATAGGTCCCCATAGGTCCCCACAGGCCCCCATAGGCCTCCACAAGCCCCCATAGGTCCCCATAGGCCCCCATAGGCCCCAATGGGCCCCATAGGCCCCCAAAGGTGCCCATAGGCCCCCATAGGACCCAATAGGTCCCCATAGACCCCCAAAGGTCCCGATAGGCCCCCATAGGCCGCCATAGGCCGCCATAGGCCCCCATAGGTCCCCCTAGATGCCAATGAGTCCCCATCGGCCCCATCCCCATAGGTGCCCATAGGTCCCTAAAGGTGCCCATAGGTCCCTAAAGGTGCCCATAGGTCCCCAAAGGTGCCCAAAGGTCCCCATAGGTCCCCAAAGGTCCCTGTAGACCCCCATAGGCCCCCATAGGCCCCCATAGGCCCCCATAGGCACCCCTTAGGTCCCCATAGGTCCCCATAGGCCCCCATAGGTCCCCATAGGTCTCCATAGACCCCCATAGGTCCCCATAGGTCCGCATGGATCCCCATAGGTCCCCAAAGGTGCCCAAAGGTCCCCACACGTCCCCAAAGGTCCCCATAGGCCGCCATAGGTCCCCAAAGGTGCCCACAGGTCCCCAAAGGTCCCCATAGGCCCCCATAGGCCCCCATAGGCCCCCATAGGCCCTCATAGTCCCCCATAGGTCTCCATAGACCCCCATAGGTCCAAAAAGGTCCCCATAGGCCCCCATAGGTCCCCAAAGGTGCCCAAAGGTGCCCATAGGTCCCCAAAGGGCCCCATAGGCCCCCATAGGCCCCCATAGACCCCATAGGCCCCCATGGGCCCCCATAGGCCCCCATAGGCCCCCATAGGTCCCCACGAGCCCCCATAGGTCCCCATAGGTCCCCACAGGCCCCCATAGGTCCCCCTAGATGCCGATGAGTCCCCATCGGCCCCCATCTCCATAGGTGCCCATAGGTCCCCAAAGGTGCCCATAGGTCCCCAAAGGTGCCCAAAGGTCCCCATAGGTCCCCAAAGGTCCCCGTAGACCCCCATAGGCCCCCATAGGCCCCCATAGGTTCCCATAGGTCCCCATAGGCCCCCATAGGCCCCCATAGGTCCCCATAGGTCTCCATAGACCCCCATAGGTCCCCATAGGTCCCCAAAGACCCCCATAGGTCCCCAAAGGTGCCCAAAGTTCCCCATAGGTCCCCAAAGGTCCCCATAGGCCCCCATAGGTCCCCAAAGGTGCCCATAGGTCCCCAAAGGTCCCCATAGGCCCCCATAGGCCCCAATAGGCCCCCATAGGCCCCCAAAGGTACCCATAAGCCCCCATAGGTCCCCACAAGCCCCCATAGGTCCCCATAGGTCCCCATAGACCCCATAGGCCCCATAGACCCCCATAGGCCCCCATGGGCCCCCAGAGGTCCCCACAAGCCCCCATAGGTCCCCATAGGTCCCCATTGGCCCCCATAGGCCCCCCTAGATGCCGATGAGTCCCATTCGGCCCCCATCCCGATAGGTGCCCATAGGTCCCCAAAGGTGTGCATAGGTCCCCAAAGGTGCCCAAAGGTCCCCATAGGTCCCCAAAGGTCCCTGTAGACCCCCATAGGCCCCCGTAGGCCCCCAAAGGTCCCCATAGGCCCCCATAGGTCCCCATAGGCCCCCATAGACCCCCATAGGTCCCCATAGACCCCCATAGGTCCCCAAAAGTGCCCGAAGGTCCCCATAGGTCCGCATAGGGCCCCATAGGCCCCCATAGGTCCCCACAAGCCCCCATAGGTCCCCATGGGCCCCCATAGGTCCCCCTAGATGCCGATGAATCCCCATCGGCCCCCATCTCCATAGGTGCCCATAGGTCCCCAAAGGTACCCATAGGTCCCCAAAGGTGCCCAAAGGTCCCCATAGGTCCCCAAAGGTCCCCGTAGACCCCCATAGGCCCCCATAGGTCCCCATAGGTCCCCATAGGCCCCCATAGGCCCCCATAGGTCTTCATAGACCCCCATAGGTCCCCATAGGTCCCCATAGACCCCCATAGGTCCCAAAAGGTCCCCATAGGTCCCTAAAGGTGCCCATAGGTCCCCAAAGGTGCCCAAAGGTCCCCATAGGTCCCCAAAGGTCCCTGTAGACCCCCATAGGCCCCCATAGGCCCCCATAGGCCCCCATAGGTCCCCACAAGCCCCCATAGGTCCCCATAGGTCCCAAAAGGTCCCCATAGGTCCCAAAAGGTCCCCATAGGTCCCCATAGGTCCCCATAGGTCCCCATAGACCCCATAGGCCCCCATAGGCCCCCATAGGTCCCCACAAGCCCCCATAGGTCCCCGTAGGCCCCCATAGGCCCCCCTAAATGCCGATGAGTCCCCATCGGCACCCATCCCCATAGGTGTCCATAGGTCCGCAAAGGTGCCCATAGGTCCCCAAAGGTGCCCACAGGTCCCCAAAGGTCCCCATAGGCCCCCATAGGCCCCCATAGACATCCCTTAGGTCCCCATAGGTCCCCATAGGCCCCCATAGGCCCCCATAGGTCCCCATAGATCTCCATAGACCCCCATAGGTCCCCATAGGTCCGCATAGATCCCCATAGGTCCCCAAAGGTGCCCAAAGGTCCCCATAGGTCCCCAAAGGTCCCCATAGGTACCCATAGGTCCCCAAAGGTGCCCACAGGTCCCCAAAGGTCCCCATAGGCCCCCATAGGCCCCCATAGGCCCCCATAGGCCCTCATAGTCCCCCATAGGACCCCAAAAGTCCCCATAAGCCCCCATAGGTCCCCACAAGCCCCCATAGGTCCCCGTAGACCCCCATAGGCCCCCATAGGCCCCCATAGACACCCATAGGCCCCCATAGGCCGCCATAGGTCCCCACAAGCCCCCATAGGTCCCCATAGGTCCCCATTGGCCCCCATAGGCCCCCCTAGATGCCGATGAGTCCCCATCGGCCCCCATCCCCATAGGTGCCCATAGGTCCCCAAAGGTGTCCATAGGTCCCCAAAGGTGCCCAAAGGTCCCCATCGGTCCCCGTAGACCCTCATAGGCCCCCAAAGGTCCCCATAGGTCCCCATAGGCCCCCATAGGCCCCCATAGGTCCCGATAGGTCTCCATAGACCCCCATAGGTCCCCATAGGTCCCCATGGACCCCCATAGGTCCCCAAAGGTGCCCAAAGTTCCCCATAGGTCCCCAAAGGTCCCCATAGGCCCCCATAGGCCCCCATAGGCCCCCATAGGCCCCCATAGGCCCCCATAGGCCCCCAAAGGTACCCATAAGCCCCCATAGGTCCCCACAAGCCCCCATAGGTCCCCATAGGTCCCCATAGACCCCATAGGCCCCCATAGACCCCCATAGGCCCCCATAGGCCCCCATAGGTCCCAACAAGCCTTCATTGGTCCCCATAGGCCCCCATAGACCCCCATAGGCCCCCATAGGCCCCCATAGGTCCCCACAAGCCCCCATAGGTCCCCATAGACCCCATAGGCCCCCATAGGTCCCCACAAGGCCCCATAGGTCCCCATCGGCCCTCATAGGCCCCCCTAAACGCCGATGAGTCCCCATCGGCACCCATCCCCATAGGTGTCCATAGGTCCCCAAAGGTGCCCATAGGTCCCCAAAGGTGCCCAAAGGTCCCCACAGATCCCCAAAGGGCCCCGTAGACCCCCATAGGCCCCCATACGCCCCCAAAGGTCCCCATAGGTCCCGATAGGCCCCCATAGGCCCCCATAGGTCCCCATAGGTCTCCATAGACCCCCATAGGTCCCCATAGACCCCCATAGGCCTCCATAGGTCCCCACAAGCCCCCAAAGGACCCCATAGGTCCCCATAGGCCCCCATAGGTCCCCATAGACCCCCATAGGTCCCCAAAGGTGCCCATAGGTCTCCATAGGTCCCCATCGGCCCCCATCCCCATAGGTGCCCGTAGGTCCCCAAAGGTGCCCGTAGGTCCCCAAAGGTGCCCATAGGTCCCCAAAGGTCCCCAAAGGTCCCCGTAGACCCCCATAGGCCCCCATAGGCCCCCATAGGTCCCCATAGGCCCCCATAGGCCCCCATAGGTCCCGATAGGTCCCCAAAGACCCCCACAAGCCCCCATAGGCCCCAATAGGCCCCCATAGGCCCGCATAGGTCCCCATAGACCCCCATAGGTCCCCAAAGTTGCGCATAGGTCTCCATAGGTCCCCAACGGCCCCCATCCCCATAGGTGCTCATAGGTCCCCAAAGGTGCCCAAAGGTCCCCATAGGTCTCCAAAGGTCCCCATAGGTCTCCAAAGGTTCCCATAGGCCCCCATAGGTCCCCAAAGGTGCCCATAGGTCCCTAAAGGTCCCCATAGGTCCCCATAGGCCCCCATAGGCCCCCATAGTCCCCCATAGGCCCCCAAAGGTCCCCATAGGTCCCCACAAGCCCCCATAGGTCCCCATAGACCCCAGAGGCCCCCATAGACCCCCATAGGCCCCCATAGGCCCCCATAGGTCCCCACAAGCCCCCATAGGTCCTCATAGGTCCCCATAGGCCCCCATAGGCCCCCCTAGATGCCGATGAGTCCCCATCGGCACCCATCCCCATAGGTGCCCATAGGTCCCCAAAGGTGCCCATAGGTCCCCAAAGGTGCCCAAAGGTCCCCATAGGTCCCCAAATGTCCCTGTAGACCCCCATAGGCCCCCGTAGGCCACCATGACTCCTCATAGGTCCCCAAAGGCCCCCATAGGTCCCCATAGGCCCCCATAGGTCCCCAAAGGTGCCCATAGGTCCCCAAAGGTCCCCATAGGCCCCCATAGGCCCCCATAGGCCCCCATGGGCGCCCACAGTCCTCCATAGGCCCCCGAAGGTCCCAATAGGCCCCCATAGGTCCCAACAAGCCCCCATAGGTCCCCTTGGGTCCCCATAGGCCCCATAGGCCCCATAGGTCCCCACAAGCCCCCATAGGCCCCCATAGGTCCCCATAGACCCCCATAGGCCCCCATACGCCCCCATGGGCCCCCAAAGGTCCCCATAGACCCTCATAGGTCCCCAAAGGTGCACATAGGTCTCCATAGGTCCCCATCGGCCCCCATCCCCATAGGTGCCCATAGGTCCCCAAAGGTGCCCATAGGTCCCCAAAGGTCCCCAAAGGTCCCCAAAGGTCCTTGTAGACCCCCATAGGCCGTCATAGGCCCCCATAGGTCCCCATAGGTCCCCATAGACCCCCTTAGGTCCCCATAGGTCCCCATAGACCCCCATAGGTCCCCAAAGGTGCCCAAAGGTGCCCAAAGGTGCCCATAGGTCCCCATAGGCCCCCATAGGTCCCACCAAGCCTCCAAAGGTCCCCATAGGTCCCCATAGGCCCCCATGGTTCCCATAGACCCCCATAGGCCCCCATAGGCCCCCATAGGTCCCCAACGGTGCCCATGGGTTCCCAAAGGTACCGAAAGGTCCCTGTAGACCCCCGTAGGCCCTCATAGGCCCCCATAGGTCCCCATAGGTCCCCATAGGTCCCCATAGGCACCCACAGACCCCCATAGGTCCTCAAAGGTGACCAAAGGTGCCCGTAGTTCCCCAAAGGTCCCCACAGGTCCCCAAAGGTGCCCATAGGTCCCCATAGGCCACCATAGGCCCCCATAGGTCCCCACAAGCCCCCATAGGTCCCCATAGGTCTCCATAGGCCCCCGCAAGCCCCCATAGGTCCCCATAGGCCCCTATAGGCCCCCATAGGTCCCCATAGGCCCCCATAAGTCCCCAAAGGTCCCCATAGGCCCCCATAGGCCTCCATAGGTCCCCACAAGCCCCCATAGGTCCCCATAGGTCCCCATAGGCCCCCATAGGCCCCGATGGGTCCCCACAAGCACCCATAGGTCCCCATAGGTCTCCATAGGCCCCCACAAGCCCCCATAGGTCCCCAAAGGTGCCCAAAGGTGCCCGTAGTTCCCCAAAGGTCCCCACAGGCACCCACAGACCCCCATAGGTCCTCAAAGGTGACCAAAGGTGCCCGTAGTTCCCCAAAGGTCCCCACAGGCCCCCATAGGTCCCCAAAGGTGCCCATAGGTCCCCACAGGCCCCCATAGGTCCCCAAAGGTGCCCATAGGTCCCCATAGGCCACCATAGGCCCCCATAGGTCCCCACAAGCCCCCATAGGTCCCCATAGGTCTCCATAGGCCCCCGCAAGCCCCCATAGGTCCCCATAGGCCCCCAAAGGTCCCCGTAGGTCCCCATAGGTCCCCAAAGGTCCCTGTAGACCCCCATAGGCCCCCATAGGCTCCCATAGGTCCCCACAAGCCCCCATAGGTCCCCATAGGTCCCCATAGGCCCCCATAGGCCCCGATGGGTCCCCACAAGCCCCCATAGGTCCCCATAGGTCTCCATAGGCCCCCACAAGCCCCCATAGGTCCCCAAAGGTGCCCAAAGGTGCCCGTAGTTCCCCAAAGGTCCCCACAGGCACCCACAGACCCCCATAGGTCCTCAAAGGTGACCAAAGGTGCCCGTAGTTCCCCAAAGGTCCCCACAGGCCCCCATAGGTCCCCAAAGGTGCCCATAGGTCCCCACAGGCCCCCATAGGTCCCCAAAGGTGCCCATAGGTCCCCATAGGCCACCATAGGCCCCCATAGGTCCCCACAAGCCCCCATAGGTCCCCATAGGTCTCCATAGGCCCCCGCAAGCCCCCATAGGTCCCCATAGGCCCCCAAAGGTCCCCGTAGGTCCCCATAGGTCCCCAAAGGTCCCTGTAGACCCCCATAGGCCCCCATAGGCTCCCATAGGTCCCCACAAGCCCCCATAGGTCCCCATAGGTCCCCATAGGCCCCCATAGGCCCCGATGGGTCCCCACAAGCCCCCATAGGTCCCCATAGGTCTCCATAGGCCCCCACAAGCCCCCATAGGTCCCCAAAGGTGCCCAAAGGTGCCCGTAGTTCCCCAAAGGTCCCCACAGGCCCCCATAGGTCCCCAAAGGTGCCCATAGGTCCCCATAGGCCCCCATAGGCCCCCATAGGCCCCCATAGATCTCCATAGGCACCCACAGACCCCCATAGGTCCCCAAAGGTGCCCAAAGGTGCCCGTAGTTCCCCAAAGGTCCCCACAGGCCCCCATAGGTCCCCAAAGGTGTCCATAGGTCCCCATAGGCCCCCATAGGCCCCCATAGGTCCCCACAAGCCCCCATAGGTCCCCATAGGTCTCCATAGGCCCCCGCAAGCCCCCATAGGTCCCCATAGGCCCCTATAGGCCCCCATAGGTCCCCATAGGCCCCCATAGGTCCCCAAAGGTCCCCATAGGCCCCCATAGGCCTCCATAGGTCCCCACAAGCCCCGAAAGGTCCCCGTAGGTCCCCATAGGTCCCCAAAGGTCCCCGTAGACCCCCATAGGCCCCCATAGGCTCCCATAGGTCCCCACGAGCCCCCATAGGTCCCCATAGGTCCCCATAGGCCCCCATAGGCCCCGGTGGGTCCCCACAAGCCCCCATAGGTCCCCATAGGTCCCCATAGGCCCCCACAAGCCCCCATAGGTCCCCATAGGCCCCCATAGGCCCCCATAGGTCCCCATAGGCCCCCATAGGCCCCCATATGTCCCCACAAGCCCCCAAAGGTCCCCGTAGGCCCCCATAGGCTTCCATAGGCCCCCATAGGTCCCCATAGACCCCCAAAGGTGCAAGTAGGCCCCCATAGGCCCCCACACGTCCCCATAGACCCCCGTAGGCCCCCATAGGTCCCCATAGGTCCCCGTAGGTCCCCATAGGTCCCCATAGGTCCCCATAGGTCCGCACAGGCGCCCACAGGCCCCCAAAGGCCCCCATAGGCCCGCAAAGGTCCCCATAGGCCCCCATAGTCCCCAAAGGTCCCCATAGGCCCCGGAAGGTCCCCATAGGCCCCCATAGGCCCCCAAAAGCGCCCATAGGTCCCCCTAGAGTACCATAGATCCCCATAGGCCCTCATAGGTCCCCATAGGGCCCCATAGGCCCCCATAAGTCCCCATAGACCCCCAAAGGCCCCCATAGGCCCCCATAGGCCCCCATAGGCCCCAATTGGCCCCCATAGGCCCCCAACGGTCCCCATAGGCCCCCAAAGGTCCCCATAGGCCCCCATAGGCCCCCATAAAGCCCCGGGGGCCCCCATAGTCCCCAAAGGTCCCCATAGGCCCCGGAAGGTCCCCATAGGCCCCCATAGGCCCCCAAAGGCGCCCATAGGTCCCCCTAGAGTACCATAGATCCCCATAGGCCCTCATAGGTCCCCATAGGGCCCCATAGGCCCCCATAAGTCCCCATAGACCCCCAAAGGCCCCCATAGGCCCCCATAGGCCCCCATAGGCCCCAATTGGCCCCCATAGGCCCCCAACGGTCCCCATAGGCCTCCATAGGTCCCCACAGGCCCCCATAAGCGCCCACAATATTTGGGGGGTCTACACCCCCAAAATATTTGACGGATGCATGTCCGTCAAATATTTGGGGGGTCTACACCCCCAAAACATTTGACGGATGCATGCCGTCAAATATTTGACGCATGCCGATGCGTCAGTTATCTGGGGGGTGTAGACCCCCAAAATAATTGACGGATGTATGTTCGTCAAATATTTGGGGGGTTTACACCCCCGAAATATTTGACGGACATACATCCGTCAAATATTTGGGGGGTCTACATCCCCAAAATATTTGATAATGCATGTCCGTCAAATATTTGACGCATGCCCATGCGTCAGTTATCTGGGGGGTGTAGACCCCCTAAATAACTGACGGGTGTATGTTCGTCAAATATTTGGGGGGTCTACACCCCCAAAATATTTGACGGATGCATGTCCTCAAATATTTGACGCAAGCCCATGCGTCAGTTATCTGGGGGGTGTAGACCCCCAAAATAATTGACGGATGTATGTTCGTCAAATATTTGGGGGGTCTACACCCCCGAAATATTTGACGGACATACATCCGTCAAATATTTGGGGGGTCTACATCCCCAAAATATTTGACGGATGCATGTCCGTCAAATATTTGACGCATGCCCATGCGTCGGTTATCTGGGGGGTGTAGACCCCCAAAATATTTGACCGATGTATGTCCGTGTAATATTTGGGGGGTCTACACCCCCAAAATATTTGACGGATGTATGTCCGTCAAATATTTGGGGGGTCTATGCCCCCAAAGTATTTGACGGATGCATGTCCGTCAAACATTTGACACATGCCCATGCGTCAGTTATCTGGGGGTCCAAAGGTGCCAGTAGGCCCCCATAGGCCCCCACAGGTCCCCATAGACCCCCGTAGGCCCCCATAGGTCCCCATAGGTCCCCGTAGGTCCCCATAGGTCCCCATAGGTCCCCATAGGTCCGCACAGGCGCCCAAAGGCCCCCATAGGCCCCCAAACGCCCCCATAGGCCCGCAAAGGTCCCCATAGGCCCCCATAGTCCCCAAAGGTCCCCATAGGCCGCGGAAGGTCCCCATAGGCCCCCATAGGCCCCCAAAGGCGCCCATAGGTCCCCCTAGAGTCCCATAGATCCCCATAGGCCCCCATAGAGCCCCATAGGCCCCCATAAGTCCCCATAGACCCCCAAAGGCCCCCATAGGCCCCCATAGGCCCCCATAGGCCCCAATTGGCCCCCATAGGCCCCCAACGGTCCCCATAGGCCCCCAAAGGTCCCCATAGGCCCCCATAGGCCCCCAAAAAGCCCCATAGGCCCCCATAGGTCCCCACAGGCCTCCATAGTTCCCCACAGGCCCCCATAAGCGCCCACAATATTTGGGGGGTCTACACCCCCAAAATATTTGACGGATGCATGTCCGTCAAATATTTGGGGGGTCTACACCCCCGAAATATTTGACGGATGCATGCCGTCAAATATTTGACGCATGCCCATGCGTCAGTTATCTCGGGGGTGTAGACCCCCAAAATAATTGACGGATGTATGTTCGTCAAATATTTGGGGGGTCTACACCCCCGAAATATTTGACGGACATACATCCGTCAAATATTTGGGGGGTCTACATCCCCAAAATATTTGACGGATGCATGTCCGTCAAATATTTGACGCATGCCCATGCGTCAGTTATCTGGGGGGTGTAGACCCCCAAAATAATTGACGGATGTATGTTTGTCAAATATTTGGGGGGTCTACGCCCCCGAAATATTTGACGGACATACATCCGTCAAATATTTGGGGGGTCTACATCCCCAAAATATTTGACGGATGCATGTCCGTCAAATATTTGACGCATGCCCATGCGTCGGTTATCTGGGGGGTGTAGACCCCCAAAATATTTGACCGATGTATGTCCGTCTAATATTTCGGGGGTCTACAGCCCCAAAATATTTGACGGATGTATGTCCGTCAAATATTTGGGGGGTCTATGCCCCCAAAGTATTTGACGGATGCATGTCCGTCAAACATTTGACGCATGCCCATGCGTCAGTTATCTGGGGGTCCAAAGGTGCCAGTAGGCCCCCATAGGCCCCCGCAGGTCCCCATAGACCCCCGTAGGCCCCCATAGGTCCCCATAGGTCCCCGTAGATCCCCATAGGTCCCCATAGGTCCCCATAGGTCCGCACAGGCGCCCATAGGCCCCCATAGGCCCCCATAGGCCCCCAAACGCCCCAATAGGCCCGCAAAGGTCCCCATAGGCCCCCATAGTCCCCAAAGGTCCCCATAGGCCCCGGAAGGTCCACATAGGCCCCCATAGGCCCCCAAAGGCGCCCGTAGGTCCCCCTAGAGTCCCATAGATCCCCATAGGCCCCCATAGAGCCCCATAGGCCCCCATAAGTCCCCATAGACCCCCAAAGGCCCCCATAGGCCCCCATAGGCCCCCATAGGCCCCAATTGGCCCCCATAGGCCCCCAACGGTCCCCATAGGCCCCCAAAGGTCCCCATAGGCCCCCATAGGCCCCCAAAAAGCCCCATAGGCCCCCATAGGTCCCCACAGGCCTCCATAGGTCCCCACAGGCCCCCATAAGCGCCCACAATATTTCGGGGGTCTACACCCCCAAAATATTTGACGGATGCATGTCCGTCAAATATTTGGGGGGTCTACACCCCCAAAATATTTGACGGATGCATGCCGTCAAATATTTGACTTATGCCCATGCGTCAGTTATCTGGGGGGTGTAGACCGCCAAAATAATTGACGGATGTATGTTCGTCAAATATTTGGGGAGTCTACACCCCCGGAATATTTGACGGACATACATCCGTCAAATATTTGGGGGGTCTACATCCCCAAAATATTTGACGGATGCATGTCCGTCAAATATTTGACGCATGCCCATGCGTCAGTTATCTAGGGGGTGTAGACCCCCAAAATAACTGACGGATGTATGTTCGTCAAATATTTGGGGGGTCTACACCCCCAAAATATTTGACGGATGCATGTCGTCAAATATTTGACGCATGCCCATGCGTCAGTTATCTGGGGGGTGTAGACCCCCAAAATAATTGACGGATGTATGTTCGTCAAATATTTGGGGGGTCTACAGCCCCGAAATATTTGACGGACATACACCCGTCAAATATTTGGGGGGTCTACATCCCCAAAATATGTGGCGGATGCATGTCCGTCAAATATTTGACGCATGCCCATGCGTCGGTTATCTGGGGGGTGTAGACCCCCAAAATATTTGACCGATGTATGTCCGTCTAATATTTGGGGGGTCTACACCCCCAAAATATTTGACGGATGTATGTCCGTCAAATATTTGGGGGGTCTACCCCCCCAAAATATTTGACGGATGCATGTCCGTCAAACATTTGACGCATGCCCATGCGTCAGTTATCTGGGGGTCCAAAGGTGCCAGTAGGCCCCCATAGGCCCCCACAGGTCCCCATAGACCCCCGTAGGCCCCCATAGGTCCCCATAGGCCCTCATAGGTGCCCATAGAGCCCCATAGGCCCCCATAAGTCCCCATAGACCCCCAAAGGCCCCCATAGGCCCCCATAGGCCCCAATTGGCCCCCATAGGCCCCCAACGGTCCCCACAGGCCCCCAAAGGTCCCCATAGGCCCCCATAGGCCCCCAAAAAGCCCCATAGGCCCCCATAGGTCCCCACAGGCCTCCATAGGTCCCCACAGGCCCCCATAAGCGCCCATAATATTTCGGGGGTCTACACCCCCAAAATATTTGACGGATGCATGTCCGTCAAATATTTGGGGGGTCTACACCCCCAAAATATTTGACGGATGCATGCCGTCAAATATTTGACTTATGCCCATGCGTCAGTTATCTGGGGGGTCTAAACCCCCAAAATAATTGACGGATGTATGTTCGTCAAATATTTGGGGGGTCTACACCCCCAAAATATTTGACGGATGCATGTCCATCAAATATTTGACGCATGCCCATGAGTCAGTTATCTGGGGGGTGTAGACCCCCAAAATAATTGACGGATGTATGTCCGTCAAATATTTGGGGGGTCTACACCCCCGAAATATTTGACGGACATACATCCGTCAAATATTTGGGGGGTCTACATCCCCAAAATATGTGACGGATGCATCTCCGTCAAATATTTGACGCATGCCCATGCGTCGGTTATCTGGGGGGTGTAGACCCCCAAAATATTTGACCGATGTATGTCCGTCTAATATTTGGGGTGTCTACACCCCCAAAATATTTGACGGATGTATGTCCGTCAAATATTTGGGGGGTCTACACCCCCAAAATATTTGACGGATGCATGTCCGTCAAAAATTTGACGCATGCCCATGCGTCAGTTATGTGGGGGATCTACACCCCAAAAATATTTGACGGACATACATCCGTCACATATTTGGGGGGTCTAAACCCCCCAAATATGTGACGGGCGTATGACCGTCAAATATTTGACACATACATCCGTCAAATATTTGGGGGGTCTACAGCCCCCAAATATTTGACGGATGTATGTCCGTCAAATATTTGGGGGGTCTACACCCCCAAAACATTTGACGGATGCATGTCCGTCAAATATTTGACGCATGCCCATGCGTCAGTTATCTAGGGGGTGTAGACCCCAAAAATATTTGACGGATGTATGTCCGTCAAATATTTTGGGGGGCCTACACCCCAAAAATATTTGACGGACATACATCCGTCAAATATTTGGGGGGTCTACACCCCCAAAATATTTGACGGATGTATGTCCGTCAAATATTTGACGCATGCCCATGCGTCAATTATGTGGGGGGTGTAGACCCCCCAAATATTTGACGGATGTATGTCCGTCAAAGATTTGACGCATGCCCATGCGTCAGTTATCTGGGGGGTGTACACCCCATAAAAATTTGACGGACATACATCCGTCAAATATTTTGGGGGGTCTATATCCCCAAAATATTTGACGGACATACATCTGTCAAATATTCGGGGGGTCTACAGGCCGGAAATATTTGACGGATGTATGTCCGTCAAATGTTTGACGCATGCCCATGCGTCAATTATCTGAGGGGTGTACACCACCAAAATATTTGACGGATGTATGTCCGTCAAATATTTGGGGGGTCTACACCCCCAAAATATTTGACGGATGTATGTCCGTCAAATATTTGGGGGGTCTACACCCCCGAAATGTTTGATGGATGCATGTCCGTCAAATATTTGACGCATGCCCATGCGTCAGTCATCTGGGGGGTGTGGACCCCCAAAACATTTGACGGACATACATCCGTCAAATATTTGGGGGGTCTAAACCCCCAAAATATTTGACGGACATACATCCGTCAATTTTTTGGGGGGTCTACAGCCCAAAAATATTTGACGGACATACATCCGTCAAATATTTGGGGGGTCTACCCATAGGTCCCCCTAGAGTCCCATAGATCCCCATAGGCCCTCATAGGTCCCCATAGAGCCCCATAGGCCCCCATAAGTCCTCATAGACCCCCAAAGGCCCCCATAGGCCCCCATAGGCCCCCATAGGCCCCCATAGGCCCCCATAGGCCCCAATTGGCCCCCATAGGTCCCCACAGACCTCCATAGTTCCCCACAGGCCCCCATAAGCGCCCACAATATTTGGGGGGTCTACACCCCCAAAATATTTGACGGATGCATGTCCGTCAAATATTTGGGGGGTCTACACCCCCAAAATATTTGACGGATGCATGCCGTCAAATATTTGACGCATGCCCATGCGTCAGTTATCTGGGGGGTGTAGACCCCCAAAATAATTGACGGATGTATGTTCGTCAAATATTTGGGGGGTCTACACCCCCGAAATATTTGACGGACATACATCCGTCAAATATTTGGGGGGTCTACATCCCCAAAATATTTAACGGATGCATGTCCGTCAAATATTTGATGCATGCCCATGCGTCAGTTATCTAGGGGGTGTAGACCCCAATATAACTGACGGATGTATGTTCGTCAAATATTTGGGGGGTCTACACCCCCAAAATATTTGACGGATGCATGTCGTCAAATATTTGACGCATGCGCATGCGTCAGTTATCTGGGGGGTGTAGACCCCCAAAATAATTGACGGATGTATGTTCGTCAAATATTTGGGGGGTCTACAGACCCGAAATATTTGACGGACATACATCCGTCAAATATTTGGGGGGTCTACATCCCCAAAAAATGTGACGGATGCATGTCCGTCAAATATTTGACGCATGCCCATGCGTCGGTTATCTGGGGGGTGTAGACCCCCAAAATATTTGACTGATGTATGTCCGTCTAATATTTGGGGGGTCTACACCCCCAAAATATTTGACGGATGTATGTCCGTCAAATATTTGGGGGGTCTACACCCCCAAAATATTTGACGGATGCATGTCCGTCAAACATTTGACGCATGCCCATGCATCAGTTATCTGGGGGTCCAAAGGTGCCAGTAGGCCCCCATAGGCCCCCACAGGTCCCCACAGACCCCCGTAGGCCCCCATAGGTCCCCATAGGTCCCCGTAGGTCCCCATAGGTCCCCATAGGTCCCCATAGGTCAGCACAGGCGCCCATAGGCCCCCATAGGCCTCCAAACGCCCCAATAGGCCCGCAAAGGTCCCCATAGGCCCCCATAGTCCCCAAAGGTCCCCATAGGACCTGGAAGGTCCCCATAGGCCCCCATAGGCCCCCAAAGGCGCCCATAGGTCCCCCTAGAGTCCCATACATCCCCATAGGCCCTCATAGGTCCCCATAGAGCCCCATAGGCCCCCATAAGTCCCCATAGACCCCCAAAGGCCCCCATAGGCCCCCATAGGCGCCCACAGGCCCCAATTGGCCCCCATGGGCCCCCAACGGTCCCCACAGGCCCCCAAAGGTCCCCATAGGCCCCCATAGGCCCCCAAAAAGCCCCATAGGCCCCCATAGGTCCCCACAGGCCTCCATAGGTCCCCACAGGCCCCCATAAGCGCCCACAATATTTCGGGGGTCTACACCCCCAAAATATTTGACGGATGCATGTCCGTCAAATATTTGGGGGGTCTACACCCCCAAAATATTTGACGGATGCATGCCGTCAAATATTTGACTTATGGCCATGCGTCAGTTATCTGGGGGGTGTAGACCCCCAAAATAATTGACGGATGTATGTTCGTCAAATATTTGGGGGGTCTACACCCCGAAATATGTGACGGACATACATCCGTCAAATATTTGGGGGGTCTACATCCCCAAAATATTTGACGGATGCATGTCCGTCAAATATTTGACGCATGCCCATGCGTCAGTTATCTGGGGGGTGTAGACCCCCAAAAAAACTGACGGATATATGTTCGTCAAATATTTGGGGGGTCTACACCCCCAAAATATTTGACGGATGTATGTCGTCAAATATTTGACGCATGCCCATGCGTCAGTTATCTGGGGGGTGTAGACCCCCAAAATAATTGACGGATATATGTTCGTCAAATATTTGGGGGGTCTACACCCCCGAAATATTTGACGGACATACATCCGTCAAATATTTGGGGGGTCTACATCCCCAAAATATGTGACGGTTGCATGTCCGTCAAATATTTGACGCATGCCCATGCGTCGGTTATCTGGGGGTCGTAGACCCCCAAAATATTTGACCGATGTATGTCCGTCGAATATTTGGGGTGTCTACACCCCCAAAATATTTGACGGATGCATGTCCGTCAAACATTTGACGCATGCCCATGCGTCAGTTATCTCGGGGGTCTACACCCCAAAAATATTTGACGGACATACATCCGTCACATATTTGGGGGGTCTAAACCCCCAAAATATTTGACGGGTGTATCACCGTCAAATATTTGACACATACATCCGTCAAATATTTGGGGGGTCGAAACCCCCAAAACATTTGACGGATGCATGTCCGTCAAATATTTGACGCATGCCCATGCGTCAGTTATCTAGGGGGTGTAGACCCCCAAAAGATTTGAAGGATGCATGTACGTCAAATATTTGGGGGGTCTACACCGCAAAAATATTTGACGGACATACATCCGTCAAATATTTGGGGGGTCTACACCCCCAAAATATTTGACAGATGTATGTCCGTCAAATATTTGACGCATGCCCATGCGTCAATTATCTGGGGGGTGTAGACCCCCCAAATGTTTGACGGATGTATGTCCGTCAAATATTTGACGCATGCCCATGCGTCAGTTATATGGGGGGTGTAGACCCCCCAAATATTTGACGGATGTATGTCCGTCAAATATTTGACGCATGCCCATGCGTCAGTTATCTGGGGGGTGTACGACCCATAAAAATTTGACGGACATACATCTGTCAAATATTTTGGGGGGTCTATATCCCCAAAATATCTGACGGACATACATCCGTCAAATATTTGGGGGGTCTAAACCCCCAAAATATTTGATGGACATACATCCGTCAATTTTTTGGGGGGTCTACACCCCAAAAATATTTGACGGACATACATCCGTCAAATATTTGGGGGTCTACACCCCCAAAATATTTGGCGGATGTATGTCCGTCAAATATTTGACGCATGCCCATGCGTCAGTTATCTGGGGGGTGTAGAACCCAAAAATATTTGAAGGATGTATGTCCATCAAATACTTGGGGGGTCTACACCCCAAAAATGTTTGACGGACATACATCCGTCAAATATTTGGGGGGTCTACACCCCCAAAATATTTGACGGATGTATGTCCGTCAAATCTTTGACGCATGCCCATGCGTCAATTTTCTGGGGGGTGTAGACCCCCCAAATATTTGACGGATGTATGTCCGTCAAATATTTGACGCATGCCCATGCGTCAGTTATCTGGGGGGTGTAGACCCCCGAAATATTTGACGGATGTATGTCCGTCAAATATTTGGGGGGTCTACACCCCCAAAATATTTGACGGACATACATCCGTCAAATGTTTGGGGGTATACACCCCAAAAAAATTTGACGGATGCATGTCCGTCAAATACTTGACGCATGCCCATGCGTCAGTTATCTGGGGGGTGTAGACCCCCAAAATAACTGACGGATGTATGTTCGTCAAATATTTGGGGGGTCTACACCCCCGAAATATTTGACGGATGCATGTCGTCAAATATTTGACGCATGCCCATGCGTCAGTTATCTGGGGGGTGTAGACCCCCAGAATGATTGCCGGATGTATGTTCGTCAAATATTTGGGGGGGCTACACCCCCGAAACATTTGACGGACATACATCCGTCAAATATTTGGGGGGTCTACATCCCCAAAATATTTGACGGATGCATGTCCGTCAAATATTTGACGCATGCCCATGCGTCGGTTATCTGAGGGGTGTAAACCCCCAAAATATTTGACCGATGCATGTCCGTCTAATATTTGGGGTGTCTACACCCCCAAAATATTTGACGGATGTATGTCCGTCAAATATTTGACGCATGCCCATGCGTCAGTTATCTAGGGGGTGTAGACCCCCAAAAGATTTGAAGGATGCATGTACGTCAAATATTTGGGGGGTCTACACCGCAAAAATATTTGACGGACATACATCCGTCAAATATTTGGGGGGTCTACACCCCCAAAATATTTGACAGATGTATGTCCGTCAAATATTTGACGCATGCCCATGCGTCAATTATCTGGGGGGTGTAGACCCCCCAAATGTTTGACAGATGTATGTCCGTCAAATATTTGACGCATGCCCATGCGTCAGTTATATGGGGGGTGTAGACCCCCCAAATATTTGACGGATGTATGTCCGTCAAATATTTGACGCATGCCCATGCGTCAGTTATCTGGGGGGTGTACGACCCATAAAAATTTGACGGACATACATCTGTCAAATATTTTGGGGGGTCTATATCCCCAAAATATCTGACGGACATACATCCGTCAAATATTTGGGGGGTCTAAACCCCCAAAATATTTGATGGACATACATCCGTCAATTTTTTGGGGGGTCTACACCCCAAAAATATTTGACGGACATACATCCGTCAAATATTTGGGGGTCTACACCCCCAAAATATTTGGCGGATGTATGTCCGTCAAATATTTGACGCATGCCCATGCGTCAGTTATCTGGGGGGTGTAGAACCCAAAAATATTTGAAGGATGTATGTCCATCAAATACTTGGGGGGTCTACACCCCAAAAATGTTTGACGGACATACATCCGTCAAATATTTGGGGGGTCTACACCCCCAAAATATTTGACGGATGTATGTCCGTCAAATCTTTGACGCATGCCCATGCGTCAATTTTCTGGGGGGTGTAGACCCCCCAAATATTTGACGGATGTATGTCCGTCAAATATTTGACGCATGCCCATGCGTCAGTTATCTGGGGGGTGTAGACCCCCGAAATATTTGACGGATGTATGTCCGTCAAATATTTGGGGGGTCTACACCCCCAAAATATTTGACGGACATACATCCGTCAAATGTTTGGGGGTATACACCCCAAAAAAATTTGACGGATGCATGTCCGTCAAATACTTGACGCATGCCCATGCGTCAGTTATCTGGGGGGTGTAGACCCCCAAAATAACTGACGGATGTATGTTCGTCAAATATTTGGGGGGTCTACACCCCCGAAATATTTGACGGATGCATGTCGTCAAATATTTGACGCATGCCCATGCGTCAGTTATCTGGGGGGTGTAGACCCCCAGAATGATTGCCGGATGTATGTTCGTCAAATATTTGGGGGGGCTACACCCCCGAAACATTTGACGGACATACATCCGTCAAATATTTGGGGGGTCTACATCCCCAAAATATTTGACGGATGCATGTCCGTCAAATATTTGACGCATGCCCATGCGTCGGTTATCTGAGGGGTGTAAACCCCCAAAATATTTGACCGATGCATGTCCGTCTAATATTTGGGGTGTCTACACCCCCAAAATATTTGACGGATGTATGTCCGTCAAATATTTGGGGGGTCTACACCCCCAAAATATTTGACGGATGCATGTCCGTCAAACATTTGACGCATGCCCATGCGTCAGTTATGTGGGGGGTCTACACCCCAAAAATATTTGACGGACATACATCCGTCACATATTTGGGGGGTCTAAACCCCCAAAATATTTGGTGGATGTATGTACGTCAAATATTTGACGCATGCCCATGCGTCAGTTATCTGGGGGGTGTAGACCCCCAAAATATTTGACGGACATACATCCGTCAAATATTTGGGGGGTCTACACCCCCAAAATATTCGGGGGACATACATCCGTCAAATATTTGGGGGTCCTACACCCCAAAAAAATTTGACGGACATACATCCGTCAAATAGTTTGGGGGTCTTCACCCCCAAAATATTTGACGGATGCATGTCCGTCAAATATTTGACGCATGCCCATGCGTCAGTTATCCGGGGGGTGTAGACCCCCAAATATTTGACGGATGTATGTCCGTCAAATATTCGGGGGGTCTACACCCCCAAAATATTTGACGCATGCATGTCCGTCAAATATTTTACGCATGCCCATGCTTCAGTTATCTAGGGGGTGTAGACCCCCAAAATATTTGATGGACATACATCCGTCAAATATCTGAGGGGTCTACACCCCCAAAATATTTGACGGGTGTATGTCCGTCAAATATTTGACACATACATCCGTCAAATATTTGGGGGGTCTACAGCCCCCAAATATTTGACAGATGTATGTCCGTCAAATATTTGGGGGGTCTAAACCCCCAAAACATTTGACGGATGCATGTCGTCAAATATTTGACGCATGCCCATGCGTCAGTTATGTGGGGGGTGTAGACCCCCAAAATAATTGACGGATGTATGTTCGTCAAATATTTGGGGGGTCTACAGCCCCGAAATATTTGACGGATGTATTTTCGTCAAATATTTGGGGGGTCTACACACCCAAAATGTTTGACGGATGCATGTCCGTCAAACATTGGACGCATGCCCATGCGTCAGTTATCTGGGGGGTCTACACCCCAAAAATATGTGACGGACATACATCCGTCAATTATTTGGGGGGTCTACACCCCCAAAATATTTGACGGGTGTATGACCGTCAAATATTTGACACATACATCCGTCAAATATTTGGGGGGTCTTCAGCCCCCAAATATTTGACGGATGTATGTCCGTCAAATATTTGGGGGGTCGAAACCCCCAAAACATTTGACGGATGCATGTCCGTCAAATATTTGACGCATGCCCATGCGTCAGTTATCTAGGGGGTGTAGACCCCCAAAAGAGTTGAAGGATGCATGTCCGTCAAATATTTGGGGGGTCCACACCACAAAAATATTTGACGGACATAGATCCGTCAAATATTTGGGGGGTCGACACCCCCAAAATATTTGACGGATGTATGTCCGTCAAATATTTGACGCATGCCCATGCGTCAATTATCTGGGGGGTGTAGACCCCCCAAATATTTGACGGATGTATGTCCGTCAAATATTTGACGCATGCCCATGCGTCAGTTATATGGGGGGTGTAGACCCCCCAAATATTTGACGGATGTATGTCCGTCAAATATTTGACGCATGCCCATGCGTCAGTCATCTGGGGGGTGTGAACCCCCAAAATATTTGACGAACATACATCCGTCAAATATTTGGGGGGTCTAAACCCCCAAAATATTTGACGGACATACATCCGTCAATTTTTTGGGGGGTCTACAGCCCAAAAATAGTTGACGGACATACATCCGTCAAATATTTGGGGGGTCTACACCCCCAAAATATTTGGCGGATGTATGTCCGTCAAATATTTGACGCATGCCCATGCGTCAGTTATCTGGGGGGTGTAGAACCCAAAAATATTTGAAGGATGTATGTCCATCAAATACTTGGGGGGTCTACACCCCAAAAATGTTTGACGGACATACATCCGTCAAATATTTGGGGGGTCTACACCCCAAAAATATTTGACGGACATACATCCGTCAAATATTTGGGGGGTCTACACCCCCAAAATATTTGACGGATGCATGTCCGTCAAATATTTGACGCATGCCCATGCGTCAATTATCTGGGGGGTGTAGACCCCCCAAATATTTGACGGATGTATGTCCGTCAAATATTTGACGCATGCCCATGCGTCAGTTATCTGGGGGGTGTAGACCCCCGAAATATTTGACGGATGTATGTCCGTCAAATATTTGGGGGTCTACACCCCAAAAATATTTGACGGACATACATCCGTCAAATATTCGGGGGGTCTACATCCCCGAAATATTTGACGGAGGTATGTCAGTCAAATATTTGACGCATGCCCATGCGTCCGTTATCTGAGGGGTGTAGACCACCAAAATATTTGACGGATGTATGTCCGTCAAATATTTGGAAGGTCTACACCCCCAAAATATTTGACGTATGTATGTCCGTCAAATATTTGGGGGGTCTACACCCCCAAAATATTTGATGGATGCATGTCCATCAAATATTTGACGCATGCCCATGCCTCAGTCATCTGGGGGGTGTAGACCCCCGAAATATTTGACGGACATACATGCGTCAAAATATTGGGGGGTCTACACCCCCAAAAAAATTTGATGGACATACATCCGTCAAATGTTTGGGGGGTCTACACCCCCAAAAAATTGGATGGACATACATCCGTCAATTATTTGGGGGGTCTACACCCCAAAAATATTTGACGGACATACATCCGTCAAACATTTGGGGGGTCTACACCCCCAAAATATTTGACGGATGTATGTCCGTCAAATATTTCACGCATGCCCATGCGTCAGTTATCTGGGGGGTGCAAACCCCCAAAATATTTGAAGGATGTATGTCCGTTAAATATTTGGGGGGTCTACGCCCCAAAATAATTTGGTGGACATACATCCGTCAAATATTTGGGGGGTCTACACCCCCAAAATATTTGACACATCCATGTCCGTCAAATATTTGACGCATGCCCATGCATCAGTTATCTGGGGGGTGTAGACCCGCAAAAGATTTGACGGATGTATGTCCGTCAAATATTTGGGGGGTCTACACCCCCAAAATATTTGACGGATGTACCTCCGTAAAATATTTGGGGGGTCTACACCCCCAAAATATTTGACAGATGCATGTTCGTCAAATATTTGACGCATGCCCATGCGTCAGTTATCTGGGGGGTGCATACCCCCAAAATATGTGAAGGATGTATGTCCGTTAAATATTTGGGGGGTCTACACCCCAAAAAAATTTGATGGACATACATCCGTCAAATATTTGGGGGGTCTACACCCCCAAAATATTTGACACATGCATGTCCGTCAAATATTTGACGCATGCCCATGCATCAGTTATCTGGGGGGTGTAGACCCCCAAAAGATTTGACGGATGTACGTCCGTCAAATATTTGGGGGGTCTACACCCCCAAAATATTTGACGGATGTACCTCCGTAAAATATTTGGGGGGTTTACAACCCCAAAATATTTGACGGGTGTATGTCCGTCAAATTTTTGGGGGGTCTACACCCGCAAAATATTTGACGGATGTATGTCCTTCAGATATTTGGGGGGTTTACAACCCCAAAATATTTGACGGGTGTATGTCCGTCAAATATTTGGGGGGTCTACACCCGCAAAATATTTGACGGACATACATCCGTCAAATATTTGGGGGGTCTACGCCCCCAACATATTTGACGGACATACATCCGTAAAATATTTCGGGGGTCTACACCCCAAAAATATTTGACGGATGTATGTCCGTCAAATATTTGACGCATGCCCATACATCAGTTATCCGGGGGATGTAGACCCCCCAAATATTCGACGGATGTATGTCCGTCAAATATTTGGGGGGTCTACACCCCCAAAATATTTGACGGATGCATGTCCGTCAAATATTTGACGCATGCCCGTGGGTCAGTTATATGGGGGGTGTAGACGCCCAAAATATTTGATGGACATCCATCGGTGGAATATTTGGGGGGTCTACAACCCGTAAATATATGACAGACATGTATCCGTCAAACATTTGGGGGGTCTACACCCCAAAATATTTGGCGGATGAATGTCCGTCAAATATTGGACGCATGCCCATGCGTCAATTATTTGGGAGATGGAACCCAAAAATATTTGAAGGATGTATGTCCGTCAAATATTTGGGGGGTGTACACCCCAAAAATGGTTGACGGACATACATCCGTCAAATATTTGGGGGGTCTACACCCCAAAAATATTTGACGGACATACATCCGTCAAATGTTTTGGGGGGGTCTACACCCCCAAAATATTTGACGGATGTATGTCCGTCAAATATTTGACGCATGCCCATGCATCAATTATCTGAGGGGTGTAGACCACCAAAATATTTGACGGATGTATGTCCGTCAAATATTTGGGGGGTCTACACCCCAGAAATATTTGACGGACATACATCCGTCAAATATTTGGGGGGTCTACAGCCCCGAAATATTTGACGGATGTATGTCCGTCAAATATTTGACGCATGCCCATGCGTCAGTTATCTGAGGGGTGTAGACCACCAAAATATTTGACGGATGTATGTCCGTCAAATATTTGGGGGGTCTACACCACCAAAATATTTGACGTATGTTGTCCGTCAAATATTTGGGGGGTCTACACCCCCAAAAGATTTGATGGATGCATGTCCATCAAATATTTGACGCATGCCCATGCGTCAGTCATCTGGGGGGTGTAGACCCCCAAAATATTTGACGGACATACATCCGTCAAATTTTTGGGGGGTCTACGGCCCAAAAATATTTGGCGGATGTATGTCCGTCAAATATTTGACGCATGCCCATGCGTCAGTTATCTGGGGGGTGCAGACCCCCAAAATATTTGAAGGATGTATGTCCGTTAAATATTTGGGGGGTCTACACCCCAAAAAAATTTGAAGCACATACATCCGCCAAATATTTGGGGGGTCTACAACCAAAAAATATTTGACCGATGTATGTCCGTCAAATATTTGACGCATGCCCATGCGTCAGTTATCTGGGGGGTGTAGACCCCCAAGTGATTTGACGGATGTATGTCCGTCAAATATTTGGGCGGTCTACACCCCCAAAATATTTGACGGATGTACCTCAGTAAAATATTTGGGGGGTCTACACCCCCAAAATATTTGACGGATGCATGTTCGTCAAATATTTGACGCATGCCCATGCGTCAGTTATCTGGGGGGTGTAGACCCCCAAAATATTTGACGGACATACATCCGTCAAATAATTGGGGGGTCTACACCCCCCAAATATTCGGGGGACATACATCCGTCGAATATTTGGAGGGTCTAAACCCAAAAAATATTTGACGGACATACATCCGTCAAATATTTGGGGGGTCTACACCCCAAAAATATTTGGCGGATGTATGTACTCAAATATTTCACGCTTGCCCATGCGTCAGTTATCTGGGGGGTGTAGACCCCCCAAATATTTGAAGGATGTATGTCCGTCAAATATTTGGGGGGTCTACGTCCCCAAATTATTTGACGGATGCATGTCCGTCAAATATTTGACGCATGCCCATGCGTCAGTTATCTAGGGGGTGTAGACCCCCAAAATATTTGATGGACATACATCCGTCAAATATTTGGGGGGTCTACACCCCAAAAATATTTGACGGACATACATCCGTCAAATATCTGGGGGGTCTACACCCCCAAAATATTTGACGGGTGTATGTCCGTCAAATCTTTGACACATACATCCGACAAATATTTGGGGGGTCTACAGCCCGCAAATATTTGACGGATGAATATCCGTAAAATCTTTGGGGGGTCTAAACCCCCAAAACATTTGACAGATGCATGTCCGTCAAATATTTGACGCATGCCCATGTGTCAGTTATCCGGGGGGTGTAGACCCCCCAAATATTTGACGGATGTATGTCCGTCAAATATTTGACGCATGCCCATCCGTCAGTTATCTAGGGGGTGTAGACCCCCAAAATATTTGACGGACATACATCCGTCAAATATTTGGGGGGTCTACACCCCGTAAATATATGACGGACATACATCCGTCAAATATTTGGGGGGTCTACACCCCCAAAATATTTGGCGGATGTATGTCCGTCAAATATTGGACGCATGCCCATGCGTCAGTTATCTGGGGGGTGTAGATCCCAAAAACATTTGAAGGATGTATGTCCGTTAAATATTTGGGGGGTCTACACCCCAACAATATTTGACGGACATACATCCGTCAAATATTCGGGGGGTCTACACCCCCGAAATATTTGACGGACGTATGTCCGTCAAATATTTGACGCATGCCCATGCGTCAATTATCTGAGGGGTGTAGACCCCCAAAATATCTGACGGATGTATGTCCGTCAAAAATTTGGGGGGTTTACAACCCCAAAATATTTGACGGGTGTATGTCCGTCAAATGTTTGGGGGGTCTACACCCGCAAAATATTTGACGGACATACATGCGTAAAATATTTGGGGGGTCTACGCCCCCAAAATATTTGACGGACATACATCCGTAAAATATTTGGGGGTCCTACACCCCAAAAATATTTGACGGACATACATCCATCAAATATTTTGGGGGTCGACACCCCCAAAATATTTGACGGATGTATGTCCGTCAAATATTTGACACATGCCCATGCGTCAGTTATCCGGGGGGTGTAGACCCCCCAAATATTTGACGGATGTATGTCCGTCAAATATTTGGGGGGTCTACGTCCCCAAAATATTTGAGGGATGCATGTCCGTCAAGTATTTGACGCATGCCCATGCGTCAGTTATCTAGGGGGTGTAGACCCCCAAAATATTTGATGCACATACATCCGTCAAATATTTGGGGGTCTACACCCCAAAAATATTTGACGGACATACATCCGTCAAATATCTGGGGGGTCTACACCCCCAAAATATTTGACGGGTGTATGTCCGTCAAATCTTTGACACATACATCCAACAAATATTTGGGGGGTCTACGGCCCCCAAATATTTGACGGATGAATATCCGTCAAATATTTGGGGGGTCTAAACCCCCAAAACATTTGACGGATGCATGTCCGTCAAATATTTAACGCATGCCCATGTGTCATTTATCTGGGGGGTGTAGACCCCCAAAATATTTGACGGACATACATCCGTCAAATATTGGGGGGATCTACACCCCCAAAATATTTGACGGACGTATGTCCGTCAAATATTTGACGCATGCCCATGCGTCAGTTATCTGAGGGGTGTAGACCACCAAAATATTTGACGGATGTATGTCCGTCAAATATTTGGGGGGTCTACACCCCCAAAATATTTGACGTATGTTTGTCCGTCAAATACTTGGGGGGTCTACACCCCCAAAATATTTGATGGATGCATGTCCGTCAAATATTTGACGCATGCCCATGCGTCAGTCATCTGGGGGGTGTAGACCCCCGAAATATTTGACGGACATACATCCGTCAAATTTTTGGGGGGTCTACACCCCAAAAATATTTGACGGACATACATCCGTCAAATATTTGGGGAGTCTACTTCCCCAAAATATTTGGCGGATGTATGTCCGTCAAATATTTGACGCATGCCCATGCGTCAGTTATCTGGGGGGTGTAGACCCCCAAAATATTTGAAGGATGTATGTCCCTTAGATATTTGGGGGGTCTACACCCCCAAAATATTTGACGTATGTATGTCCGTCAAATACTTGGGGGGTCTACACCCCCAAAATATTTGATGGATGCATGTCCGTCAAATATTTGACGCATGCCCATGCGTCAGTCATCTGGGGGGTGTAGGCCCCCGAAATATTTGACGGACATACATCCGTCAGATTTTTGGGGGGTCTACACCCCAAAAATATTTGGCGGATGTATGTCCGTCAAATATTTGACGCATGCCCATGCGTCAGTTATCTGAGGGGTGTAGACCCCCAAAATATTTGAAGGATGTATGTCCGTTAAATATTTGGGGGATCTACACCGCAAAAAAATTTGATTGACATACATCCGTCAAATATTTGGGGGGTCTACACCCCAAAAAAATTTGACGGACATACATCCGTCAAATATTTGGGGGGTCTACGACCCCAAAATATTTGGCGGATGTATGTCCGTCAAATATTTGACGCATGCCCGTGCGTCAATTATCTGGGGGGTGTAGACCCCCTAAAGATTTGACGGATGTATGTCCGTCAAATATTTGGGGGGTCTACACCCCCAAAATATTTGACGGATGTACCTCCGTAAAATATTTGGGGGTCTGCACCCCCAAAATAATTGACGGATGCATGTTCGTCAAATATTTGACGCATGCCCATGCGTCAGTTATCTGGGGGGTGTAGACCCCCAAAATATTTGACGGATGCCCGTCAAATATTTGGGGGGTTTACACCCCCAAAACATTTGACGGGTGTATGTCCGTCAAATATTTGGGGGGTCTACACCCGCAAAATATTTGATGGACATACATCCGTCAAATATTTGGGGGGTCTACGCCCCCAAAATATTTGACGGACATACATCCGTAAAATATTTGGGGGTCCTACAACCCCAAAATATTTGACGGACATACATCCGTCAAATATTTTGGGGGTCTACACCCCCAAAGTATTTGACGGATGTATGTCCGTCAAATATTTGACGCATGCCCATGCGTCAGTTATCCGGGGGGTGTAGAGCCCCCAAATATTTGACGGATGTATGTCCGTCAAATATTTGGGGGTCTACACCCCCAAAATATTTGACGGATGCATGTCCGTCAAATATTTGACGCATGCTCATGCGTCAGTTATCTCGGGGATGTAGACCCCCAAAATATTTGATGGACATACATCCGTCAAATATTCGGGGGGTCTATAGGCCGGAAATATTTGACGGATGTATGTCCGTCAAATATTTGACGCATGCCCATGCGTCAGTTATCTGAGGGGTGTAGACCACCAAAATATTTGACGGATGTATGTCCGTCAAATATTTGGGAGGTCTACACCCCCAAAATATTTGACGTATGTATGTCCGTCAAATACTTGGGGGGTCTACTTCCCCAAAATATTTGGCGGATGTATGTCCGTCAAATATTTGACGCATGCGCATGCGTCAGTTATTTGAGGGGTGTAGACCCCCAAAATATTTGAAGGATGTATGTCCGTTAAATATTTGGGGGGTCTACACCGCAAAAAAATTTGACGGACATACATCCGTCAAATATTTGGGGGTCTACACCCCAAAAAAATTTGACGGACATACATCCGTCAAATATTTGGGGGGTCTACAACCCCAAAATATTTAGCGGATGTATGTCCGTCAAATATTTGACGCGTGCCCATGTGTCAATTATCTGGGGGGTGTAGACCCCCAAAATATTTGAAGGATGTATGTCCGTTAAATATTTGGGGGGTCTATACCCCAAAAAAATTTGATGGACATGCATCCGTCAAATATTTGGGGGGTCTACACCCCAAAAATATTTGACGGACATACATCCGTCAAATATTTGGGGGGTCTATACCCCCAAAATATTTGACGGATGTATGTCCGTCAAATATTTGACGCATGCCCATGCGTCGGTTATCTGGGGGGTGTAGACCCCCTAAAGATTTGACGGATGTATGTCCGTCAAATATTTGGGGGGTCTACACCCCCAAAATATTTCACGGATGTACCTCCGTAAAATATTTGGGGGTCTACAACCCCAAAATATTTAGCGGATGTATGTCCGTCAAATATTTGACGCATGCCCATGTGTCAATTATCTGGGGGGTGTAGACCCCCAAAATATTTGAAGGATGTATGTCCGTTAAATATTTGGGGGGTCTACACCCCAAAAAAATTTGATGGACATGCATCCGTCAAATATTTGGAGGGTCTACACCCCAAAAATATTTGACGGACATACATCCGTCAAATATTTGGGGGGTCTACACCCCCAAAATATTTGACGGATGTATGTCCGTCAAATATTTGACGCATGCCCATGCGTCGGTTATCTGGGGGGTGTAGACCCCCTAAAGATTTGACGGATGTATGTCCGTCAAATATTTGGGGAGTCTACACCCCCAAAATATTTGACGGATGTACCTCCGTAAAATATTTGGGGGTCTACACCCCCAAAATATTTCAAGGATGCATGTTCGTCAAATATTTGACGCATGCCCGTGCGTCAGTTATCTGGGGGGTGTAGACCCCCAAAATATTTGACGGATGCCCGTCAAATATTTGGGGGGTTTACACCCCCAAAACATTTGACGGGTGTATGTCCGTCAAATATTGGGGGGGTCTACACCCGCAAAATATTTGACGGACATACATCCGTCAAATATTTGGGGGGTCTACCCCCGCAAAATATTTGACGGACATACATCCGTAAAATATTTGGGGGTCCTACACCCCAAAAATATTTGACGGACATACATCCGTCAAATATTTTGGGGGTCTACACCCCCAAAATATTTGACGGATGTATGTCCGTCAAATATTTGACGCATGCCCATGCGTCAGTTATCCGGGAGGTGTAGACCCCCCAAATATTTGATGGACATGCATCCGTCAAATATTTGGGGGGTCTACACCCCAAAAATATTTGACGGACATACATCCGTCAAACATTTCGGGGGTCTACACCCCCAAAACATTTGACCGGTGTATGTCCGTCAAATATTTGACACATACCTCCATCAAATATTTGAGGGGTCTACAGCCCCCAAATATTTGATCGATGTATGTCCGTCAAATATTTGACGCATGCCCATGGGTCAGTTATCTGCAGGGTGTAGACCCCCAAAAGATTTGAAGGATGCCTGTCCGTCAAATATTTGGGGGGTCTACACGCCCAAAATATTTGACGGATGCATGTCCGTTCAATATTTGACGCATGCCCATGCGTCAGTTATCTAGGGGGTGTAGACCCCCAAACATTTGACGGACATGCATCGGTCAAATATTTGGGGGCTCTACACCCCGTAAGTATATGACGGACATACATCCGTCAAATATTTGGGGGGTCTACACCCCCAAAATATTTGACGAATGTATGTCCGTCAAATATTTGACGCATGCCCATGCGTCAGTTATGTGCGGGGTGTAGACCCCCAAAAGATTTGAGGGATGCATGTGCATCAAATATTTGGGGGGTGTAGACCCCCCAAATATTTGACGGATGTATGTCCGTCAAATATTTGATGCATGCCCATGCGTCAGTTATGTGCGGGGTGTAGACCCCCAAAAGATTTGACGGATGCATGTGCATCAAATATTTGGGGGGTCTACACGCCCAAAATATTTGACGGATGCATGTGCGTTCAATATTTGACGCATGCCCATCCGTCAGTTATCTAGGGGGTGAAGACCCCGAAAATATTTGACAGACATACATCGGTCAAATATTTGGGGGGTCCACACCCCGTAAATTTATGACGGACATACATCCGTCAAATATTTGGGGGGTCTAAACCCCCGAAATATTGGAAGGATGTATGTCCGTCAAATATTTGACGCATGCCCATGCGTCAGTTATCTAGGGGGTGTAGACCCCCAAAATATTTGACGGACATACATCCGTCAAATATTTGGGGGGTCTACACCCCCAAAATATTTGACGGATGTATGTTTGTCAAATATTTGACGCATGCCCATGCGTCAGTTATTTGGGGGGTGTAGACCCCCGAAATATTTGACGGATGTGTGTCCGTCAAATATTTGGGGGGTCTACACCCCCGAAATATTTGACAGCCATACATCCGTTAAATATTTGGGGGGTCTAAACCCCCAAAATATTTGACGGATGCATGTCCGTCAAATATTTGACGCATGCCCATGCGTCAGTTATCCGGGGGGGTGCAGACCCCCAAAATATTTGACCGACATACATCCGTCAAATATTTGGGGCGTCTACATCCCCAAAATATTTGACGGATGTATGTCTGTCAAATATTTGACGCATGCCCATGCATCAATTATCTGGGGGGTGTAGACCCCCCAAATATTTGACGGATGCATGTCCGTCAAATATTTGATGCATGCCCATTCGTCAGTTATCTGCAGGGTGTAGACCCCCAAAAGATTTGACGGATGCATGTGCATCAGATATTTGGGAGGTCTACACGCCCAAGATATTTGACGGATGCATGTCCGTTCAATATTTGACGCATGCCCATCCGTCAGTTATCTAGGGGGTGTAGACTCCCAAAATATTTGACAGACATACATCGGTCAAATATTTGGGGGGTCTACACCCCGTAAATATATGACGGACATACATCCGTCAAATATTTGGGGGGTCTAAACCCCCAAAACATTTGATGGATGTATGTCCGTCAAATATTTGACGCATGCCCATGCATCAATTATCTGGGGGGTGTAGACCCCCCAAATATTTGACGGATGCATGTCCGTCAAATATTTGATGCATGCCCATTCGTTAGTTATCTGCAGGGTGTAGACCCCCAAAAGACTTGACGGATGCATGTGCATCAGATATTTGGGGGGTCTACACGCCCAAGATATTTGACGGATGCATGTTCGTTCAATATTTGACGCATGCCCATCCGTCAGTTATCTAGGGGGTGTAGACCCCCAAAATATTTGACAGACATACATCGGTCAAATATTTGGGGGGTCTACACCCCGTAAATATATGACGGACATACATCCGTCAAATATTTGGGGGGTCTAAACCCCCAAAACATTTGACGGATGTATGTCCGTCAAACATTTGACGCATGCCCATGCGTCAGTTATCTGCGGGGTGTAGACCCCCGAAATATTTGACGGATGTATGTCCGTCAAATATTTGGGGGGTCTACACCCCCAAAATATTTGACGGATGAATGTCCGTCAAATATTTGGGGGGTCTACATCCCCAAAATATTTGACGGACATACATCCGTCAAATATTTGGGGGGTCTACACCCCCAAAATATTTGACGGATGCATGTCCGTCAAATATTTGACGCATGCCCATGCGTCAGTTATCTGGGGGGTGTAGACCCCCAAAATATTTGACGGACATACATCCGTCAAATATTTGGGGGGTCTACACCCCTGAAATATTTGACGGACATACATCCGTCAAATATTTGGGGGGTCTACATCCCCAAAATATTTGACGGATGCATGTCCCTCAAATATTTTGACCCATGCACATGCGTCAGTTATCTTGGGGGTGTAGACCCCCCAAAAGGATTGACGCATGCTCATGCGTCAATTATTTGGGGGGTCTACACACCCCAAATTAGACCCTTCTAGGAATCAGCGCGTGCCCATGGGCCAATTCCTAACAGGTGTCTACACCCCTCTGTGAATCAATAGGGGGGCCTATGAACTCAAGGGGGGGGGGCTATGAAATGGAATGGGGGAAACCTATGAAATTCATGGGGGTTGGGTTATGAAATTGAGGCGGGGTAAGGCTATGAAATTGATGGGGGGGGGGGCTATGAAATTGATGGGGGGGGCTATGTATTGGATGGGGGGGGGGCTATGAAATTGATAGGGGGGCATATAAAATGGATGGGGGCGGGGCTATGAAATCAATGGGGGAGGGCCTATGAAATTGATAAAGGGCGGGTTATAAAGTTGACAAGGCACGGGGCTATGAAATCCATGGGGGGGGGGCTATGAAATTGATTCGGGGGACCTATGAAATTGATGGGGGTGGGGCGATGAAATTGATGGGGGTGTGGCCATGAAATTGATGGGGGGTAGGGTTGTGAAATTGATGGGGGGGGGGCTATTAAATTGATGGGGGGTAGGGCTATGAAATTGATGGGGGGGGGGCTATGAAATTGATGGGGGGGGAGGGCTATGAAATTGATAAAGGGCGGGTTATAAAATTGACAAGGCACGGGGCTATGAAATCGATGGGGGGGGGCTATGAAATTGATTCGGGGGACCTATGAAATTGATGGGGGTGGGGCGATGAAATTGATGGGGATGTGGCTATGAAATTGATGGGGGGTAGGGTTGTGAAATTGATGGGGGGGGGGGGCTATTAAATTGATGGGGGGTAGGGCTATGAAATTGATAGGGGGGGGGGGCTATGAAATTGATGGGGGGGGAGGGCTATGAAATTGATAGGGCAGGGGGCTATGAAATTGATGGGAGGAGGCTATGAAATTGATGCCGGAGGGGCTATGAAATGGAGGGGGGGGGGCTATGAAATTGATAGGGGGGCATATGAAATTGATGGGGGGGGTGCTATGAAATTGATGGGGGAGGGGCTATGAAATTGCTGGGGGGGCTATGAAATTGATGGGGGGGGGCTATGAAATTGATGGGAGGAGGCCACGAAATTGATGCGGGAGGGGCTATGAAATGGAAGGGGGGGGGCTATGAAATTGATAGGGGGGGGCTATGAAATCGATGGGGGGGGGGCTATGAAATTGATATGGGGGGGCTATGAAATTGATGGGAGGATGCTATGAAATGGATGCGGGAGGGGCTATGAAATGGAAGGGGGGGGCTATGAAATTGATAGGGGGGGGCTATGAAATGGATGTGGGGGGGGCTATGAAATGGACGGGAGGGGGCTATGAAATTAATGTGGGGGGCTGTGAAAGGGATGTGGGGGGGGCTATGAAATGGATGGGGGGGGGGGCTATGAAATTGATAGCGGGGGCATATGAAATTGATGGGGGGGCTATGAAATTGATGGGGGGGGGGGCTATGAAATTGATGGGAGGGGGCTATGAAAGTGATTGGGGGGGCTTCTAACCGGCTTCGAACCTACGGGGACCTACAGAGACACACCACAACACAGCACAGCATGGCATGGCACACCTTCAAGTTGTGAAATGCTTATTTTGATTCTTGTTGTTGTCAGTTTTTTTGCATAAAAAGAAACACCTGTGAGACAAAGAAAAGAACACCCTCTCGCACCCGTGACTAAACCCCCCCCCCCCGGCAGCTCTCTCAAGCCTCCCCCCTCCCCGGTGAAAAACATGTAAAGAAAGGAGAGGCACCCACCCCTCCCGAACCAAGGCTTGAAGCAAGGGCACCCCCACATTGCCTACGCTATGTCAACGTGTGCGTGCGTGTGCGTGTGTGTGTGTGTGTGTGTGTGTGTGTGTCTGTGGGAGGACATATGCTTATAAAGGTGGCAAATCTGTTGGTTTACTTTGCAATGGTGTCTTATGGCCCTGGAACGCTAGGGTTGAGGCCACAGAACAAAAATCTACACCTCGAAGAGTGTAGTGAGTGGGTGCAATTTCCATGCTTCCTACACACAAACACACAACACCAAGCGGGGGATATTTTCCGAATCATTTTCCATACTTCCTGATGCAAGAAAGCACTCATTAGTGGGGGGGGGGGGGCAAAAGGACTAGGGAAGGGCCACAAGGGGGGGGGGCATCTTCCATTGGGGGGGGGGGTGTACTACACCACAAGGGGGGATGGGGGAGGTGGGTTTATGGTTTGGGTAATGATGGTCCATGAAAGTCTGATGTCTGATGTCTGATAGCCGACTACGTCGCTATACACATAGCTGTCCATTCCGTGGGAATGGAGGAGAACGTAATGAAATTACCCCACCTTTGGATGTGTGCACCACTGTGGCATACCAGCCAATGAACCCAAACCGGAATACTCCACCCTAGTGCTTTGCATGCCTTGGTGCATTGTGTAACCATGGACACATAACGTTGGCGCTGATCCATGGGAACACGACCCACATGGTGCCAAATCTTTTGCATATAGTAACAGGCCTGAAACATGAGGTGCAGGACAGCACTAATTCTGAGCCAACTGTTGCCCTCCCACCTCACAACATGGGTACAATACATTGCAACTAAGCGCACCACCTCGGCGTGCAACTCAGGTGTTTCAAAAAAAAAAGGCGGGAGGCCTTAATGTCAAGAATGTGTTTCTTTTCTTTCGAGGGAGCACGGATCACTCTCTCGGCCACAGGGATGTGCGTGGCCTGGTGTTGCATAGGGTCGTTGTCCTGCCCCATTGCAGTTTTTTATGCCAGTGGATGGGGCTACGTTTTATGCAATTCATGAGAATTTGAACCCCTGCCCCCTTCCTGTTGGTGTCGAGCGTCACCCTTGATTCGAGGAGTACCCATTGCGGCAAATGCATGCTAACCCCTTGCCTTCTATGGGCCCTGACCCCCGGTTCCTTGGTGGCTTCACGGGGTTTGATTGGTGGCGTTGCTTTGGCATCCACGCATTCCACAATTGGTGGGGTTTTGCAATGGCTTGCTCTTGGGCACAAGCACCACCTCATGGATGTTGCACTGGCGGTGAGCTACGGCTGGGTGATGTGGTGGCCATTCAAGGCCATCTCAAGAAAGAAGAAGGCCAAGCCAAAGCCCAAGCCAAAGTCAACGAAGGGCAAGGAGAAGGACGTTGAACAAGCAGAGGAAGTGGAGGAAGGACAATACGAGAAGAATGAGTTGTAGTGCCTGTGCAACGAGGTATTTCTTGTTGGCTGAGGGAATGGGTGGAATCGTGTTGTTGTCATTCAGTTATTGTCAGTGTGTCATTTGTTTAAAAAGGGAGGGTCACCGGTGGGTTTTTTTTTATTTTCCTATCATCAGCGCCTCTCAGTATGGTTGCGGTTCTTCAAGTTGAATTTTTCATAGATCTTCAACCTTTTCAGCTTCTTTGCAGGATTCTTCAATGGCCTACACACATGTTTGCATGTTTGAGGGCAGTTGGCTTCGAACCAGGGGCGACATGCACCTGGGACCATGTGATGGCAATGCGTAAGACCATCACACCAGACTTGTCCATGGGGAGGGGATTGGAAGTGGGATACACGAACATGTGGTGTGGTGGAGTTGCATGATATCATCACCACCATGGTTGCATGTGCCCATGCTGAGGACAGCATTCGGAAGTAGGAGGAAAATACACATTTGGCTGCCGTAATATGTTCCGATGCAATTGTTTTTTAAAATGCCAGCGCCACGCACTGTGACATGTTTGTGGACCTATGGGCGGATAGGGGGGTACACCATGATGGCCAGGCATGGGCCTCATGGTGGGTTTTTGATGGGGGGGATGATATGGCCCATCTGCAAAGGATCCCGTGCTCGCTCGCATTGGCTCCCGTATGTCTTGCATCCCTCCCGTCCGCAATGTTGGAGATGTGGCACATTGTTGTGCAAAGGTAGGGACGGGCATTGGGAAACATCTAAAGGACAGTGCCCGCACATGGGGCTCCCCAGGAGCCCTAAAGGCCGTGTCCCATTTCATTTCTAACCTCCCACAAGACTGTGTTGTGTCATCATGTCACCCTGCTTCCAAGCACCCTCCTCACCGGCACCACACTGACCCTCCATGATGTGGTCCGCATGAAATGGCACATTACCGCATGCAACACAAAAAACTGTGGTATCATCACTCACGTCAACCAACACCTCACAATCAACTGCACCACAAGTGGCATGAGGGCCTTAAGACCCAACGGGGCAAGGGGGAACAACAACCGAGCAAGTGTTGTTGTAATCGAACCTCAAAGTACCAACGGAAATGAAACCAAAAACACAGGGCTCATTGGGGTGAGTGGAAGGGCAAATACCTCCCGGATGCACAACAAGTGCATTCCCCAACCACACATCCCCGGCGTCCAATGGGGCCAATGGGCCACATACCAAGGGTCCGGGATGCCCGTGTGTGATGCAACAACGAAATGCCCAGCACAACCATCATTGGGTGTGGGGTTCAACATCGGGAACAAGCATGCAAATCACATGGTGTTGTTCCGGACCGGTAACATAGCTGAGGTTAATGTCACGTTGCCAACACTGTTTTTTTTCCACATCCACTGTACCGGCCTTCACCACAATGAAGGTGGCGACATTCACGAGCGGACAATTCCAACCCAAAGGAGTCTCCGAGTGGAGGTATACAGTAAAATGTCCAATGATGTCCCGAACAAAATCAAGCCATTTGGGACATTACGATACTTCGGTGCCGGCCATTTGGGACATTATGAGACTTTCCTATATGGGCACCGTTTGGGACCATTCGGGACATTACGAGACTTTTTCCTTGGACATTACAAGAGTTTGTTGAAAATTTTTCTTCGGGCGCTTCGCCCCCCCCCCTTGAAACTTTCCAAAATTTTCTTTGGGAGCTTCGCCCCCCCCCCCCCCCTACTTGAAAGCTAGAAAAATTTTCTTCTTTGCCAATCAAAAATTTGAGGCAGAATGTGCTCAGCGGTCGCTCGGATCGCTCGCCCATTGCTGCTCGAGCCGATCGCTGCTGAAAATCGGCATCGCCGAGTGCATAACTCCCCATCTTCCCGTGCGATGATCGAAATTGAACCCAGGTGTGCCAAGTCGTACCCCAGCGTGCTTGCGGTTAGGGTACTCCCTCTCAACAGAACGCGCAAAAACCAAGAGTGCAAAAATTCATTTGGGACATTAGAAGACTTGTCCCAAGACTTAAAAATCGTAAGTCTTGGGACATTATCCGGACCATTTGGGACATTAAGAGACTTTTTTCTGGCACATTATTGGACATTTTATTGTAAGGACCTCCCTTGTAAAACTGTGCAATGCACCCCTAGCTGGTGGCTTCACCGTGCAACAGGTGTCACTTTCCTCGGCACGAGTCTCGGCGGGACAATCCTCATTGAAAACATTGACCCCGCATACCCCCTAAGTTCCCCATACTCCCCCTCAAGCTTGGGGTGCGTCGCTAGAAGGTGTGCGCAAACCCCCCCCCCCCTTCTAGCGCCCTTTTTGCATGTTTACCCAAGCCACACCACCTTGTGTTGTTGGAAAGTGGTTTGGGGGCAATTACCACATGTTTACGGCCCTTCTGGTGGCTGATTTTCACTTTTGTCCGAAATGGCCCGTTTTCCCGGATTTTCCACCCCCCCCTTTTGCTGGAAGGGGGGTTCTAGCACCCTTTTTGCACCCTTTTTGCACCCTTTGTGCGACCTTTGTGCAGCATCCTTTATGTTCTAGAACCCCCTTTTTGAACCCTTTCCGCACACCCTTTGTGCGCTGGAACCCCCTTTCTGCACCCTTTCTGCGGGGGGTTTCTGCGCCAAGGATTTTGCAAGATGGGCACCGAATGCATCCACCGGGTTCAAATTTGGTTTCTCAAGCGTACATGCAGTGCCTTTTTCTTCGGTCCTTTGTGGCCTGATAAGGGCAAGCCTTTGCCGCGCCGCTCGGTGTCGTAACTCCACGTCAAGGGTCTCCATGTTCAATACCTGGGTGAGACCACGTGGTGAAACGCGTGGGCGGCGAAGCCACCGCCCACGCATGCTGTTTTTGACAGCAAGTTTGAAAGGCTTATGCCTGTGTTCAGCAAGTATACTGCTGAACACATAAAGGTTACGATATTTTTGGAGCACCGCTCCACAACGGGCCACTGTCCAGTGGACCCATGGGGTTGACTTCCAACCCGCTTTGAGCCATGCCTCACCTATTTTGCGGCAGTGAGTCTTGGCCTCTTGCACCTGACCATTAGTCAATGGTGTCTTTTGCCTCCACAAGGCATATAGGCTAAGCATATTGCGCAGCAACACTTCAATTAGTGTCCACAAGAGGACACCACCAAACATGGTGTTAGGAAAATGGTTCCCCGGGCCATGTACAATTCGCACGTGGTGCTTGGGGTCTGTCAAGAGAACATAGAGGTGCTGATATTCAATTGCCCTACCTTAGTGGTCCTTTGGAAAAGCTTGTCAGCATGAGCCACGTGCTGTACGTTGGCTAAAAGGGTAGACCATATATCGGCAAAGTCATTGGCGATTCGCCACTCCAACAACTGTCACTGTCAAGGTGGTAGAATCTTCTGTTAGGCGCTTCTTGAAAGCATTGGTTACCCTACAACCTGTGTGTGTATAGTCTCCAATGCGAATACATACACTTCGCAGAAACGCCCCCCATTGAATTTTGTTTACCATGCCATCTATCAGCACCAACCCGGTGGCATCGGGACAGCCCCACCGACCCCCCCCCGCCCCCCCGTTCGTCACCATCATTAGTTTCCCATCCCCGGGCACTTTACATTGAAACTTTTTGGTTTCGTTTTTCACACGGAATGTACGGGTTTCCTGTAGGTGGATGATTTGGGCATTTAGGCCCGCATCCTCATCTAAAGCCTGCAGCCATGCGGCGTCATCGGGGCCATCCATGCACACCTACATCACCCATTTGTGGATGTCCCCGGCAGCAGAAAACCCCGAGGCCCAGCAGTTTACAAAAACATCGATCTTTGTGACCGATGTGTGCCACAATGACGTTGCATCGGGGCATATTAAAATATCGCCTATCTGGGGCTGCGTGAAAAAGAGGTCTTCTGGTGTTGTTGTCGCTGCGCACCGCCTCCCGATCGTGTTGGGGCCATTGATAGCGTAGGTTGTGGCGGAGTACGATGTTACGGTGTTACGGTTGTGCGCGCTTCGGCAAGATCACGACGCGTGCATTGGCGCGGGAGGGCGAACATCTGCCGCATTGATAACTTCAATCGCCTACCGGTGGCCCACAATCCGATTGCGCGCAATACACGAGGGTCCTCATCGTCGGCGTGCGGTGCGAAACGCATGTACAATCCCCCACCACCCTCAACGACAACTGCCTCCGGAGCCACTAAAAGTTCCCGCATCATGGTCTTTATGTGGTGCCGCCGCTCTGCTGGGGGCCTTCCCCTTGATGGCCGTGTAGGGCTTGAGCTGAGGTATGCTCCCCACAAGTGGGGCTACCGCCTTTTCCATGGTTTCCGTAACAAACGGGAAAGGTGGGACCACTGCAACCCCTGCTAGAACCCCTTGCTAGAGCCCCTTTCTCCGCTGGAACCCTCTGCTGGAACCCCTGCTGGAACCCCTACTAGAACCCCTTCCAGCGTTGGAACCCCCTTCCCGCGGACCCTTCCAACAGACCCTTCCAGGGCTAGAACCCCTTCCAACACCCCTTCCACCACCCCCTTGCAGCACAGTCCCCCCCCCCCCTTGTTTGGCCTTTCTCTCTCACTCAGCCCCCCCCCCCAAGGGAAGGGGGCAGGCACAGGCACAATGCAGCGGTCAAATGGTCAACACTTTGCAATGTCGTGCAGTGTATTCATGTGTTGCACCCCATGGCACCACCCCTTCACTTCAGTACAAAATCAAAGAGACTATAATACTATACCAAAATTTTCAATGAATGCATGCATATAGGGCGTAAATCTTGGTGACGTCCCCAAGGGGTAGGCTATTTGAAGCCTCCCACTCGTGACACCACCTGAGGCACGGCGTGCACAGCGCAACTAATGTCCTACGCGAGGTAACGCGCAACCTAGGGGCTAAAAACAAAAAAAGGTTTCCGTTCAAGGTGGCGCACTGCCGTTAGCACCATCGCACAACACCACGTACATGCACATGTGCGTCCCTCAGCTCCCAGGTGTTATCTCAGGTCCCAACAAGTCTCCTCTCCAAGTCCCAACCGGTCTCAATACCAAGTCGTGACAGGTCTCATCACCTGGTCCCGACAGGCCTCATCTCTAGGTCGGAAAAGATCTCATCTCCAGTGTCTACGCCTTTTTGTAATTGCCTGCCAACACCGCCAAAAGCTACTCTGCATGTTGCTTTGCTTCAACGGTCTTGGATCTGCTCTCCACCAGCTGCTTTTTCATGCTCTCATTCTCCAGCTCCAACTCCCTAACCCGTTTCCGTTCATTGTCCAACTGGGCCTCGGCGTTCGCCCGTCCCGTGCACTCCGTCTTCAGCTGCTTTGTCAGCCGGCCAATCAGTGTCTCTGCCTTGCTCTTGGAGGCGTCAGGCATCGCCTTTGCCACTGCCGAGGGGACGCAATCTCTCTAGGGTCACACTCATCTGCTGCGTAAGGGAGTCCTTGCACCGCCGTGCCACCTCGTTAGCCATAGCCCGAACATCAACCTTTTGCTGGGACCGCTCGGATTGCTGGGACTGGGACTGCGATCACCCTGATGCCCGGGTTGTTTGGGCCTTGGCCTTGTCCTTGTCCTTGCGCTGGCCTATGTCCTTGCCTTTCTCCTTTGGCTCGTCCTTGGCTTTGTCCTTTGCCCTTGTCTTTGTCTCTGTCCTTCGGCTGCTCCTTGTCCTCGTCATCTTCGTCTTCTGCTTCCACCTCGATCGCAGCGCCTCTTGTGTGCCCTCAGCCACCAATGTAACTCTCCTTGTGCTCGTTCACCCATGCAGCGAATGCCTTCATGACGGACTCCGGAACCTCATCTGCTCTAACGCCTTGCAGCCCCCGCACACCATACCACACGCTCGGCCCATCCTCCTCATGGTACATCTGGTCGATGAAGACCGGTGTAGCCCTTTTCCAACACCAAACATGAACTCGGCTCGCTTCTTGCCTTGCAGACCCTTCACTCCGAGCGGAAATGTGCACACCAGCTTCATGCCGCTCGTTGTCGCCAAATTGAGCGCAATAAACTTGTACCACGGGGTTTGACCATACTAGAACATGAGCTCGGCCACGGCCCCCGGCTTTATAGCTGCACTCGCTAGCCACGTCACCACGTCGCGGGCCTGCCACGCGACCGACACGGTGTTCACTACAGATGCTGCACTATCCCCTCGCGCCTGCGGCTCGGCCACCGACTCGTCCTAATGCGAGGGTGGCGGACATCCACAAAGGCCTAAAAGAGGACGGAGTGCAGGTGAAATAGGTGATACAATGCCTGCTGGAACCCCTATTGGAACTGCTTTGTGCGCTGGAACCCCTGGCTGGAACCCTGCGGGAACTCCCCTTCCAGCGTATCCTTCCAACGGACCCTTCCAGCGCTGGAACTCCTTCGAGCACCTTTTCGGCACCCTTCCAGCAGACCCTTCCAGCGCTGGAACCCTTTCCAGCACCCCTTCCCGCGACCTTTCAACAACCCCTCCCCTTCAGACGCCCGTTTTGCCTAAGGCTTTAGCCCCACCACACTGCAGGCTCATACCTGTTGGCAAGGGCACCGGTACTCCTTTGGGCGCTCACGGTTGGCCACCACAATTAAAGCCCCGATTGGACCAGGACAAACGTGTCATGGGCGCCTGCAAAATCCCATCGAAGTATTTGGGCGGCAAGGGGGTCCACGGTGTGCTCCACCACTGCCATCCCATCCACCTGGCCTTTGCGCACCACCATCAGGCTGCCCGGCTGCCTGGCAATGACACGGAATTTGCTTGGGGTCGGGGCCTCCAACTCCTCCTCCTAATGGACAAATGGGCCCAGGGGACAATCTTCGGGGGCGCAAGGTTGGGCGGACGCATCGATCACCGGACTGCTAAAATTTCTGCCAGCAGTGCCCTAGGTACCTGTATGAAAAGTAGTATTGTTCATAATTCATTTTTCAAATATGAGCGGTTCATATATGAACCACGAATTATGAACAGCTTTTAGAACGCTTCTTTATCCAAAGATTTTGTTATGTCTTACCCTCCCTCCGGTTTCACGGAGTTGAACATGATGCCTGTTCGGCTCAGTGGTGCCACCAGTCTGCGGGACAGCAGTGTTCCGACATGTTAGCCCAATGGATGTCATCGCCCCCCCTCATCCGGGCCTGTTTTACGGAGGCAATGGACCACGATCCCCTTGCAGCGGTCCACAAAACCAAGGTGCAGGCCATCCGTACGTATGCGGAGGCCCTCTTTCTCACACCCTATCTGGGGCGTGCGTCGCTAGAAGGTGTGCGCAAGAACCCCCCCCTTCTAGCGCCCTTTTTGCATGTTTACCCAAGCCACACCACCTTGTGTGGTTGGAAAGTGGTTTGGGGCCAATCACCACATGCTTAAGCCCCTTTTGGTGGGTGATTTTCACTTTGTCCGAAATGGCCCGTTTTGCCAGATTTTCTACACACCCCCCTTTTGCTGGAAGGGGGGCTTCTAGCACCCTTTCTGCACTCTTTTTGCACCCTTTGTGCGCCCTTTGTGCAACCCCCTTTATGTGCTAGAACCCCCTTTCTGCACCCTTTTTGCACACCCTTTGTGCGCTGGAACCACCATTCTGCACCCTTTTCGCGGGGGGGTTTCTGCGCCAAAGATTTTTGCAAGAAGGGCACCAAATGCATACACCTTGTTCAAATTTGGTTTCTCAAGCGTACATGCAGTGCCTTTTTCTTCGGTCCCTTGTGGCCTCGCCAAGGGCATGCCTTTGCTGCGCCGCTCGGTGTCGTAACCCCACGTCAAGGGTCTCCATGTTCAATACAAGGGCGAGATCACGTGGTTAAGCGCGTGGGCGGCGAAGGCACCGCCCACGCATGCTGTTTTTGACAGCAAGTTTGAAAGGCTTATGCTTGTGTTCCGTAGGCATATTGCTGAAGACATAAAGGTTACGATACTTTTGGAGCACCGCTCCACAACGGGCCACTATCCAGTGGACCCATGGGGTTGACTTCCAACCCAATCAGAGCCATGCCTCACCGATTTTACGGCAGTGAGTCTTGGCCTCTTGCACCTGGCCATTGGTCAATGGTGTCTTTTGCCTCCACAAGGCATATAGGCTAAGCATATTGCGCAGCAACACTCCTATTACTGTCCACAGGAGGACACCACCAAACATGGTGTTAGGAAAATGGTTCCCCAAGCCATGTACAATTCGCACATGGTACTTGGGGTCTGTCAAGAACAACATAGAGGTGCTGATATCAAATTGCCCTGCCTTAGTGGTCTTTTGGAAAAACCTGTCAGCAGGAGCCACATGCTTTACATCTGCTAAAAGGGTAGACCATATATCGGCAAACGCAATAGCGATTCGCACGCATTCCAACAACACCCACGGTTAAGGTGGTACTAGTTTCTGTTAGGCGCTTCTTGAAAGCATTGGTTACCGTACGACCTGCGTGTGTATAGTCTCCAATGCGAATACACACACTTCGAAGAAATGCCCCCCATTGAACTTTGTTTACCGTGCCCTCTGTTCAGCACCAACCCCGGTGGCATCGGGGCAGCCCCACCAACACTTCCCCCCCCCCGTTCGTCACCATCATTAGTTTCCCATCCCCGGTCACTTTACATTGAAATATTTTTGATTTCGTTTTTGGCACAGAATGTACAACTTTCCTGCACGTGGATGATTTGGGCATTTAGGCCCGCATCCTCATCTAAAGCCTGCAGCCATGTGGCGTCATCGGGGCCATCCATGCACACCCACATCACCCATTTGTGGATGTCCCCCGCAGCAGAAAACCCCGAGCCCCAGCAGTTTACAAAAACATCGATCTTCGTGACCGATGTGTGCCACAATGACGTTGCATCGGGGCATATTTGAAATCCGAATCTTGTCAGTTTCCACTTCAAGGTCCCCTAGGGTCTCGGCTATCTTCAACACTGTAAAAATGAGGTCTTCTAGGGTTGCTGTCGCTGCGCACCGCCTCTCGATCACGTTGGGGCCATTGACAGCGTACGTTGTGGTGGAGTACGGTGTTAACCTTGTGCGCGCTTCGGCAAGATCGCGGCGCGTGCATTCGCGCGGGAGGGCCAATATCTGCCGTATTGATAACTTCAATCTCCTACCGGTGGCCCACAGTCCGATTGCGCGCACTACACGAGGGTCCTCATCGTTGTCGTGCCCGGCGAAACGGATGTATAATCCCCCACCACCCTCAACGACAACTGCCTCCGGATCCACTAAAAGTTCCCGCATGATGGTCTGTATGCGGTGCCGCTGCTCTGCTGGGGCATTCCCCTTGATGGCAGTGTATGGCTGGAGCTCTGGGATGCTACACACCGGTGAGGCAGACCTTTTCCATGGTTTCTGTCACAAACGGGAAAGGTGTGACCGCTGGAACCCCTGCTGGAACCCCTTGCCGGAACCCCTTTCTGCGCTGGAACCCCTTGCTAGAACCCGTGCTGGAACCCCTTCCAGCGTTGGAACCCCCTTCTAGCGCTGCCCCCCCCCCTTGTTTTGGCTTTCCCTCTCACTGAGCCCCCCCAAAGGTACAGGCACAGGCACAGTGCAGCGTCAGGGTCAACAATTTGCAATGTAGTACAATCTATTCATGTGTTGCACCCCATGGTACCACCCCCTTCAGTCCAAAATCAAACAGGCTACAATAATATATCAAAACTTTGAATGAATGCATGCATATAGGGCGTAAATCTTGGTGACGACCCGATGGGGTAGGCTATGCGAAGCCTCCCACTTGTGACACCACCTTAGGCACATCGTGCACATCGCAACTTCTGTCCTACGCAAGGTAACGGGCAACCTAGGGGCTAAAACCAAAAAGGCTTCCGTTCAAGGTGGCGCATTACCGTGAGCACCATCGCAAGGCACCACGTACGTGCCTTTGGCTCGTCCTTGGCTTTGTCCTTGCCTTTGTATTTGTCTTTGTCCTTCGGCTGCTCCTTGTCCTCCGCATCATCGTCGTCACCTTCAACCTCAATGGCAGCGCCCCTTGTGTGCCCTCCGCCACCAACGTAACTCTCCTTGCGCTCGTTCACCCATGCAGGGAACACCTTCATGACGGACTCCGGAACCTCATCTCCTCCAACGCCCTACAGCCCCCGCAGACCATACCACGCTCCGCCCATCCTGCTCATGGTACATCTGGTACGACCAAGACCGGTGCAGCCCTTTTCCAACGCCAAACATTTACTCGGCTCGCTTCTTGCCTTGCACACCCTTCACTCCGACCCGAAAACTGCACACCACCTTCATACCGCTGGCTGTTGCCACATTGAACTCCTCGACCACGGGATATGACCAGACTGGAACATGAGCTCGGCCACGGCTCTCGGCTTCGCTGCTGCACTCGTTGGCCAAGCCACCACCTCGCGGGCCTGCCACGCGACCGACGAGCTATCCACCACAGATGCTGCACTGTCCCCTCGAGCCTGCGGCTCGGCCACCGACTCGTCCCGCTGTACCAGTTGCGGCCGCACAACCACTGTAGCCTGAAAGAGGACGGAATGCAAGTGAAACGGGTGATACCATATCTACTGGAACCCGTGCTCGAACCCATGCTGGAACCCCTGGCTAGAACCCTGCTAGAACCCCCCTTCCAGCGCCGGAACCCCTTCCGGCAACACTTCCAGCGACCTTCCAGCACCCCCCCCCCCCCCCGGAGGCCTCTTTTGCCTAAAGCTTCAGCCCCACCACACTGCAGGCTCATACCTGCTGGCAAGGGCACGAGTACTCCTTCGGGCGCTGAGGGTTGGCCACTAGAATTGACGATTGGACTAGGACAGACGTGTCAACGACCCGCGGGTGGGTGCCTGCAACATCGCATCGAAGTACTTTGGCGACCGGGGGGTCCACGCTGCCCTCCACCACTGCCATCCCACCCACCTAGCCTTCGCGCACTACCGTCAGGCTGGCCGGTTGCGTGGCAATGACGGCGAACTTGCTTGGGCTCGGGGCCTCCAACTCCTCCTCCTCGTGGACTAAGGGGCCAAGAGGACAATCTTCGGGGGCGCGAGGTTGGGCGGACGCGTCGATCACCGGACCCGCTAAAATCTTTGCCGCCAGTGGCCCCGGGCGATGGGTGATGTACAGCACCGTCTGGTCCAAGGGCATCATCACCAGATCCTCCTCAACAATCTTCTGTGTCCCCACATCCTCATCTACTTCCTCTGCTCCCTTGGCTGACATTGCCACGGCCTCCACAGCAGGTCCAGGGGCGGCCTACAGAGCAGGATCCCCATAATCCCGCTGACAGTCTTCACAGAGTTGCCCGACATGTACAGCACAAAGAGGACGTTGGTCACTGGGGCGTCGGCCTTCACCACGCGGTTGCACTGCGCTGCTATACAGTGCACGACCTTCGGGGACCGTGGCGACGGTTGTGGCGTGGGGGCTTCAGCCCACGGTGGCGGCATGATCGGCACGGTGGTCTCGTAGGCGACGTGTGGCAATGGCGTGTGGCAATGGCGGCAAAGGCGATGATAAAGGTTGATCCAGCGGGCGCATCTCTCGGGACAGCCCAACCATGGTGAATGAAGTAACTGCTCAGGATCCACAGGTCGCCCGCCATCATCGAGACCTCCTACCACGGGTAGGGAACACCAGAGCCAGAACCGTACAGGAACATGTTCTCGCGGCCGTCCAAGGGGCACTCCGGATCAACAGGCAAGAAGCAGGAGAAAGCGTGTTCTACCCCAACGGTTTGCAACTCCCGCGACAGATCTCGATGCCATAGTTGTGGCTGATCCGACGTTGCCCGCACATAACCAACCTTCACCAAGAACAGCCCTGGGTACTTCGGATCTACCCTTCGTGAACGGGGGTTAAGTGGCCGTTTGAATAATTGCGTGAATTTTACGTAAATTTACCCAAATTTTGAGGTTTTCAGGGGAAAATGCCATATTTTTGGATCCTTCCGAGGGATTTGAGGGGCGAAAATTCTTCCCCCAACTTCATTACGCATCATCCAATGAAGGTCCCGCCCCAAAAGCATTCATCATGTCCGAACCGTGCCCAAAACGAGAGGTGCCAAAACCCGGCAAGCCTGTAGGCGATTCACAGGCGTGAATCCACGTGAATTCGTACGAAATTCGCACGAATTTCGTACGAATTTCGTGCAAATTTCATGTGAATTCACATGATTTTACACAAATGTTAGGGGTGTGCACCCCCTGCTTCGTCTTCACACCCCTAGTACTTAGGCGGCCCTATACGCACGTAGCAAAATTGCCACAGTTCCCAAATGGGTACCACCCCAAAACGGGGGCTGAAAAACCACTTTGAAAAATTGCACAATTGTGCTTTGCAGGGAACACCCCCAAAAACCAGAATTATCCAAAATGACTGTGTGTAGGGGGTACAACACGTGCCAGTCAAAAGTCATCCATCCCCTTCAAATTTGGGCACTGCAATGTCCATCCAAAGAAAAATCCAATTCTTCGAAATCATCCGCTGCTGCATTTCAAACCACACCGTAAAATGCAACCTAAAAAATGAAGCAAGGAGGACGACAGGCAAACACATGCAAAACTCTGGTTTGCTTTTTGTTACCGCGTCTGCTGACCCAGTCACTATGATTGTATGCGAAGCGTGACAAATAATGCACCACCAGTGGTGCCGACAAACAACGGAGGCGCCGCCAGTGCAGCCAATGCAATAATAATTGACGGCAACAATGCCTGCAGAAGAAGTGGCGCAGCAGGGGTAAAAAATTGGCGAGTCGCTGAATTTGGGCACTGCAGCGCCCAAAATTACCAAAACATGAAAAAGGGCACCAGTCTCACACCTGCATAGAACAGGACACGCGACAGTGTGCAAATCGAGGCGAAAAAACTACTGACATGGACACAGGCAGTGCCAACCGCGCAACGCAGTCTACTTCTTCTTTGGTGGAGCCTTCTTACCCTTGGCCTGACCTACTTTGGCGTGAAGCATATTGAGGGGGGTACTGTCCTTGGCCTTTTTGGCTGGCCTTTTGGGGGGATCATCAACCTCATCCCCAGTGTCGTCGGAGGACGGCTTCTTCTTGCTGGGGGTGCTCCTCTTCTTGCTTTCACCACCTCCGACCAGCACGATCTCGTCATCCTCCTCTTCCTCCACATCGTCCCCCCCTCCTCATCTTCCCCTTCCCCAGGCCGCTGCACCACAACTGGCATACAGTCCCTAATCCTTGGCATCCAAGCGTCCCAGTTAACCAAGTAGACAGAGTCCATCTCCTGCACATACGCCGCTAGCTGTTCACGGAACTTGTTAAACAAACCCTGGCGCCCAATGAAGCAAGCTGCCACACAGGGGGACTCAGGAAGGCAGGACACGAGCTGTGCTGGCAATACAGCCGATGCTGTCAAAAGCGGGAGCCAGACTTCATCCTCGGACTGTCTGTCGCGTCGGGGAACAATACCAAGCACACGCAGGAGCCAACCAGCCGCTGCCAGACCAATGGTGCTGCCGTATGCACCCTGATCGCAAATGAAAATATTCGGGACCTTCACCCTAAACTTGTCGGGGACACAGAAGCAAATAGTCCTCTCCTCGAACCGATAGGTCGGGTGACCGACTGCCTGATCAAAAAAAGAGGTCATAATATACTGCCAGCCTCCACACTCCTCAGAGTCGCGCAATTGATTAACCAGGAACTTAACGTCGGCCGTCATTGCACCAATAGCCACAGGTACCAACTTCGCAGCAACCTTCAGCACCAGCGGATGGATATCGTCCATTTGTTCCTTCGTACACTCAATGAAGACCTGTTGTCAAAAGCACATTTCATTACAGATGGGCACTATAGTGCCTAAAGTGACCAGCAATGCGAAATCGATCCCGTTGTCATGCCTAATGGTTGGATACCGCTTTGTTCTCCCTCAATGCAATCGTATACGGGATAGCCTTGCCAGGAACCAACGCTATTGCCTCTGCCCGAGCTCCGGTTGCTTCAGTCCCATCTTGCGGCTTGTTGAGCCAGATAGTTGTTGATTTCTCCCCATCAGTCGTTGTCACTGCAGTTTCCTTGACAGGCCTCGCCAGCGCAATCCTCAAGTCGGCCCATTCCTCATCCTGCCACAGCGGTGCTTTCTGTATGGTGTCCCAGCTTGGTAAGGGATTTTCGGCACTCCAGGTCCATTTCCCCAGTGACAATTTGTCCGGAATGTTTCCGTTGCCCGGTCTGTCCCCGTCCGCTTCACTGGAGCCTGCCCCGACTGCGCCCGTGTCTTCTCTGCTGTGTGAACGGCTTGCGATGCGGTCTGCTGCTCATCCCCTTCCGGCACTTCGGTATCCGAAGGCATAGCTTAGCAAAGGGGCTAACAAAGGGTCACACGACAGACTACAGAAGGCCAGAGGGCTGCAAATTGTTGATTTACAGGCTTCTAATGTTGATGACTACTGGCAGCGCTCGACGATTGAACACAGATGGCAGAAAGAGCATCACAGTCGGACGCACCTGGTACAAATCGAGGGTCAAACTCATTCAGCTCCGAAAGGACAGCCACGGGGGCGTCGGAATCATCACTGTGAACAGACACTGCTTCTGGGGGGGGGGGGGTCTGGGTCCCATCCATCATCACCCACAAAATCAGCAGCCCTCAGGTCTGGATCTCCGGCTGCCCCACCAGCGGGGGGGGGGGTCCTCATCACTGTCACTGTCGCCATCAGCATTGGGGGGGGCGGGTATCCGGGCGGGGTCCCTTTGCGCAAAAGCGCGTGCTGGCCGGCGTCGCTTGCACCGGTCTGGTGTATTACATGCGCGTAACATGTCCTGTGCCTGTGCTACTGTTGTGTCCATATCACCTGGAGGACGTTGTGGCACGTGTCTACCCAGCTCTGTCATCACGTCAGCATCAACTTTAACAGGTTTAACAAGTGTCTGCAATGTCTTGGCAAATAGATCTCGGTAATGCTCTGCAGTGAGCACCGTATCTAGTGCGCAAGGAAAATCCATCTTGGCAGGATCCCACCTATCTTGCACGATACTCCACTTCTGACTGGACCAGACCAGGGGGGGTATAACACCAACATCAAATCGCGCCATCAATCTGGTGAAACCGCCATCAACCAGTTGTGGCAGTCCCTTGGGAACATTAACGTACTGCAAGTCCTTTGGGGTCTGGTCTGCAACGGGAGTGAGTATAAACAAGTCATGCACCTGTTGCAACGTACAGTTCCCAGGGTGTTGTGCCATTAAGTGCACAACACGGCTTAACAGGGCCTCACACGGTTCCTCACTGTGTGCCACCCCAGGTAAGCGGGCAAACCACTGGGACCACAACAGCCTAGCAACAACAATGGTGCGCACATATTCAACCTTGTCCTCATAACCTAGGGTGAGCCTCAGAAGGATGTGTAGGCAACGGCTCAACAATGGCCGTGCAGCGTGCTGCTCTCCCTATGCAGACCAATGACAATCCCTCACTTGCGACCCAATAATAAACAAGGCTGGAATGTAACCATACAGCAGTGTTACCAACTCTTGCACCTGTGTAAGAAGTGTGCTGTGATTAGTGTTACCCGGTCGGTGCAAACCCCTTAGAGTCTGTAACTTTTGTTCCAAAGGTTGGCGCCACTTATGGGCCAAGTGCAAGAGCACCAGAATCATACGCTCCATATAGATGAGTTTCGGAAAGTTGGGCACTGCTTTGCCCAAATTGAGTGAACCATAGGAAAAAAAGGTAAATAAAGGGAAGAATCTTCTGTAGCACAGGGTTACACAATATTTATATGGGTGCCATGTGCCATACACTACCGGGGTACGTGTAATGAACAGGGGCACGTTGTACCGAGCATAGCTGATGCTGTAAACCAGCTTAAGGACACGGTAGTGAATATTTTCGTCGACCAACAATGGAAGACGGTGCTGTGTGTGCTACTGCACCTCCTGGAGCCCGTAAATAATAGAGACAAGGTCGGGGGTAGCGGACACAGTTAGGTTTGTGCGAAAAAAGGGGGTCCAAGCTGGGCTGGTAACATTAGCCCGTCGTATGTCCAAGGGGCAACGAACATGTTGAAGGCGGATGGGGTCGTCCATCAACCCTTGCAAGCCATCAATGAAGTTTTTATGGCTCTGCACCAACAAGTGTGCAGTGTACCCAATCCTGTGCCGCAAGACCGAGAGGCTAGGAAAAGACGGCATAACGTCAACAGGTCGTTTCAAGAGTATGACAGCACCAGCTATACAATTAAGGGACCGGTTCTCATTACCAGGCACAGGCCGGAAGTTACGTCTATAAAAATTATCCAACCATAGAACAGCGGGTTTACCTTCCAAGGTCTGCCAAAGACTGGTGCACGCAGTTGCTCCTTGAACTGCAAAGGAGGGTACATGGTAAGAACATTGACCCATATGAGCCAAACACCTACGTTGCACACGACTCTTGGGTTGAACACCTACAGCCCTCTTGGCACGTGGACGACACCTCTTGTGTAGAACAGACCATATATTAAAAATCTCTTGCTCAGCAACACGGAACGATTGGTCCGGCAGACAATTAACGGTCCACCTGTCCCTTTGTTGGATGTATTCACCAACGGACCGCCTACTTCTCCACTCCAACCGGAGATCTAACACCCACGTACAAAACGCATCGGCACCCTTATCCACACCCACAGCCTCAGATAGATCCTCCTTTGAAGCATATAGATTCGAACTAAGGAACTGCCGGAAGGGAGCCGCATCCATGGACAAAATTCCTGTTCGCAGGCAGCAAAGGTAAGGGGACAAAGAAAACAGAGACACTATCATAAAACAAACCTGATGCGGCATAGACCCAAAGCAGCTAGCGAAGATCCAAACAATTTATCCCCTAATGGACGTGGAACGTTCCAAAGCCTGGGTACACTCCAAGGTGGCAGTCAGACAACCGGCAATATATTTCCAATGAGCAGAGGATGAGTACCAACGTCCGATGATTCATAAGTCCTTTGTCAGGTGTTACACAATGGGAACCAATAGGAGTGAAATACGGAGTTTCAAATTTTTTGGACACTGCAGTGCCCGAAAGTACTGGAAGTCCATTTTCAAGTGCACATTTGGACAGGAATGGAAGTGATTGGGCAATGTACATTGTTCGTGGCCTTCCGAGTATAATGCCGCGGTGGGATGACCCATTGATAACGGGTATGCCAAGTTTTGATGCATGCTATTGCAGTATGACATCACCTGTGGAGATGACTACAGAGGTGTACTGAAGAACCCACTAAAAAAAGCCATTTCAAATTTTTGGGCACTGCAGTGCCCAAAAATGTTAAATGATACAATTTTCAGCCCGGAATGGGGGGTGTAGACGTACACCTCTCGAAGCAACAAAAGGCGAGGTTGTTGTATCCCACGATGAAAATCCACCCGGGGTTGGCCAAAAAATTGATATGCTTTTTTGGGGGGCAAAAAACAGATGTTGAAATCGCCATGAATCGTGCCTTTTAGCAACGAAGTCTACGTGCGTAAAGGGCCGCCTAAGTAGTAGGCGCCCCATCATGCACCCCGGCCACAGGCAACAATGGTCTGGGTTTGTGTGGTGATCTCATGTCCGTGTCTTGCGACACCGAAACCGCCGCTGTAGAGTCCGAAGGTACTGCATGTCGGTTAGAAGCCGTCTTCTTGTACGGCTTGCATACGTTTGTACACTTATGGGCCCTTGTGCATGTTGTGCCCTTTTGGCCGCATCCTACCCATGCAACCAAAGGCTATCATCAATGCTGTGGTTGTCCACAACCACTTGCACCCCTAGTCTCCCCCGGAGGAGGCTTAGGCCCCCGCTGTTGCGCAACATGCACTTTAGCCTCCGGTGACTTCCCTCCATGGCAAAGCACGAGAACTTTGACAATATTCTCCACTTCTTTGCAAAATAATACATGTGGTCCATCCAAAGATGCGTCCGCAGAAGTTTGCCCCACTGGAGCTCATTGTGCGCGGTGCCCATGGCTATGCTATGGTTCCGGAGCCGCCCCAAGTCTGCCCCAGAGAACCATGCGGAACGCCATGCGTATACACACATGCTTGCAAAATTCTCCCACCACGTTTTGCACACCGACTCCCAACTTTTTCCTCCTACTTGATGCTGCCTCACACTAGGATGCTGTAGGCAAGCATCTATTATCTTCTCCCAACCCCTGTTCCGCATGAAATGGATGGCACCAGCACACTCCATCCTAACCTTCCCCTTGCTGTTTGCCCTGTCATTAGTTAATGAGGCACAGGCAAAAGTTCGTGTAGCAAGCCGTGCCTCATCTAGAACCGGTTGCAGCATGGTGCCTGCCACAGTGGCCGGTGCCTTCCCTGTCAATTGTACAACTAGGTCCCGTGTCCCGTTGATGCCACACAACAAGACACGAAGGACCCCATGGAGGCCATAGCCAGGCACTCGCCTATCACTCGTAATGGTCCTATGTATAGCACCTATGGCAACAGCCCCTTCCCAGTTGCCGTCTATCGCACTTGCTGTGCCAAAGGTAGCAAGGTAAGGAGCATGGTTACGCATGCAGACCCAACACACGGTGGCACCAGGGGATTCTCCTTCCAGTTTTGGCAGCCCGCCATGAGCACCTGTGCTTTCCCATCTGCACACAGAAAAAAAAGGGACTGCCTATCGTTCCCTCAGGCATCCTTAAAACTTACGTTTGCGGCCTTGCGCAACTCGTCATCAAAATCAATTTCTTGGGAGGCCGCGTAGAGGGTCTCCCACTTTTCAGTGCCCCCTCGTAGCCACCAATTAGATAGTTGGTTGGGGCTGGCTATGCCACCAAGCGTGCAATGGACGCACGAGGCCTCATGCCTCGATGTACCGTCCACCGCAATAGGTAACCAATGGAGCCGTTGGTCCCTGGGCTGCATGATGTCCGAGGTTGGGGGTGGTCGACACTTGAACAGGTGGCCGATGCGGTCAGGTAGGTAGCAGGCCGCACCATGGTTGGCCGTGTCGTCACCCGTATAGGCTGTGAACGCCCGGGACTCCAGTACCGCTAGCTGCCGAAGCATGCCGTACACCTGGTCCCATACCACACCGTACGTCATGCTCCCCACTAGGTACCGCGACTCCGCCCTAAAGAGATGCAATGACCGGATCCGCCAGACGGCCATAATCAACCTCTCCTCCATGGTGGGCTCAGGCTGGACGGTGACTACAACTCTTGTTTCGGGGGTAAGCACTATTTGCCCCGTGTCGGGCAGGTACTTGACGGTGTAGGGTGCTGCAAGCTCCTTGGTAACAACTTGCTGGAGCTCTTGTAGGCGCCTCCGTTGTGTCCGACCCGCTAACAAATGGAATGGCTCCTTGGGCCGCGGCATGGTGTGAGGTACAAGACCTATGGAATGGGGGAGGCATTTATCGCAGGTTTCTAACAACCCCCTGCCCCAGACAACTAAATTTTGTGGGAATCTAGTGGAATTCACAGAAATACGTCCGAAATTCGTACGAATGTTGGGGCAATGTGAAATTCGTAAGAATTTCGTACCAAATTCACGTGACTGTCAGAGAATTTCCGCAGAAGAGAAAATTTGACTCATCCTTTTGCCCTCGTTGGCCCTCACAAAGCAAGCACAGGATGGAGTTCATGGGTTACCAGACACCCAGTTCAATGGTCATCATTCCGGCTGACACATAGTCAGCAGTGTATTAGATCAAGGGGCATAGGATACCCCAAATAAAATACAAACAGTGCTGAAGAAAATTTCGCAAAGTGGGGGGGGGGGGTGCCCCACATGTCGGTCAAACTGCCCATGCTTGGGGGGGGGGGAGGATATTTGTACATACGTTCATATTCCTTTGTCTACCGTCTGTACGGTTCTAGCCGGAGGCGCGCTTTTATGGCCAACGGTGTTGCACGTAAGGTTTTGAGAACGCGTAGAGCGCGCACAACGCGCACAACACGCACAGACCAAGTAACACGCATAGAACGCCCAGCACGCCGAACACGTGCCTCCAGAGGCACGTGAAATACCGGAACGCGCAGAACGCGCAGCACGTGGCTTTGCACACGAGCGCACATCGAGGAGGGGCCGCGTCCTCACAGTTGGGTATCCAGCCTACGCGGTTGTCCCCTAGGGTTCGCACTGGTCCCATGGGTAGGGATGGCAGAGGCCTCTGCCTCCATGACCGTCTCGTTCAAGCCCCCCACTCCACCACACTACTCCTCATCTTCCTCATCCTCCTCATCCTCCTGGATATCCGCCGCACAGTCCTCCCGTGGGAGCCTATGGTCGTACAGCCGTGGCTGAAATTTTGGTGGCTTCACAAAAGAAGATTGTTGAGAAGTGAGACACTGTAGAACACGCAACACACCAGTAGCAGTTTGAGACGCAACAGCAGAGGCAGCAGGGGCCGAACGCGCAGAACGCGCAACACACGCAGAACGCGTACCACGACCTCCAGAGGCAGCACCAGAAGTGGACACGTAGAGCGCGTACAACACGAAACACACACAGGACACGTTGCGGGTGGGGTAACAGAGGAGGGGCTGGGCAAGGGGCCATAGGGATGGGTCAATGGGGGCGGCAGCACGAACAATTCGATTGTTGCTTGCTTGAAACGGTGTACGTGCACCCTGCATGGTCCACGCAAGCCAGCGGTCGCAGCCGCCACCATTCCTCCGAACGTGGAAAAAGTATTCACAACGCAATAAATAAAGGTGTCCAAAAAAACCGTGTTCAGCGGTGCCCTAATGGAAGCGCCCCCTGCCGATGCCACCGCTGTGGGGTTGGTTGTGAGTGTGCTTGCTAGGCCAACGGCAATGGCCTGGAAAAGAAGAGGGGTTGTGAGGTTTGTCTGCCGCGTACCTCATCGGGGTCGGGCCATTCATCCCCATGCGCATCCCCAACCCCATGCCCATCCGAAAAACCGTGTGTTTGAAAATATGCTGCCTGGGCTGCTCCAACTTAGGTCGGACCGATTTACTAAATTTGCACTATCTCGTCTTTCTCCATCTCCTCTTCCGCCGCTGCGGCTTCCTCCGGGGGCTGCTGTCCCATCTCCGCATCGCTCTTCGCCGCCCCAGCGCTGTGTTGCTCGGCTACCTTCGGCTCCTGGGGTGGATCCTCTGGCGGGGTTGACTCCTCCTCCGGCTCCGTTTTGATGTGGTGCTGCAGAACACGCAAAACGCGTGACACATCCAACCCACCTCCAGAGGCAAGCCGAGAGGCAGCAAACCGAACACGTGTGGAACGCGCAGAACGCGGAGAACACAGGGCCTACATGTAGAGGCACAACCGGAGGCTACATGCAAATCCCCTGGAACGCATAGTACTATTATTGTAATATGCAACGCGCACATGTGCACCTTCCGTGTGTGGGGGTCCCATCTCCGGCCTGCCATGCTGCTACCCGGGCTCTGACGGTGGTGGTGGCTGCCCCTCAGGTCCCCGCGGCAGCGGTAGCGGTGGTGGGGGTGGGGGCGGTGGCGGCGGCGGCGGGGTCGGGTGCGGTGGTGGAGGATACGTGGGCGGCAGCGGGTACGCGGGTGGCTGGTACTTGTACGGGTCGGACCCATACGGGAGGCTCCAGGAGCTCGAAGGCATCGTTTCCGGATCCGTCTTCTTTGGCTGGTACTCGTACCGCGACTCATACCCATACTGCTGCGCCCCCCCCCCAGCTTGTCTGCAAAACATGTAGAGCGCGCAAAACAGCTAAAATATGGGAAGGCGCTTCCAGAGGAAGTAACAAAATCTAACGTGCACACCGCGTAGAACGCGTAGGACGCGCAAAGCAGACAGGAGGCAACGCCAGAGGCAAGTGGAAAGACCCGTGCCACAACGCCCAGAACAGGAATGCACAACCGCTGCCTCTTTGCATCCTTCGTCCTCACGAGTGCCGATGCGCCTGTGTCGGGCAGGTCGACCCCTGTGTCCTCCGTTAGGGTGTAGGCCATGAGGCCCGCCATACGGACCGTGCGCGAGAGCTTCTCCTCTTAAGACCACGCAAAGCGCGTGCAACACGGGAAGGCACACCCAGAGGCAACGAAGAGGCACAACATCGGGAACAGGTAGCACGCGCAGAGCGCGGAAAGCGCGCGGCACGCTGGACAGGAGGCGTCAGAGAGGCAACACGCAACACATGCAGTGCACCTGCAAAGCGTTAGTGGGCACGTCGACAATGTCCTCCGCACCGAACGCACTCAATTGGTCCATGCTGCGCCGTGCTCGGTATCCTGCTGAAGGGGGCTCCCCCTTCAATTTCGCCAACAGCAGGTCTGCAACTGCGGGGTCACCAAAGCCCGTAGGCCAGTCCGGGGCCCCTACACAGTTCGTGCACACGGACACCCTGTTGATCAACCCGGTTGCAACTTGGCGGGGTGTGCTGCTGCGGTATCGCTCCTCAAACAGTTCTCTGGCAGCGGCCGTGCGTTGTGCATTCTGTGTGCCACATCGGAGGACCATCTGGACACTGTACGCCCGCACGTCAGTCACCAAAAGCAGCGCAAGGCCCAATTCGCTGCGGGCTTGTGTTTCCTGGGCCAAACACACTTTGTAGTGTTGGCATACTCGTCCGAGTGACACATCGTATTCCGACTCCAGTGTGCGCTGCATGACCTGCAGATCATTGTCATAGGCGGCCCCGGCTTGGTACTTCTCCCCTCGGGTTGCAGCTGTGGGCATCTTGCTGTGTGGTTCGCCTTCCACTGTGTAATGCACATGCTTGGGCTTCTCCTCCAAGTTCTGCTTGCCCTTGCTCTTCTTCTTGGGTGGACTCTTTCCGTGTGCCTTTTCTTTCTCCTTCTTGGACAGTTCCTCCGGCTGTGGTCTCACCTTTGGCTTCGCCTTGGCAGGTGTCCCCTTTGGTTGTGCGGCCATGCGGGCTACCTCCAAGTGAGTGCTCCGGGGGGCCGTTGGGCCAGGGAGGGCTCATTCTCCTCCTCCTTGATCGCAATCCCAGCATCACTGCCTTCTTTGTACATCTCCTCCTGCTCCTCCTCGGCTGCCTCCTCTTCTTCGTTCGATGACTCATCCTCCTCTCCCGAACTCCCCGTGGTCTCGTCATCTTGGATCCACGTCCACAGCCGGTCGCGGGGGATCTGTAGAACACGCAGAACATGTAAGACACATGGAGGCAACCCAGAGGCAAAAACGGTGGCAACTGTACGAAACGCGCAAAACGCGCAGCACACAACCAAAGGCATCCAGAGGCAACGAAAAAGGGAACGAATAAAACGCGCAGAACACATAGAACACCTTTTTGTAGTTCAAAAAGCCATCCTTCTTGTTCCGAACGTCTTGCACCACATGTGGCGCGTGTGGCTTTCCCTTCGGGGCCTTCACCTGTAAAAGGGTGCAAGGGTAATTGGTGGAGGACAAAAGGCAGCGCGAAATAGTGCTCACGAAAAATACCTAACTGCGAACCCTTGAACCTGGTACACCTGATACGTTGCGAGGTTTGTCAACCAAAATTCTTTGTCCTTCCGGTCCTTGGCCCCTTTCTTCGTCCGATTGACCCATCCGGCATGCCACCCCGCTGCGACATAAGGGGGGGAGGGGGACAACGGTGCAAGGCGAGAAGCGAGACGAAAACGAAGACACACACACATACTCGTGGCTTGTTTAATTTGAAAGACAACGAAGGCGTTGTGCTTTGGTTTCTCCGGATGTTTCCACTCTCCCAGCTTCTGACCTTTCTGCAACCATTGAGAATGTGTGCCGGGGTACAAGGGTGCACGCATGGCTCCTGCACCATAAAGGCAAAGCGGCCTAACAATGGGGTGGCGAAAACATGCTGCAGAGCGCGTAGCACGCGTACAACGGCTCCAGAGGCAGCGTCAAAAGCAGAAAATGACAACACGCAAAACACCCAACACACGTGGGCAGCATAGCACCAAGGCAAAGGCATAGGCAGGAGGCAATTGTCATTCGAATACGCACATTTGAGATCTATTGGGAACCGGTGCAAGTGTGTGGCAGACTACACGGGTGCAAGCATGGCAAAAAAACACCAAAAAACAAAAAGCAAGTGCTGGATTATAGGCGTGAAGGAATTAGCGCCTGCAGAACGCGTAGAACGCGTACGAAGACTTCCAGAGGCAGACTCAGAGGCACGGGACCGAAACGCGCAGGACGCGCAACACACGCAGCATGGGTAGCACCAAGACGGAGGCAGAGGCAGGAGGCAATTGTGATTCTCTCCTCAAAAATAGTTGAATTGAGCTAAACGGATAGTTCCATCGCGTCGGGCACCCTCAAAAACCCCCCGGAAGCACAAAACAATGATAAAAGCAAAAACGCAAGAAAATTTCGTGATATGCGTTCTACGCGTGGGAGCCAAAGGAATATATAAAAATGTACAAATAACATTCGTGGAGGTTAGAAGGGACAGGTGGTCCCAAAGTTAAAGGGTGAGCTACGCCCCCCCCCCCCCCGACTCCCTGGAGCAGAGCCCCGGCCAGCGGAGCCCTGGGAGCTCTGCTCCGCCACCGCCTCCACAAAAGAGGGGTCCATGGCGGCCAACGTGTGGCGGTGGGGGGGGTACTGCCGGCGCACCCCCTCCAGTGCGGCACTCACCCTGGGGGCGTCAGGGGCCACGCTGTCCACATCGGCCCGCTGGCCACTGGCCATTATGGCCATCGGCAGGCCGGTGGACATCGCCGACATCTGGCCGGCGCATGCCTCAGCCTGGGCATGCCAGGCCTGTGCACCGGCCAGAAGGTACTGGACACCGGCGGCACTCCCCCCCCCCCCGCCCTGTCACCCGGGGGGGCCTCGGCACGGTCAGGCCCCTCCCCCGCCTGTGCTGCCTGTGCCGGTGGCTTTGCCTTGCGCGCCGTCGCCAGGTCGCGCTCAAGAATTTTCACCGTGGTGGCCAGGCAGTCCCGCTCCTTGGTGACGTCCACCAACCGCGACTTGGCGTCTCGCTTGTCCTCGTTGGCCCTGGACAGGTGGGCCTCGAGGTTGCGGTCGGCGGCCCGGCGCTGATCGCGCGCACCTCCCACGCCCCCGCCCGCTGCAGCTGCTGCTGGTGCTCCACCCACTCGTGCACAGCCCCCCTCTGCCCCTGCCCCGCCGCCGGCTCCGCCCGGTCCGCCCGCTTTGCCGGGTTGGCCGTACGCGGGGCTTTCAGGGGGGGGGGGGGGCTCGGTGTCCCCTTGGGGGGGGGCGGCCTTTCCGCTTCCGGGCCGAGGGGGTGGGGGGCTCGTCCTGCTCCTCGACGTCAATGACGTCAGCCACTCACATCTTCCGCCTGGGTACTCCGTAGTGAGGCCTTGCAGAACTCTTTGCGCCCAAAGTAAAGTGAGGAAGCTGAAGACCTTCTCGACCCCTATTGCCCGTCGGAATCACCGCGTACAGGGCAGCCCTGTCGCCTGGATCGGGTGGCGGGTTTGGGCTTGGCCATGCCTGGTTGAAGATGCCGCCCCACCTCTAACCCACGTTCTCCGCCTCGATCTTCATGTTCGCCACCATGTCGCCATCCTTCGCCATGAACTCCTCCTTGAACACGTGCCCCGTCCGACCCAACTCCGAGAGGTCCTCGTTCCGTTCCCCGAAGATGTCCACCTGCTTCACCGGTTCGCTTGTCCCAATGAGCGGCATGGCGTGGCACATGGGGAGGGGCAAGACCGCGTCCTCGCTCTCCATCAGCTTTGGCGTAGTCAACCCCACGAGCTCCGGCTTTCAACCGTAGGGGGAGTGGCTGGCGAGGGAGTAGTTGGGCAGGGCCATGGCGGGCTTGCTGTCCACCACGTAGCGGAGGGTGTCAAGGTGGGGGTGCTTGAAAAGGTACTTGTCCTTCCCAGCCTTCTTCATGCTGGGCTTGTGGGCGGCGAAGAGGAGCGTGGTGCCCTCCGTCCCCACATGACACCCTTGCGTCCTGTTGACGGTGGGGTTCGCCTGCCCGGTGCAGGCTTGGATGACATCATCCACGTCGTCGGCATGCAACCGGACCTGCGTGATCGGCCCCTCGGGGTCCTTCTCCAAGACCGCTTGCAGCCAGTCGGTGGGGGCGCAGGGCAGCCTGTCGGCGGAGAGGAGGGGGCGGTTAAGGCGGATGTGGGCATGGTGCTGCCCGAGGGGATCGCCACGTTGGTGTCGGGGTGGGCGGCGAGGTCGGTGTAGCCCAACCCATCGGGGCCCGCATAGCCCCCAGTGCCCAGGGCAGCCCGGGCAGTCTTGGTCCAGTCGACCAAGGGGGCCGACAAAGGCATCTGGGCTGAAAGGCAAGGCAACAAATGTGAAACAAAGGCGCTGGAACCCTTGCTGGAACCCCTTGGTGGAACCCCTTTCTGCGCTGGAGCCCTCTGCTAGAACCTTGTTGGAACCCCCTTTTTGTGCTGGAACCCTGCTGGAAGCCCTGCCAGAACCCCCCTTTCTACGATAGAACCCCTGCTAGAACCCACCTTTATGCGCTTTTGGTCATTTTTGGAAATTCAACATAGCGTGTGGCCCGTCACAACCTAGGCTCGCTTTGGACTTACGACCATCATAGGAACTCCTACAGTGACCCTTAGGCATTGCAAACGCGTGCACATCGTGGTTCTAGTGGTACCCAAAAGGGGGGGGTTTCTGCGCACACCTTCTAGCGACGCACCCCATGATAGGGCTCCTTCTGGAGTTGGGTGCACCCCGGTCTGGCTTTCGGGTGTTGTCGGAGTACATCACCCGCCGGGGCGACGCCTACACCGCCCGCACGGAACTGCCCTTCCCATGGTCCATCCCCACACGGGACCAATTTGACACAACGTGGAAGTCATTGACCGCTCCGCTTGCGTTGTCCCCCCCGGTGGAATGTGCCGACCCCCCATCGTCGAGTTGCTGCTGGCCTCTGCGGTTGTGGGCACAATACGTGCAATCCCGGCCGGCATTGTGCCAGTCCATTGACTGCAGCCGCCCCCTCCTTTGTGGTGCGGGGTGACGGGTATCCTTGCTCCGGTGGCAGTTGGTCACAGCTATCGGTGGGGCTTTTGAACCATGGGGTAAAGGCTCGCACACCCGCCTTCCTATGGGTCATCGGCATGGCCGTCACAGGGGACAAGGATATGGTTGCCCTGGGCAAATTTTGGGCTCAAGTGCTACAGGTTTGTAGTCTGCATTTTGGTGTTCAAGGGTTGTTCATAATTCGCGCGTTCATAATTCGAGAACTGCCGTCATAAAACGCCGTGCTGCCCATTTATGAATTATGAACGCGTTTTATGAACACGAATTATGAACACCTTTTACACACAGGTCTTGCAGTCCATCATTGACTGCCAAAAATTTTACTGGTGCGACAGCTGGGTGCCGTCCGCGGTCCTCCTTGGTGGGGACCAGCCGTGGCTCCGGCGGGTGCTGGGCATGAGCTTGGCTCCCCAAGTGGGGAGCAGTCTCAACGAGGCCGTGCGTGACAACACCGCCAAGCACTGGAATGGCATTGCTGCTCGGAGGACAACGCGGTCGGATGCGAACAGTCATCGTCGCTATTTGGTGACTCGCAAAAGTGGAGGTGGATGCCCCAGCGCATCCCTCGGCCAAACCCGCAGCCCAACCACCTGCCTAAACCCATGCCCAGGCCCCAGATGGGGGCGAGACCTAGGCCACGGCCGCCCTTTGGGAGCACCCAACAGACCTCAGCCCTGAGGTGTAGGGCGGCATGAACAAGCAAGGACAAGCAAGGACAAGCAAGTACAGGAAAGATTGAAGCCTAAGCGATTTTTGTGTGCTTGTGCAGCTGTTCATGAAATGCGTTCATAAAACGTGTTCATAAAACGCTCAGCGCGTTCATAAAACGACAAATGAATTATGAACTGAATTATGAAACGAATTATGAACAGGGGAGGATGTTTTCATAATTTTCAAAAACTAGCAAAAATGGCAATTTTTCCAAAAAACCCCTGGCGGACAGAAAAATCTCACCCCAAGGGAATTGACCGAACCCCCCCAATTCTGAACGAAAATGGCCCATGGGTACCCTAGCAAGAGCAAAAACCGTTCATATTTCATGAAACCATTTATGATGAACAAAACTACCTTTCATACAGGTACCAAGGGTGGCCCTGGGCGATGGGTGGTGTACAGCACTGTTTGGTCCACGGGCATCATCACCAGAGCCGCAAACGTGCACAGATCCTCCTCCAAAATCTGTTGCATCCCCTCATCGGCTTCCTCTGCTCCCTCGGCTGCCATCTCTGCAGGCGCGGCCTCCATAGTAGGCCCATCCTCCCCAAAATCCCGCTTACAATCTGCACAGAGTGGATCCACATGTACAGCACATCAAGGACGGTTGTCACAGGCGAAACAATTCGCTGGCGGGTCGGCCTTCACCGCGCGAGTGCATTACGCTACTGTACAGTGCACGGCCTTCGGGTACGGTGGCGACAGTTGTTGCGTGGGGGCTTCAGCCCACGGTGGCGGGATGGTCGTCACTGTTGTCTCATAGTCGACGCGGCGCGTGGCAATGGCGGCAAAGGCGATGATACGGGTTGATCCAGCGGGCGCATCTCTCGGGATAGCCCGACCATGGTGAATGACGTAACTGCTGAGGATCCACAGGTCGCCCACCATCATACTCATCGAGACCTCGCCCCACGGATAGGGAACACCAGAGCCACAACCGTACACGAACATGTTCTCGCCGCCGTCCATTGGGCAGTCCAGATTCACACGCATGAAGCAGGAGAAGACGTGCTCGACCCCAACGGTTTGCAACTCCCGCGGCAGATCCCGATGCCATAGTTGTGGCTGATCCGACGTTGCCCGGACGTACCCAACCTTCACCAAGAACAGACCTGGGTACTTCGTAGAGAGGCCTTGCACAACTCTTTGCGCCCATAGTACAATGTGAGGAAGCTGAGGACCTTCTTGACCCCCATTGCCCGTCAGAATCACCGCGTACACCGCAGCTCTGTCGCCTGGATCGGGTGGCCGGTTCAGGCTTGGCCATGCCACGTTGAAGATGCCGCCCCACCTTGTACCCTTCGTGTACAGGGGATCAGTGGCCGTTTGAATCTGGCGCGAATATTCAGGTCAATCCACCCAAATTTTGAGGTTTTCGGGGGGGGGGGGAACGCCATATTTTTGGTTCCTTCCGAGGGATTGGAGGGGGTAAAATTCTTCCCCCAACTTCATTACGCATCATCTAATGAAGATCCCGCCCCAAAAGCATCCACAATGCCCAAACCGTGCCCAAAACGAGAGGTGCCAATGCCCGGCAAGCCTGTAGCGCATTCATAGGCGTAAATGCACGTTAAATCGTACCAAATTCGTACGAAATTCGCACGAATATCGTACAAATTTCGTGAGAATTTCATGTGAATTCACATGATTTTACACAAATGTTAGGGGTGTGCACCCCCTGCTTTGTCCTAACAGCCCTAGTAGGCTCTCCAGTGCACCCCTGCATGCACCCCGGCCACAGGCAACAATGGTCTGGGTTTGTGTGGTGATCTCATGTCCGTGTCTTGCGACACCGAAACCGCCGCTGTAGAGTATGAAGGTACTGCATGTCGGTTAGAAGCCGTCTTCTTGTACGGCTTGCATACGTTTGTACACTTATGGGCCCTTGTGCATGTTGTGCCCTTTTGGCTGCATCCCACCCATGCAACCAAAGGCTATCATCAATGCTGTGGTTGTCCACAACCACTTGCACCCCTAGTCTCCCCCGGAGGAGGCTTAGGCCCCGGCTGTTGCGCAACATACGCTTCAGCCTCCGGTGACTTCCCTCCATGGCAAAGCACGAGAACTTTGACAATATTCTCCAATTCTTTGCAAAATAATACATGGGGTCGATCCAAAGATGCGTCCACAGAAGTTTGCCCCACTGGAGCTCATCGTGGGCGCGGTGCCCATGGCTATGCTATGGTTCCGGAGCCGCCCCAAGTCGGCCCGGAGAACCATGCGGAACGCCACGCGTACACACACATGCTTGCAAAATTCTCCCACCACGTTTTGCACACCGACTCCCAACTTTTTCCTCCTACTTCATGCTGCCTCACACTAGGATGCTGTAGGCAAGCCTCTATTATCTTCTCCCAACCCCTGTTCCGCATGAAATGGATGGCAGCAGCACACTCCATCCTCACCTTCCCCTTGCAGTTTGCCTTGTCATTAGTTAATGAGGCACGGGTGAAAGTTCGTGCAGCACGCCGTGCCTCGTCTAGAACCGGTTGCAGCATGGTGCGTGCCACAGTGGCCGGTGCCTTCCCTGTCAATTGTACAACTAGGTCCCGTGTCCCGTTGATGCCACACAACAAGACACGAAGGACCCCATGGAGGCCATAATCAGGCACTCGCCTATCACTCGTAATGGTCCTATATATGGCACCTATGGCAACATCCCCTTCCAAGTTGCCGTGTATCGCACTTGCTGTGCCAAAGGTAGCAACGCAAAGAGCACGGTTACGCATGCAGACCCAACACACGGTGGCACCATGGGATTCTGCCTTCCAGTTTTGGCAGCCCGCCATGAGCACCTGTGCTTTCCCATCTGCACAAAGAAAAAAAAGGAACTGCCTATCGTTCCCTTCCGCATCTTTAAAACTTACGGTTGCGGCCTTGCGCAACTCGTCTCGGTGTCCCCTTTGGGGGGGGGGTCTTTCCGCTTCCGGGCCTAGGGGGTGGGGGGGGGGCGTCCTCCTCCTCCTGGACGTAAATGACGTCAACCCCCCCCTCGTGCTGCCTCCCCACATGGACGCGCATGGCAAGCCATGCCACATCCACCGACTCCGGCCTCCGCTTCTCCCACCCCGTGACCACATTCAGCCCAAGGACCCCAGCCGTGGTCACCGTCCCCTCCTCCCCAATCCGTGCCACCCCCGTCTGCACCCGCTGGTGCCCGCTCACAACCCCGTAGACAAACATGCCCACGGGTTCATGCCCCTCGGGCAGGTTGGAACCCCCCATGACCACAATGGGGCAGGGGAAGGAGATGCGGAGGATGCCTTGCACCCCCCGGGCCTCCAAGGCCATGTCCCACACGGCACAGAGATGCCGCCGCCGCCCGTCGGCCCTGGGCGGCACCTTCTACGTCGAGGCCGGATCCGGCTACCCGGGGGCGAGGATGACCCAATCCAGGGGGGGGTCCAGGTGGGCGGTGCCAAAATCCTCGCGGGACGGCATGGGGACGAGCACCTCCCGCATAGCATGCCCCGCACCGGAGCTGGCCTCGCTGTGGCCCCCTGCAGAGCGTCCAAAGCGCCGCGAGTCCTCGCTACGCTCACTGCAGGCCTCGCTCGGGGTCCGTCCACAACCGGTGCCTGCGGCGGCTCATTCTGCTGCTCGGGCTCCTGCACACGGGGCCGGGGCTTGAATCGGCGCTGGCTGTGGTGCCGATTGTCCGGCGACCACGCGTGGAAAGGGACCTATAGACAGGGAGAAGTGTGCAAGGCACCAATGGAGAATGGGGGAGCGAAGATAGAACAATGCAACAATAAACTAAACAAATTGGACCAAATTCAAAGAAATTCGTACGAAATTCGTACCGATTTCGTACGGATTTCACAATGCCTCAAAATTCACACACATTCATTCACGTGAAATTCTCACGAAATTCGTACGAAATTGGTACGAATTTCGTAGGAATTTCACCTGAATTTCGTCCAATTTGCCCATAAAGAAAGCAAACACACAAGCAAGCACACCTTGCAATCACATGGACATGTGATTGACCATGCCCCAGCCTTCGAACATCTGGGCGACCGCCACGCTAGGGCTCTGTTGACCAGATACCACAGCGTGCTCGGCCGCACCGGGGGAGCAACGCTTGACATGGCGAAGTGGATCTCCGACTCCGCAATGCCGTTGTCCCCCTTGCACATCTCCATCCGGTGCACGCTCCCCACGAAGAAGAGCATGCACTGCTCGGCGACCTCGATGACCGCGAGGTCGGAGCTTGGGGCCGAGCGGGAGAGGAAGGTATGGTGGAAGGGGCAGGTGGGGGGGCCGGCCGGGACCGCCTCGGGGGCGTCGGCGAAGAGGGCCTGGGCAGCACCCCCCTCCCACAACCCCACCCTGCCAACCGCCCCCTTCCCCACCCCCAACACCTGGTCCACGCTGGGGAAGTCCAAGGTGGACAAATCCCCAACAACGGCCAGGGCCTCCTGGTTGGGAAGCAGCGTTCTAGGGCGTTGTGCGGAACCCCTAGTTAGAGCACAATTTCCGGGACATCCACCTAGCCTCAATTTTGGGGTAAACCACCCAAAAAAATGGATTTGGAACCCTCAAAACCCCCCATCCCCTTTCTTTCCCCACAAAACCCTCATCGTAGGGCTGGTTTTTTTTGGGGGGGGGGTCAAAGAGTTAGAGCAGAGTTAGAACAGAGTTAAAACACAGTTAGAGCACCTTGCTCTAACTAGTTAGAGCACTAGTTATCACGCAGTTATCGCGGGTAGTCATCGCGCACCCCTCCTCCATCCCTCACTAGGACAAACAACACAAAACACTTGGCAGAAAGCATTTATGGTGTTTCTTCATACAAAGTCGTCAATGTCTGAGGCCTTGGCTGCCTCCATTCCCAAAAGTCCTTGCTCCAGGGCGTTCATGGACATGCAATGGTGCATGTGGCAGGGAAACATACTTGGCCTTACCAAGGACCAACTCTTGAAACAATTTTTGAGCCTCCTCTTGTAAGGCCCATGCCGATACTCCGTTGGGATGGAGGAAACCTGCGCCTCACATTAATGTCACCCATCGTAAACCCCTCGGGACCGCCAATTAAGGCGACGGACCCCAAAGAGCTTTTGATGGTGCTCGCACCAAGCGTGGAGAGCAGCAAGGGCAATTACAAAGAATTCGAGAGCTAAAGCAAAGAGGGGAAAGATGGAACAAGAGAAAATGGAGCGCGATAACCTACGCGATAACTCGCGCGATAACTAGTTATCGCGCGATAACTAGCGCGATAACCCCCGCGATAACTAGGTTATCGCACGATAACCCACGCGACAACTAATCGTCTAACCCCGTTCTAACTAGTTAGAGCACAAAAAGAGCAAATCGCAAAAAGTGCAAAACGGGCAATCTCGAGCAAACGATGCATGCAAGGGAAAATGTTGCATCATAGTGCACCCATGTAACATGTGAAATTCCGGGTTCCAACCATATTAACAACCCCAAAATTCGGGGGGTTCCGCACCGTGCCCTAGAACAGCGCATCCTAGGGGGGGGTGGGGTCCAGGTGCGTGGTGTTGGGCTGGTGGTGTCGGTGCCGGGGGTCGGGGGTCCACAAGTTAAAAAAAAACCCCCGCAGCCCATCCTTGGTGTCGGGGAGGGCGGGCAACCCATGGTGGCGGCTGGTGGCCACCATCAGCAACGTGTCCCCCCTCTGCAGCTGAATGGTGTCCCAGCGCGCCTCCCCCGCCTCCCCTAGGGCCGTCCCCGCCTGCACCGCCACCTCGTAGTCCTCTGACAAGCAGAGGAAGCTACTTAGGTGGCACCCCGAGATGTCCCTGCTGTCGGGGGGGGGAGCACCTCGGGGTGGGTGGCAACATCGGTGTGGGGGAGCTCGGCCCCACTCACCACACTCGCCACGTAGACGTTGCCCGGCGTCACTGGGTGGAGGTCCCCAACCTGAGGGACACTTTCGGTGAGGGAGGGGGTGGACCTTCTTGAAGAGAGGCCCCCTGACCCCCGACCCCAGGGATCTTTTGCTTTGCCAATGGCGGGGGAGCTCAGGATCCCTTGCCTGATCTTCACTCCGCACGGTGTTGAAAAGCAGCTCAAAATTTTTCGCGACAACTTTTTCGTCGCCACTGCCCCACGCCTTCATCACCTTGTTCCACCCCACCTCGCAAGCCTGTGCTTCTACAAGCCCCGAAGCACAATGTAGCCGTTCCCATCAACAAAGTTGAGGGGCAGCTGGGAGGGGCCAACACTGTCGGGGGCAGGGTCGGGGTGGCCCATCACCCCATTAGGGGGGTCGGGAAGGGGTTCAGTGCAGAGGGGGGGTTCACTCGAAATGAAGGGGGGGGGGGCGCATGAGGGACCACTGTACCATTGCAAAGAAGTTGTACTGTAGAAGGTGGGGTGGGTGATGTCGGGAATGTGCACTTGTGGGGGCATGGTGGGATGGAAAGGGGCGATGCCAAAATCCTCCCACCAACGGGGGCTGGCAAGTTGCCAGGAGAAGGGGAAAAAGGAGTGGTCAGCCCGTGCACCTGCAGCAAGATCGTGCGGGCACACCATGTCGCAGTGGGGGGGGGTATACACAAGGTTAGTGGTGGGGTACACTTGGACGTGGGCGTCCTTAGGCTTCCCCACCGGGTTGGTGCGCATGGAATTGAGGAGTTGGTCAAGGGTGGCAGGTTGAGGGGTCAGATGCAAAAATTCGAAGGAGGGGAGTTGGCGGCGGAGTTCCCTCCACAAAGTTGTGGCCCAGGCCTTTCCCCCAAGATAGGAGTTGCGGGTGGGGCTGCGTAGGTCGATATGGATCACATCGGGGGAGGGGTCATGGGATGCTGCCCAGCCCACAACATCATCCACCCCCAGTGCCCCCGACTGGTAGCTCGCCTCCTCCAATTGATGGTGGGCGACGGTGAGGGCTTGGTAGTGGGGGAGGGTGTCGGCAGCGGGATCGGGGCGAGACTGCGGGCTGGCCAGCTGGGACAAAGTTTGTGGGGACATGGTCAAAAGAAGATGCAAAGAAAGGCTTTGAGAGCTGTGGGAAAGCTAAACAGTGGAAATTGGGGCGAATTGGTACGAAAATCGTACGAATTTCGTACGAGTTTCGTGCGAATTTCACATTGTCGTGAATCTGTGAACCGTGTGAATTTATGTGTGAATTTGGGTGCGTGAATTTCGCATTCACGCGAATCTCACCAAATGTGTTGAACGATGTGGCTACTTAAAACCTCTAATTTGCACACATTTTTTGGATCTCACTTTGGGCGAAGTTAGCACGAGAAACACACACGATGGCACCAAGTTACGAGCAAAACACAGCAAAAATTGGTGAAATTCACGGTACCATGAATCTCGGATTCAAACGGCCGGTTCACGAAGGGTACACTCCGGCCCACGTTGTTGTGCCTCGATCTTCATGTTCGCCACCATGTCGCCATCCTTCGCCATGAACTCCTCCTTGAACACGCGCCCCGTCTGACCCAAATCCGAGAGTTCCTCGTTCACTTCCCAGAAGATGTCCACCTGCTTAACCGTTCGCTTGTCCCAATGAGCGGCAGGGCGTGGCACATGGGGAGGGGCAAGACCGCTTCCTCGCTCTCCATCAGCACCGGCGTAGACAACCCGAGAAGCTCCGGCTTCCAACGGTAGGGGGAGTGGCTGGTGAGGGAGTAGTTGGGCAAGGACATGGCGGGCTTGCTGTCCACCACGTAGCGGAGGGTATCGAGGTGGGGGTGCTTGAAAAGGTACTTGTCCTTCCCAGCCTTCTTGGTGGTGGGCTTGTGGGCGGCGAAGAGGAGTGTGGTGCCCTCCATCCCCACATGACGCCCTTGCGTCCTGTTGACGGTGGGGTTCACCCGCCCGGTGCAGGCTTGGATGACATCACCCACGTCGTCAGCGTGCAGCCGGACCTGCAGGATCGGCCCCTCGGGGTCCTGCTCCAAGACCCCGTACAGCCAGTCGGTGAGGGCGCAGGGCGGCTTGTCGGCGGCGAGGAGGGGGAGGGTGAGGCGGATGCGGGCAATGGAGGTGCCTGAGGGTATCGCCACCTTGGTGTCGGGGTGGGCGGCGAGGTCGGTGCAGCCCAACCCATCGGGGCCCGCATAGCCCCGAGTGCCCACGGCAGCCCGAGCAGTCTTGGTCCAGTCGACCAAGGCCAACAAAGGCATGTGGGCTGAAATGCAAAGGAACAAAAGTGAAACAAAGGTGCTGGAACCCCTGTTGGAACCCCTTGCTGGAACCCCTTTGTGCGCTACAACCCTGTGCTGGAACCTTGCCGGAACCCCCTTTTTGTGCTGAAACCCTTGCTGGAACCCGTGTTGGAACCCCCCTCTCTGCGCCGGAACCCGTGCTGTAACCCACCTTTGTGCGCTTTTGGTCATTTTTGGAAATTCAACATAGCGTGTCGTCCTTCACAACCTAGGCTCGCTTTGGACTTACGACACTTATGGAAACTCGTATAGTGATTCTTAGGTATTGTAAACGCGTGCACATCGTGGTGCTAGTGGTACCCAAAACGGGGGGGGGTTTCTGCGCACACCTCCTAGCGGCGCACCCCACTTCTCCATCCAATCTTCAGAAATGAAGCGTGGTTGGAAAGCATGCCCCCATTGGGGCAAACCCTTGAGGTCGTCGTCATGACGATGATCGACGACCTCAAGCGGGATGGGGACCCAATGGTGTTAACACCAAAAAAGGGGGTAGTGGTGAGGGGGAAGAAAAGGGAGGGGGGCATCCTAGTACCTTTGTACTAGGTGGGGAGGGTGTGGCCCTCCAAATCGGCATGCCAAGACCATGCCGATTGGGAGTGGAGGGAGTACAGGGGGGCGGTGTTCTCCCAATGCCCCCGTTGCACTTGCTGTCAATGGGCCTTGCACTCCCACTTGCGCCACCTAGCAGCCACGTCCCCCGAGACCCGAATCCCTGGGGAGCCCTCCGGCATCTCCCAGTCCCTCAAATATAAACTCATCCCCCTATTCGGCCCCCCGCAGCTTGTTTTGACGTGCTCCGCAACAGCCCGGGCATGTCTGTCATAGAGCTGCAACACCATAGCTTGCAGGTTCGGGTTGTTGTCAAACAGCGACAACAGAGGGTCAGTGAGGCTGTGGAGTTGGGCAACGCCGGGTTGCATTACCCTCACCAGGGCAACAGGGGTGTCCAAGGTGCGCCAAGCACAATTCTCAAGAGAACCCCAAGACACCGTGCTTGTGTTGTCGGGGCTGAACACACCTCTGTGCATTGTGCGGAGAGCTGCGGTATCGGAGCTTACCCATGTCGCGGCACGTGCCACGGCACACTTCGTGATGCCCCCCCCCCCCCCCCTCCATGTCATGGTGGCACGGCCGGCACAGGTGACACAAGTGACACAAGTGCCAATCACCCGCACAACACCACACAACACGACACAGCGGCAGTGGCCCCGTGTGACACGACACACCCTATGGGGCGGCACCGTGGCACGGCACGGCCCAAGCCCCCCCACGCCCCCTCCGTGATTGGGTAAGCTCCATCCGCCCACTTCTTCAACAAGGCATGAGTGCCCGCATCAGTCATGGTTCCAAAAAAAGGGTGCCTAGGAGAGCAAGAAGCAACATAATGTGGATTGAAATGGACACATATGGAGACATACATTGAAGTCATGAATAATGTATGAGCCTAGATTGGTTTCAAGTGGTGTGCAATTGTTTGGCAAAGGCAAAGCATGCAAGAAGATGGGCACAAAAGGCACAACAATGGAATTTTTCAAGTTGAAACAACCACATGGTGCAAACAAATACTCGCAGTACACGGCCGTATACTCTAAGTATACGGCCGTATACTCCGGAGTATACGGCCGTATACTGAGGTATTGGAGCCTTGAGTATACAGCCGTATACCCCAAGAGCCCAAAATGGGGTAGTGAACTAAGTCACAGGGCACAGCAAAGCACCAACTCTTCAGTCACATGCAATAGGGTCTGAGCAACATGGGTGCGACACTGCAGAGTGCAGAAAATGGCTGCTGGGTTTACATCCCTCACCTGCCCTGCCCTCGGAAAGTGGTCTTTGCTCCCACATTGCCGCTGAGTCCCCACCCTTTCGTGATGCTGCTCCAAAAACCCTGGGGAATCATGTACATTAAACGACATACAAGCAGAGCAGACAGAGAGCCACGCCAGAGCTTCATGAGGGACAGAAAGAAAGAAAGTAAGTAAGTAAGTAAGTAGGTTTCAAACACAACATCGATCATCATTATTGGCAAACTAGAGGTATTCTCCATCTCACCTATGCATGCATTGTGCATTGTACATTAGTAGTCACCTGTACATGCCACATACCCCTTTCTTCCAAAACCCCCTTTTTTACCCGTATACTCCCACGTTATTCCTAGTGTGCCAAGTTATGCTCACCATACCATCTTTGCGCTTGAAATACATGCTCTTATATCGCCAAGCCTCTCCACCAGCCGCCATGGCGTGCTCGAAAGTCTCGGATGATGCCTTTGGACCCGATTTTTCACCATGAGAATATCTCTTAACATAAGCACAGTGGATGAAATTGAGAAGTTTCTAAAAACGGATAGAGTGACCGTTTGGATGAAGGATATTCCTTTGGCTACCGGGTACGTAGGGTACACTGGTACCCGCATATACACACGTGGGAACAAAAAAAAACGCCGTGATTTGTTGGGAGCGTCAAACGTTGGGAACGTCGGGGAACAATTTGCGGTATGTACCCGCATATTCCTTTGTCTACGGAGGGGACGTTATTGTCCGGAAGCGGTCTGCGCGGCACAATACGTGCTGCGCGTGTTGCTTCAAAACGCGCAGCACGCGCAGCACGTGCAGAACGCAAACAACACACGCATCACGCGCAGAACGCGCAGAACGCGCAGCACGGAGTTCTAGAGGCAGACTTAGAAGCAGACTTCCGGCACGCGCAAAACGCGTAGCACGCGTAGCACGTCACTATTGCACACGCGCGCACTTTTGGGGGGCCGCGTCCTCACAGTTTGGGTATCCAGCCTACGCGGTTGTCCCCCAGGGTTCGCACTGGTCCCATGGGTAGGGATGGCAGAGGCTTGGCGGCCATGAAGTTCACGATTCCACCACGTCCGCCCTCCACCACCTTCTCCTTCCTAATCTTCGTCAACCTCCATGTCCTCGTCCTCTTCCCCGTCACTCTCCTCCTCCTCCTCACTCTCTTCCTCCTCATCCTCCTCCCCCTCCTCCTCACTCTCCTCCTCCGTGTCATCCTCACTCTCCTCCCTCTCGCTGCCATCCACCTCGGCCTCGTCGCCCTCCTCCTCCACATCTGCCTCTACCACCCCGGTCACCCCATGCGCCACGGCAAAGCACCCCACATGGTACCACTTGCCGCACCCACAACAAACGTAGTGGGTCTTGCCCCGGTTGCAATGGGCGCACACCCGGCGGCCCGGCATCCGCACCGGCACGTGGATGGGCTTGGCCACCGCCACTGTACAAAAGCGGCGCCGGATAAGGTCCAACTGCCAGTCAAACATGGTACCCGTTCGGACCCCCCCGAGGGACCGGCAGGTCGCGTATGCGTTGACCACGGCATACCGGAGGACGAACGCACGCACCGCATGCGACCACGTCATCTGACGTCCCATCTGGCGCATCTGGAGCGCCATCTGGTTGACGCCATCTACCCCACGCGATAGCTGGCGGTAGCTGGCGACCACCGGGTTCACCTCATTCCCGCTGCGGCGATGCACGGGTCCGGCTTGTGGGAAGTGGACGTTGGTGAGCATCGGCACTACGCGGGGCGGCTTGTGACCCACCTTTGGGTTCTTGAAGACCACCATGGCGTACCTCGCGTCGTCCACAGTGCACGTGGCGGTTTGTCCTTCTCCTAGAAGCTCTCCTGCCCTGTCCACCCCGTACGTGGAGCGCTTCGTCATCATCAAGAATGCTTTCTCCTCCGCAGCGAGGTCACGCGCTAGCTCGTGGGATCCAAAAAAGGAATCCGCACAGAGGATGGTCCCGGAAGGGAGGAGACCTGCCCACATGGTCATGATCTGCTTGGCATTGTAGTTGCCCGCGCTGTTGCCGAACCGCCGCAGGTGCCCGCGTCTACCCGTGTACAGGTACATGTCCACCACGTACCCACTGGTGGCATCGGCAAGGCAATAGAGCTTGATGCCGGTGGAGTGGGGCTTGCGGGCGATGAACATCCGCAGTGGGCCGGCACGTATGCCTTTGTGCGGCACCACGGACTCATCCCCACAAGCCGCGCCACCCAACCGCCAGGCACCAGCCCATTGCCCATTGCACTCCTCCAGTAGTTCAACAACGTCGGGCCGGATGTTACGGCGCAAGACGTAGTACTGCTTGCGGCTTAGCAATTGTGCCATGAAGGGGTTGTACAGTAACCCGTCCCGTTCCCAGATGCCGTCTACTTGCATGGGCCGTACCATGCCTAGTAGGAGGATGAAGGCGTTGTACCTTGGTACTAGGGGGATCAAGTGGGAGAGGTTCGCCTTCCGGAGGGATGCCCGCTGTAATTCCTCGATGGGAGCCAACATGTGGTCCCACACCTCATCCTCGGTGTACCCGACTAATTCAGTTTGGCCTGGCCGGACTCCATGCATGATATTTGCTGCACAGTCCTCCACGGGGAGTGAACCCGCCCAAAGATTCGTGGGAAATGGCATTTTTGAAGAGCGGTGTGTCTGCACAACACGGAACACGTACTTTTAGGCTCCAGAGGCAGAACCGGAGGCAACGCCGATAACGCGCAACACGCGCAGAACGCGCCACACGCAGTCCAGAGGCACAGTCAGAGGCAACACGCAGCACACGTAGCACAGGGCACTGTGGGTGTTTTTTTCATGGGGGGGGTGGTTTGAGCCTCAATTCCCCTACCACACAGCAACCTGCAGCGGAGGGGGGGGGTTTCAACCTCGATTCCCCGACCGCAGAGCAATAGGCAACAGGTGTGGTATCTTTTTTTACGGGACACCACCAGTTCGCTTGTGCTGGGCGCCGGGCACTACATGTCCGATCGCCATAATACTCCGTTATCGTACAGCCAAGAAACCGGGTATAGCTACCACATATTACGACGCCACCAGTCCGGCGCCTGTTGAGAAAAAGCGCCTGTCTGCGCCGAAACTTCCCAAGGGGGGACCCGCAAAGCGGGCTGCGAACTCTGCCGCCCCCGGGACTCGTCGGGGTCCGGCCATCCCGGACTCGGTTCCCCAAGCGGGGAGAAAAACCCCTGGAACCCCTCCCCCTCCCACCCGTCCTCCCCCTCCCAGCCCTCCCAACCCTCTACACTTCTTGGATTTCGCCGTCCGTCATCTTGCCCTCGGCTGCCGTCTCCGGTTCGGCATGGCGTTCCGGGGAGTCGGGGGGCTCCTCCTTCACTCGCACAGGCGCCTGCAGAACGCGGAAAACGGGGTGCTGTCCTCCAGAGGAAGGCCAGAATCGAGACACGTGTAACGCGTAACACGCGCAGAACGCGCAACACATGCCAGGGCGGATTCCAGAGGCAAAACAAAACCATACGGGCATAACGCGCAAACAGCAGTGACCCCGCAACGCGCACCTGCTCACCTGCCGGACCATCATCGCCCCCTGCTGAGACCTCCGTGCGTGCGGCAGCGCCTTCTGCAGCGCCTTCTGCGGGCTCCTTGGGTCCTTCTTTGGCCCCCTGACCTTCCGTCTCTGGGGGAGGCTTCTGCAGAACGCGAACGACGTGATGTCTGTCCTCCAGAGGCACGGCGGAGGCAAGACATGTAGAACGCGGAGAACGCGCACCACGCGCAACACGGGGCGTACCAGCCTCTAGAGGCGACAAAGAAGCACGCGTGGAGAACACGCAGCACAGCGACCTGCTCCACCTCCATCCCAACGGCGCCAGATCCTTCTGTTTTGATGCTCTGGGGATCGTCCCGCGTCTCGCCCGTCTCCTGCGGATCCTGTGGAAACACGAGGGGGGCAACCAAGTGGCAGAACATCGGGCAGCCGAGACCGGGGCTCCACATACATGTGACTCACGGCTCCGTACAAACCACGCATTGAAAGCCGCAACGGAGGACGTACGATCGGGTTGGTTCCGCAGCCGCCCACGCACCTTCTTGCTCTCTGCCACATCGGCGAATGGGCCGAGCAGCGCCTTCGGACGAAGCTCCGGCGGCTCGCCCGATGCGCCGGGGGGCGCGCCATAGGGCAGGGGAGGCGGGGAACCCCGCGGCGGCGCGCCATACGGCAGGGGAGGGGGGTGGCCCCGCGGCGGCGCACCATAGGGCAAGGGAGGCGGGTGGCCCCGCGGCGGCTGGCCATGCGGCGGCGGGCCCCGCAGCAGTGGCGGATAGCTGGGCCACTGCGGGTCTTCGTCGTACGACTGCTGGTACTGCGGTGGCGGGCCTGGCAGGTGCGGGTACCCGCTCATGTGCGGGGGCGCCCAATCCCAAGCGGCAGTCTGCACAACGTGTAACACGGCAAGTCCTCCTCCAGAAGCGTGCAAGGAATCATGCGTGTAACACGCGTAGAACGCGCATCACGCTACCATGGGCCTCCAGAGGCGGCGCGGAGGCACCAGCGCGCACACCACCGAGACCACAAAGCACACAGATACCCGCGGTTTCTTCGCCGCCAGCTCTCGGGTGCGCACCAACGACCATGCTCCAGACGCCGGAAGTTCGAGTTGCCGTTCCTCTTCCAATTCGTACGCCATCAGGCCGGCCATCCGGACAAACCGGACAAACTTCTCCTGCAGAACGCGGAAAACACGATCGGTCCTCCAGAGGCACAGTAGAAGCAAACACGCAGAACGCGCAGAACGCGCATGACGCGCGGAGCGACTACGTAGAAACACAACAGAGGACGCGCGCAACACCTGCAAAACATCCGTGTCCATGTCAACGATGTCTTCGATGCCCATTGCGCTCACCCGATCGCTGACCCCACCTCCACGACCACCTCGCAGGCCCTCCATTTTCAGCTTGCCCAAACTCAGGCCCTCTGCCGGCGGGCTGAGGTCCACCGGCCATTGCGGCGCGGCGGCGCAACCCGTACAAACCGAAAGGCCCTTCAAAATCCCCTCCGCCACTTGTCTCGGGCTGCTCGATGGGTAGCGCTTCTCGAAGTGCTCACGGGCTGCTGCAGCCGACTGGGCGTTCTTGGTCCCGCATCTCAGCACGCTTTGCACGCTCAGGGCCCGCACACTGGTGTGCAGCAGCAGGGCCAACCCGAGCTCTTGCTTGGACCTGGGTTCCTCCGACAGGCACTCCTTGTAGTGCATCACCAGGCGACCCACGGTCGCATTGAAGTCCGTCTCCAAGATTCTCTGCATTGTGTCCAGATCACGGTCGTACCCGCCTTCATGCTGGAACTTCTCTGCTCTTGTCGGTGCGGCGCTGATGCTCTTCTGCGGGCCCTTCCCGCTAATCGCAAAGGACACGTTCCCACGGGCCGGCTTGTCCTTGTCCTTCTTTTTCTTGGGCATCTCGGCCTCGGACTTCTTCGGTGGCACCTTGGGCGGGCTCCGCTCCTCTGCCTTCCGCTTCTTCTTCTCTGCCATTGTCTGCGGCTCCTGCTTGACCTCCAGCATGGTGGACCGTGCTGCCTTTCCAGAAGCCTTTGCAGCAGAAGAGGAGTGTTTCTCCGGCACATCATCTGGCTCGTCCTCTGAATGCTCCCTCTTCACTGTGCCTCGGGCCTGCTTCTTGCCATGGGGTGTCAATGGCACGTCGTCGTCTTCCTCCTCTTCCTCCTCTTCCTCCTCCTCGTCTCCATCGTCCGCTGCCTCCTCCTCCTCCTCCTCCTCCTCCTCACTCTCTTCTGCCTCGCCCTCCAACCAGGTCCACAACCGGTTCGCTTGGATCTGCAGAACGCGCAGCACGCGTAACACGGTGGTGGTGCCCCCAGAGGCGGAGCGAGAGGCACACCGGCGGAACGTGCAGAACGCGCAACACGCGCAACACACGTAGAACAGGGGGCAGAATCACATACAGATGCAACACGCAGCACGCCCAGAACAACCTTTGTGTACTCGAACCATCCATCCGGCTTAGCGCGGCAATCTTGGACTTTTGCGGGATCCCGGGGCTTGCTTGGCTTCGTCTTGATCTGCAGGCAGTTGGTGGGGTAAGCAGCTTATCGAAAATGGAGACTAGGGACCGGCACGGTGCGACGAAACGGAACATAATGGCACTTGTCATGCATGCATACTTGATATGCGGTGACGTTGGTGAGGTACATCTCATCTTCTCGGCGATCCTTGCTGCCGGGCTTCTTGCGGTTGACCCAGGCTGCGTGCCACCCAGCTGTGCAGAAATGTGTGGCACGGCCCAGAAACAGAAAAAAAAAATGTGAAACGAACCACATCGACGTGGGGGACATCGAAAGGCACAACACCCGTACTCCACCCCATTGAACAATCACATACATGTCTGTTGTTTGATCTGGAACACGATGAACGCGTTGTGCTTCAGCGTGGCCGCGCTCCCCCAACTGCCCAGGTGGCCCCCCTTGGCGAGCCACTGCTTGTGGCTATCCGGGAAAAGCGGTGCGGGCATAAAGAAAGGGCTGAGGTACAGGAGGACGCGTAGCTCGCGCAAAACGTGGGTTCCGGCCTCCAGAAGCGTGATGTCGGTTACGTGCGGAACGCGGAACACGCCTTGCACGGATATGCGACACGAGTTATTCGAGTTCCAGAGGCACACCTAGAAGCGAACGCTTAGAACACGTAACACGCGTAACACGCGCGGCACACGGAGCACGAAAGCCAAGGTAGAGGCAACGGCACGATACGCTTCTCACATGGAAAACGGTGGAAATGAACAAAACGGATGCTTCCATGACGTCCGGCACGTTCGAAAACCCCCCGGAACAACAAAACTTTATGGATTCATTTTTGACGAACAAAAAACGTTGATTCCGTTCTGCGCGTGGTAGACAAAGGAATATTGTACCCGGTAACAAATAGTGTACCCGGACGTTTAGAACGTCCCCGACGTCTGGGACGTTCTAAACGAAGATATTCCTTTGTCTACAGAAGCGCCATTTTGGGGCTTCCACTCACCATACCTGCTAGTACGTTATCCCCGTAAGCTAGGAGAACGCGCAGAACGCGGATAGCGCTCCAGAACGCTCCGGAACGCGGATAACGCGGAGAACGCGGAAAACGCTTCCACAAGCATGTGCGGAAGCACTGAACCGGAACGCGCAGAACGCGGATAACGCGTAAAACACAGCACACCTATGTTGGGGGGGGCGCGTCCTCACAGTTGGGTATCCAGCCTACGCGGTTGGTCCCCCCCAGGTTTCGCACTGGTCCCCATGGGTGGGGATGGCAGAGGCTTGGCGGCCATGACCTTCTCGATCCCACCACGGCCGCCTCCGCCACCCCGTCTACTGCACGCTGAAGGAGAAGTTCTCCAACGTATCGTCCTCTACGCTCCCTCTAGCGTCCTCCGCTTCCTCCTCTTCTTCCTCCTCATCGCTATCTGCCTCCTCCTCGTCCTCGCCGTCCGCTTCCGGGTCGTCCTCCCCGGCGTCCCCCTCCTGAGTCTCCTGGCTAAGGGGCGGCTCACTTCCCTCGGCGTCCTCCGTGCCCGTTGTAGTGATCCCGTGCGCGGGTGCAAAGCATTGCACATGCAACGGGGTGTCCGGGCATCCGCTACACACGTATTGTGTGCGGCCTTTGCCGCAATGTGCACAAGTGCGCCGTTGGGCGCCGGCCACGGGGACGTGGATGTTGCGTCGCGGCTGCGCATCGGTATAGTACCGGCGGCGAAGGAGGGCCCACTGCCACTCCCACATGCTATCCGTGCCAAGGCACCTTTCTAGGGCGCGGCAGGTTGCAAACGCGTTGGCCGCGGCGTATCGCAGCAAGAAGCCTCGCACGGCTTGCGACCAGGACATCGGAGAACGCGGAAAACACAGGGGAATGCTTCAAGAAGCATGCCGGAGGCGCGCGAAACAGAGCACGGAGAACGCACGCAACGCAGAAAACGGTGGGTCGTATTCTTTTTCCAATCAAACCGTGTATCCGTTAATGTTTTCTCTCCACCTTCCCGCCATGCGGGTCGGCTGGTGGTGTAAGAATCAACTCACAGCGCTGTGGGATCGTTTGTGGCCGGTCCAAGGGGCAGGCCACGAACCGCCACCAGCGCGTTGCCACCAGTGGGGGGGCTGTTGGGTAAGGGGGGCTGGCGTTGGGTTAGCCCGTGGGGGCGCCACCGGGTGGGGCTGGGGGGCCTTACGGCCGACGGCCTCGTCGGCATCCGGCCAGGAGGCCGTGGACTGCGTTGAACCCGGCGTTGGCCAAGTCACCGGGCTCTCGAAGTCGGTTCCGACGGCCGGCATCTTCTTCTGGGGCGTTACTGGATGGCAAAGAGAACGCGGATACCGTCCATCACGCAGCGAATGACTCCAGAAGCACGGCGGAAGCAAACCAACAATGACACGGATCACGCGCATAACGCGGCGAACGCCCCTAGAAGCATGGTCGGAGGCACAGGAACGCAACGCGCGTAACGTGAACGGCGACAAACGACGAACTCACACCTACCTCCAGCATAACATTCTCGTCGGCGGATTCCTCCTAAGTCTGTTCGACCTTCTGTTCGACCTTCACGTTGATCGGCGACCTCCTCTGCTCCACCGGCGTGATGCTGCGGTCCCTGTCGGCGCGCGGTTCTGCACAAGGGACGCCAAAAGGGTGCAGGACAGTGCAACTGCCCCCAAGGGCGTGACCGGAAGCACCGGTCCGGGACGCGGATGACGTGGAAAACGCGGCCGACGCCTCTGGAAACATGACCGAAATCACATTAGGGGGACATGCAGAACATGGAACACACAATGGCCCTACCTTCGGCTTGCATCGGTTCTTCTTCCTGTACTTCCTCTTGCGTCGGTGGCCGCTCATACTGCTCCCACCATTCCGGCGCTTCCGCTTCTCCCGGATCCACGTACTCTTGCTTGCCCCGCCACTGCCACTCTTGCTCCCACTCCTGCTCCATCTTGACGTACGGCTCGGGCTCCGGCTCGAACATCCGCGGTTGGGGTTGGGGTTGCAGCTGATGGTGGTGTCCGTAGGGGTGATGGTGGTGGTGGTGGGGCTGGACCGGGCGCGGGAGATGGGGGTACCCAAACGGGGGTGGCGGACGCAACTGGGTTGTGCTCCGAGCGTCCCCGTAATCTGCTGCCATCTGCAATGAAAACACACGGAACGAGGATTATTACCCCTGGAGGCACGTCCGGAAGCATGATTTCGGCAACGTGGATCACGCGGCGAACGCGCAGAACAACCGGAAGCAGCTCCAAAGGCGCGTTGGGAGGCAAAAAACCGGAACGTACATAACGTACATAACGCAGCATACCCGCAGCGACGCCAACTCCCTCTTCTTGATCATCGTCCACGCGCCCGTCGCCGGCAGCTCCTCCTCGCGGTCTTCGGTGAGGGTATACGCCATCATCCCGGCCATTGTGACCGTTCTCTTGTACCTCTCTTTGAGGTCGTCGGTACTCATGTCCACGAGATCTTCGGCGGCCAGGCTCGCAAGGGACGGCGGCAGTAGCCTCCGCTCCCCAAGGGGGTGCTGCCCCTTCAGCGCTGCCAAGGGGACCCCGTGCAGCTCCGGGCCCGGTGCCTCGGTCCCCACGAGCGCGCTGGGCGGCCTCTCCGGGGCCTCCACGCAGACGGTACAAACGGAGATCCCTTTCAGGATCCCATCCGTGGCCTGCCGGTGCCCCGAAGTCCAGTAGACGCGGTCCAAGTGTTCACGGGCGGCGGAGGCGGATTGCGCGTTCTTGACGCCGCAGGCCAGCAGACCCTGCACCGCGGTCGGGCGCACCTGGCTGTGCAGCAGGGTGGCAGCAGCAGCATCCTTCCGACCACTGGCGTCCGCGCTCAAGCACACTCGGTAGTGCTTCTCCAGCCGTCCCAGCGTCACCCCATAGTCCGCCAGTCCGGACTCCAGAACCTGAAGAACGCGAAAAACACACAAATGTCCTCCAGAAGCATGTCCGGAAGCAGAGAACCGGCACGCGGATCACGCGCATAACGCGGCGGACGCCTCTAGAAGCATGGTCGGAGGCACGCAAAACACAACGCATGGGACGTGAAGAACACCTGCATGTCGTTTGCGTATTGCGCGCTGTCTTTGTAGTGCTCGAAGCGCGCCGTCTTCGCCAAGATGGACTTTTGGGGACCCACTGCTCCTTCAATCTTGAAGCCCACGCTGCCCACTCCGCCCGCCTTCTCTTTCCCCTTCTCTTTCCCCTTCTCTTTGCCCTTCTCTTTGCCCTTCGGCTTCCCCTCCTTGGCCTTCCCTTCCTTCCCCTTTGCACCCTCCACCACCACAACGTCCTGCGCCGCCGCTGCCAGCTCCTGCTTCTGCTGCCCAATCGCCTCCCCTTCTGCCTCTAGCTGCTTCTCCTTGTCCTTCTCCTTCTCCTTGTGCTTCTCCTTTTCTTTCTCCAAAACGGTACTCCTTGCGGCCTTCTTCTCCGGAGTGGGCGCCCGCTGACTTCCACTGGCGCCGCTGGCGCTGGCACTGCTGGTGCTGCTGCTGCTGCTGCTGGAGGAGTCGTCTTCCTCCTCCTCCTCCTCCTCTTCTTCTTGCGGCATGTCCTCCGCCCAGGCCCAAAACCGGTCCTATGCAGCTAAAAAGAAGGTACAGAACACGGATAACGCAGGACGTGCATCCAGAAGCAGGGGTGGAGGCAAGAAGCCGGAACGCGCAAAACGCGGATAACGCGCGGAACGCTCCCAGAAGCGCGTTCGGAGGCAATGATGCAGCACGTCATGAACGTAGAAAACACAGCCTAGGCCCCCTTGAAACTAGAGGCACACGTGCAACGCATTGCCATACCCTCTTGTACTTGAACCACTGATCTTGCTTGCTGCGACAGTCGCAGACCTGGGGCAGGGCCCCCTTCTTTGCGGTCTTCGGCACCTTGACGTGGTACAGCTGCACCGTGGTCAAGTAGAAGGCCTTGCCGTCTTCCCAACCATCCGGCAGCTTCTTCCGCTTCTTGGCCCTCTGCTCGACCCACCCGCACCAGTACCCCGCTGTGCAGAAAAGAATGCAATCAAGAGAGCAGAAGCATGGGGAACCAAATCAAGGGGCAATGTCGAATAAGCATGTGACGGACAAAACGAACGAGGACAACGAAGGTTGCATGTTGCGGGCACATAAATGTTTGTGCTTTCAGCTGGAAAACAACGAAGCTCATCTGGCCCGCCTCCTTCGGCTTCCACTTCTCCAACGCTCCGTCAGCCTTCAGCCACTGCTTACAGTTGTTGGGGTACAGCGGGGTGGTCATTTTGTGAGAAGAGGGCCTCTGGGGCAAAGGGGAAGACGAACAGAACGCGGCGAACGCAGCAAACGTACCTCAAGAAGCACGGGCGGAAGCACCGAAGCGGAACACGGAAAACGCGGGCGACGCGCGGCACCTGTACAACGCTCAGAACGATGGAAGCAGAGGCAGAGGCAACATGCAAAGTGCTTCTCTCCTTGAAAATGGATGAACCGCATGAAAACTCATGCGCGAGTGCGTCGGGCCACCTCAAAAACCCCCGGAAGCGTCGTAAAAGCAAGGGTGTTTTTCCCGACCCCTAGAAGCGCCCATTTCGTCATCTACGTCGTAGACAAAGGAATATGTGGGAACACTATTTGTTACCGGGTACAATATGCGGGTACATGTGTACCCGCATAACGGAACGTTTAGAACATTGTCAGAACATGTGGGGAACAAAACCGTGTACCGGGGTACAAAAAGCGGTAACACATGTTCCCATGTACCCATTTGTTGTCGACATACCATGGTGTTGCGGTTCCATCCCCAGCCAGAGCCTTCGAGGGGTGGCAGCAACAGGGGTCGTTAGCTCTTGCAGGGGCCAACGTTAGTGGGAGCTTCCCGACCGGGTACTTCCCCCAACGGCCTATGACCACTAACCTGCATGTCCGCGGCTACACGTTGTGGTAAACGCCGAAGCACTTCACGTGGAGAGGGTCGCCGCACCCACTGCACATCCAGTTTGTCTCGCCGCCGCACTGTTTGCACCGCATGCGCACCTTGTCGCACTGCACCGGCACATGCACCAGGCCTCCGATTGGCCGCTCAATGTCCGGAAACACGGCCTTGATGGTGAGCCATTGAAACTCACCAAGTGTCAGGCTGGGTTGGCGCACGCCCAGCACATTGGAAGCCGTGTAGGCGTTCACCGCGGCATAGCGCATGACCAGGGCGCGCACTGCGGCACTCCATGTGCGCATGCGATTGGTCTCGCGCAGCTTTAGTGCCAGCTGGCTGCAAACGTCCACACCATTTGATGCTTGACGGTACACTTGCACTACCGTTGGTAGTTCAGAACCACGCTTATGGGTGGTGAAGTGTCCAACCACCTCGCAGTTCGTGAGCATTGGCACCACCTTGCCCGCCTTGCTACCCACCTTTGGGCTTTTGAATGCATACAAGGAGTACCCAGCCTTCGTGTGGCCCACACGATATGCTCCCTCCTTAAGTCCTTGTCCCGCTGCCGGCACGCCTTTAGTATTTTTGGGTACCAAAAAGAGAAATGGTATCTCCCGGCTTGCTAGGCTATCCGCCGTTTTGTGGCTCCCGAAGAAGCTATCGCACACTAGTGTTGTGTCCCGCGGCAATTGGTCAGCCCAGTAATTTGTAATTTCGCTTGCCGTGAAACGAGCATCGCACTTGTACCGGCGGGCACCCCGCAGCCTGCACTTGCCCTTGTAGATGTACATGTCTAGTACATAGGGCTCCGTGGCGTCGGCCAAGACGTACAACTTTATCCCCGTCGCATGGGGTTTGCGAGGGATGTACATCCTCATTGGCCCCTTCCCCTTGTGGGGGGCTATGGCCTCGTCACCAGCCAGAAAAGCCCCCACGATCCATGCTGCAGCCCAGTGTTTGCTGCATTTGGCCACTAGTTCGACCACGTTGGGTCGCGCGTAGCGGTGTAGTTCCCAGAACTTGCGGCGCGACAGCAACCGACTAAGACGGGGGTTGTAGGCAGCGGCGTCGGGGTCCCAGATGTCATCAATCCGGGTGGGATTAACCAACCCCAGAGCCAGCCGCATGCAAAAGTAGTTCGGCACGTATCCGGTGAGGTGCTATTTGCCCTTTTTGATGAGTGCCTTTTCCATCAGGTGGAGAACGGGGTCGGTCATGTATTCCCAGACCTCTAGGGGGCTACGCGCTCCTTCAAGGACGCATTGGCCACGCCTAGGTTCACCCGCACCGATTTGGGTGATACACTTCCTTGCACGGAGGGGGCCACGTTTCCATCGCATCCTTTCCTAGTGGCAAAAGAATAGCAATCTTGGTTCGGTGGGGAGCATTGACCTGTGAACCTGCGGACCTGCATAGTTGTTCCAAGCATTGACCTGTGAACCTGCGGACCTGCATAGTTGTTCCAAGCACTGACCTGTGAACGTGCGGACCTGCATCTTCCGTCTCAGTCCCTACCTGCCCTGGCACGCTTTGCACGAAGTGATCGGTTGGTTCATTTTTTTCCACCAAACATTGTGCGGTCAGTCCAAAGAAGAGTGAATAAACTGAGTAAATAATGCCATTCAGGGGTCACGGTTAGGCACCCGGTCCGTGCGCACTGCTTGTTGTGCAAATTGTGCGCACTACTTTGCCAACCTATTCACGCACAGCACAAACGCGCTGTCTACGCGGATCGCGCGCGCACTGCACACACACACACACACACGCATAAGTCCACTTCCACCCTCACGCCTCATCGGTCTTCTCGGGCTGCGTCAGCAGCGGGGGTCCCTTCGCGGGCGGGGTTTCTTGCCGTGACCCTTGAACTGCGGCCAGCAGAGCCGCTTGGCGGGCCAGGAAGGCCGCCTCCCGCTTCTCCTTCTTCTCCTTCTTTGCAGCCTGCAGAAACGTCGGGGAACATCAGATGTTACTGGGTACATCACGTGGGTACACGTGTACCCGAACAGCAACGACGTTTAGAACGTCGGGGAACACTATTTTGTTACCGGGTGCAGTATCAGGGTACACGTGTACCCGGACGACAGCGACGTCGGGGAACACTATTTGTTACCGGGTACATTATCCGGGTACACGTGTACCCGGACGATAGCGACATTCAGAACGTCGGGGAACACCGGGTACATTGTCCGGGTACACGTGTACCCGGACAACAGCGACGTTCAGAACGTTTAGAACGTTGGGGTACAGCGGGTACAATTCGGGGGTACATGTGTACCCCTTTTCCTGCACACACAAGAAGTTGGACCTACCTGTGCCTTCTCTTTGCTTTTAGGATCCGTTTCTGCTTCCTCCTTGTTTTCTTGCTCTCGGTCTGCCTCTGCGCCTGCCTCGGCTGCAGCTCCGTCTGCCGCGTGCCCCTGAAAAGACACACAAACACAATAGTGCAATAGTGCAACAGCCAAAACAACCCACAGTGGTGACCATGTCACCATGACACATACTTTCTGCTCGTCGTCCATTGCAGCACCCTGGACTTCACCTTCAGCTCCTTCTGGGGCATGGCCCTGGAAACATAGACGCACAGAATTTTGCATCAAAACAACCGGGGCGAACAGCAGCGACCCGGCCACATACCATCTGTTCGTCCTCAGCCTCTTTTGCCTCTGTTGCTTCTGCTTCTCCTTCGTGGGCGTGGCCCTGGAAACACAGAGACACGAATTTTGCATCAGAACAACCGGGCAAACAGCAGCGACCCGGCCACATACCGTCTGTTCGTCCTCAGCCTCTTTTGCCTCTGTTGCTTCTGCATCTGCTTCTAACTCAGCTTTTGCACTGTGCCTCTGGAAACACACATACACATGATTGTGAAAAGGAATAGCTAAAGGCAGCGGCAACGGCACCGGGACACATACTTGCCGTGGGCCAAAGCCCGTAACGTTATGGTCAGACCCGGGCAGCCACTCCATGGTGATGAGCTCAACATTCGGGCACTCGGTGCACAGCTGCGGCGCTGACTCCACATCCCACTCCATCCGACAGTTCGGACACATCCGCACGACTTCATGCTTGGCGGTGTCGTCCTCCATGGCCTGCTGGATGTCCTCTGTCTTGGGCTCGGGAATGGCGTCGGGTGTGGGGTGGGCCGCGGGGTCTCCGCTCCAGTCCCCGTCCTCGGGGGGCATACTGGGGTCATACTAGGGAGCCTGGGGGTCCTGGGGGTGTTCCGCTTCTGCCCTCAGCCTCCCGCGGCGTGCTGCCTCCGCTCTTGCCTCCGCCTCCTCCCTCTCCGCCACCTCCTGTTGCTCCTGCCGCCGCTCCTCGATCTCCAACTCGATGTGCTTCAGCCACCGCCCGCACTTTGTCCGCAATGCCACCAAGTCCTCGATGGCCAGCTCGCACATGTCTGCCATCTCGTACCCGAACATCGCGCTTTTGTCGCTGCGCCCACTCATGCCACTGGCCACGCTTCCCACTTTCCTGCGGCGTCTGTCGGGTGGGACCAGGGGCTGTTGGTGGTGTTGATGCTGGTGGTGGTGGTGCTGCTGCGGCTGCTGGTGCTGCTGTTGCTGCCGCTCGTGGCGACGGAGGGTCTGCGCGGTCAAACCCGGGGGGCTGTGGACGGAGGACTCGGGGCTCCCATGCTGCTCGTCGTCATCGACGTTGAGGTCCTCCTCCAAGTCCTCGGTCCCCCCGCACCCTGGGCACACTGCCACTTGCTTCAGGAACTCCACTGCAGACAGAAAAAAAACGAAAACAAGAGGGAACACGTGTACCCGCACATTGTACCCGCTAACAAAATTGTTACCCGACGTTCTCTGCGCCGGGTACAAGTGTACCCGCTAAATGTACCCGGTAACAAATGTGTACCCACGTATTGTACCCGGTAACAAATTTGTTCCCCGACGTTCTTAGCGTCTGGTACACGTGTACCCGCGAAATGTACCCGGTAACATATTTGTTCTCGACGTTCTTAGCGTCGGGTACACGTGTACCCGCTAAATGTACCCGCTAACATATTTGTTCCCCGACATTCCCAGCGTTCCCAACACGCACACCTGCGTACATGAATGCCCCCGACCGTGGGCAGTCCTCCTCCGACTCAACGATCTCGCTGGCCTTCTTGCGCCCGAACCTGTATTCTCCGCGCACGCCGCAGGCCCTGTCCAGCACATCTGCCTCAGCCTCAGGTCGTGATGAGACAGGCCGACAGCAGGGAACGCCGGTGTCCCTTGTTCGACCGGCTGCCCGTGTCTAGGCAAACACGATAGTGCTGCTTGACTTGGGCTGGTTTGATGCCGATGAGGTCCCCGAGCTTGTTGGTGAACTTCTCGATCCTGTGGGCGTGGCCCGCGCTGGCGACCGTCCTCTCCTGGCGGGTGCCCCCTACCGGCACACTCCTGGCACCCCCTGTCTTAGAGGGTTCGACGTTTGCGAACCGGCATAACTTATTGACCGGAATCGCCTTGCCCTTCGTCTTGAGCTGCTCCTCTCCCTCTTCTTCTCTGCCCTTCCTCTTCTTTCTGGGCTTCTCTTCCTTTTCGGCCTCCTCTTCTGCTTTGTCCTTCCTGTGCCTCTTCTTTTTCGTTGTTTCCTTTTCCTCTTTTTCTTTTCCTTTGTCGTACCGCTGTGCACTTAGACTCCCCTCTGCCTTGAATTCTGTTTCCATTTTCGTTGCTTCCTTTTCCTCCTTGGGGGCCACCTTCCCCTTCTTTGCACTCTTTCCCTTTCCCTTTCCCTTGACGTCCTCCTCTTCCTCGCTCTTGACCTCCTCCACACTGTTTGACGACTCCCCGTCCTCCTTCTCTTCTTCCTCATTCTCATCGCCGAACAACGAAAGGATAGGGGTCGAGGAACAATGTGAAACAAAGTGAGACTATCCATAGGAAGGCGGGCATACCTGGAGGAGGCTGAAGAAGAAGAAGCGGAAGAGGATGATGACGATGAGGAGGACTCATCCTCACTGCTGGAGTCCCCCTTCTTCTTCTTCTTCTTCTTTTGGGGCTTGAGGTCGACAAGGCGCCAAAGCGAGACGACACGCTCTCGGCGGCAGTGGTGGAGCCCAACTCGCCTACACAAGGAAACGTCCGACGACGAAAGGGGGAAGGCAGGAAAACGGGGTCAACGGGATACATGTCGGAAACACAAACGTGGGAAAGTAACAAGGAATACGAAAGGACAACCTGACATTTGTTGGTTTAGCTTGCGAGGCATTGTAGCTGACGGCGTCGATGAGGATGATCTCCCTCGTTGTTAACTGCAAAGAGGAGAAGAGGAAAAAGAAATGCGTGGAGGGAAAAATGCAAACCTAACACGAGGAGTGCAATGAACAAAGATACCTTGCTGATGGTGCCAAAGTGAACGCCCCCGCGGCTCTGCCTCTTCTGCACCAGCAGGGGCTTCCCCACCTTCAACTTCGCCGCCTCCACCACCTCCAAGGCGTGCTCCTTGGGGTTGTAGTCCGGGGGGAGGCATGGCATGGTGCAAGAAACAGGGTGCCTAGGAGAAGGGAGGGCAACCCAGGTGCACAAGGCACCTCTGAGTTGCACAAATGCGGGAATGAACAAACAGGACAAGAGGAAAAATGACAAAATGTGTACCGGGGAACACATGTACCCGCATATTGTACCCGGTAACAAAGTAATGTTCCCCAGCATGCCTGACGACGAGGACGTCGCAGAACGTCGTCAGGCATGTTGGGGAACATGTTGGGTAACATTTTACCAAAATGTGGGAACATTTTTAGTTTCACATTCAAAACACAATTTTTGGACCAAACCACCATTCTCAGCAGATCCAGCGCCCTCAAAAACCCCCCTACCCAACAAAAGCACAGGAGGTGACCGGTGACGTCGGGGAACATCCCGGGTGGTAGCCAAAGGAATATGTCGGAACATTTGAAGACGTATGCCGCCGCCGTACCGAATCCGAACCAACCTTCCAACGTAGGTGGGCAGCAGGGACAACAATTAAGTTTGGAAGACGCGTTGGCATATCGTCCTCCTTTCTTTTCTTGATCTCCGTAGCCGCCAATTGAGGACGCAATTTTTCCATCTTGGCATCTTGTTTACCCAACATCAATTTTAATCCGGCTAACTCCTTTGCCCTGTCCGATTCCATCACCGAGTCGTCGGATATCAAAACGGTATCTTCTATCATAGTGTTTCTCTCGTGTAGACTGGACATGACAGGAATGAAACAAACGGAGAAATGCCTAATGAAGAGGTATTAAGTTAAACTAGCGCCTTGAGCAAGCTCAAAACACGAGATTACCCACCCCCATGGAAGGGAGCTTACCCATGTCACGGCAAGTGCCACGTGCCATCGCCCCCCCGCCCCCTCATGTCATGGTGGTACAAGGGACATAGGTGACACCAGACAGGTGCACAAGCACAATAAAGCACAAGCACGCCTCCACAAAACACAAAACAAATTCATGCAAATTGCAACACGCTAGCCAACATCATGGTTCTGTAGCATAGCACAAGACAACACAACACAACACGACACAGCGGCGGCCCCGTGTGACACGACACACCCTATGTGGCGGCACCGTGGCACGGCACGGCCCAAGCCCCCCCCCCCCCCCCTCCGTGGCTGGGTAAGCTCCAAGGGCAGCGAAATGCCACCTTAATATTGCGAATACCTCCATAATGCGAACCCTATGTTTCAAGGGCACAAGGTAGTGGGACCTATGACGCTTCACAACAAAAATCCCAATCCTTGGCAAATGCAACCATTGATAGCATGGTGGTAAAGCATCATACGGGTAATGTTTCAACCACACAGGGGTGCACAACAAGGTGACCCTCGAAATGTCAAAAGGAGCACAATAGTTGTCACACAAAAGTTCAAACATCCATGCGCAAGCCCGTGTTTGTGACCACCTTTTCAATGGCCACCGAACCTGTGTATCCAAAAATAATCGCCATGCGTTCCCACTTGGAAGCCACTGTAAGGTAGAAGTGGGCAATGCACTGGCAGACATGATCAATGGGACAACAAGTTGATTAAGTGAAGTGAACTGAAACAGGCACAACTCGTAGTTACTTAACCTACCATTGCGTAATGCGCATGGCCACCATTGTCTAAAAAGATTGCGGCAGGAGCATAGCAGGAAAAAGCAGACAAACATTGACAATTTCCAATATGTGCCATTCAAAAAGAATTGTTCCAGTACCAGTTTGCACTTGTGCACATCGGTACAATCATGGTGGCATACCATTCATTGCATTGGTTGTCCATGGGTTGGACCGAATTGTCGAGCTCTTCCTGTGCATCAAGAAATTTTATTTGTACTTGGCAGGCCAATTCCGTGATTTGCTTCTTCACCAACTCTTGTTTGTGAGCATTCGAAGAGTTGAAGAGCTCCTTTTGTGCTTGGATGCCGTGGAGAAATTGAATGACCAAGTCAAAAAACTTGAGGGCAGCATAGAAATTGGGGGAACTCCCAAAAAACTTTTGTGTTTTAAAAGTGGGGATGGGAAAGTCACTCGCGAATGACCTTGCGGACCTTTGATGCACCATCATGAAATGTAGTTATTCGGGCGAAATTGCTTTCAGGTAGACCACTCCAACTCAGTGAGAGCCATTTTCTCGTTCTCATGCTTGTACATTTGTAAATATTCTATCACCACGCGACAAATGGCGAATGGCAGCTTGTCAAGTTGCCATTTGCGGCGGTTGGTTTAGCCACGGCCACGTACAGGCCTCTTTCGACCTTTGATTTTAAATTTGAGAGTACTGTTTTGTTTGTGAAACAAGTTGTCAGTGAGAGTGGCACACTGGCAAAGATAAAGCTGATCGCACGGCCATTACGAAGACTGGCAAACTCTCCTGTTCGGGAATCGAACTCAGGTCGTCGAGTTGTTAGTCAAGTGTTTTACCGCTCAACTATGCTCCAGGGATAAAAACACATGCTGTTGGCGCGGCACCACCCAATCTCTTAGGCTCTGCCACTTGCCCCCAGTGTGTTGATATCCCCTTCCTCGCTTCGTCGTCCGTTGTTCTGTCTCAGTCCGGTGGTGTATTGTAGGGCACCATCCCCCTTGGTCGTCGCGGCTTTGCTCGCTCCTGTGCCTCGGATTAAGCTGTCGTTGTAATCGCCGCGAGGACAAGCGGCTATTCGACAGTTGCAGTACGAAGACTGGCAAACTCTCCTGTTCGGGAATCGAACTCAGGTCGTCGAGTTGTTAGTCAAGTGTTTTACCGCTCAACTATGCTGAAACACACAACTGAAACTGAAACACACAAAACATGTATGGCTTGGAAAACCTTGCATGTCCTGCCCTCAGCTCGTTTTCGCTTTACCTTAATCTCACTACATGTATGTAACACATATGCATTCAGGTCCATCGTGTAACATCGCGCTTTGAAATGCGAAAGCAGTTTTGATTTCCTTTCCAAGATCCCCAATGCGGCAGACAAGGAGCGGCAGTCACAACACCCTCCCAGTGTCCATGATGGTGAGGAGTAACAGGTAAAATCCTTTTGGTGCTCATCACGCGGTTGTCATGTGAGCACCCCATGCTTTTGTTGTACTTTTATGCCGTTTGCAAGGGAAGGAGGGTGCTTCCATGCAACACTTTGACTCGGAGGTAGGCAGGTGAGCACAAAAAAAGATCCAAAAATGAGCAAAAATCGGCTCTAGGGTGTGCAAAAAAAATCCAAAAATGACCACACACAGCCTCTGAAGATGCACTTATAGAGGCGCCCCAAAAATAGCCCTTTAACCATAGAGACGCAACATTTGGGTCCGAACGAACGCGTAGCAACTTTAAGGGGGCTGTTTTGAGCCTTGTGGGATTAGGAGGGGCAACTGATGAGTTCCAGAAATGCAATGTTTCCAATCTGCCTGGGGCCATCCTGCACGAGCTGATCATGAGTTAGTAGCACAAACATAGCGGCCGTGCGGGTCCTTGGACCATTGAATGCAAAGTGAAAGGAAACGAGCAAATGAGCGAAGTTAAGTATTCACATAGAGAGATGACTTTGCAAGGGCTCCAGAATGGCAGGCATGGCATTAAATAGCAAACCGGCAAAAAGATAGAAATGCAGGGCATGTCCTCATTGAAGGAAGGGAGTCATGGTGTGACTAAGATGCCTCCCTTGGGCTATGACAGTAAGGACTCAGCCGTGGGACCTGGGTATAAGGTGCAAACCTGCAGAGTCCGGCGCAAGGGGGCTTTTGGTTGGCGGCGGTTGTTGCTTGGTGATTGATGGTTGGCTGGCGGTTGGTGGTTGGTGGATGCTAGCGGTTGGCGGTTGGTGGGCTCTTGGGGCGGTCCTTAGGGGTCGTCCTTAACAAAGAAAAACCCGGTTCCTTAAGGACTGCTATGGGGGAGGGTACTGAGCCCATCGTCAAAGGCAGTTCTATTAGCGATGGTAAACGGTCCATGGTGGTTCACCACCAAAAATGCTGGGAAGCCCTGGAGGTAAATACACAGTGCGATGCCATACCTTTTGCGTGATGCGTGAAGGGTGCAATGGCATTGAATGCGCTTGTGCACAAGAAAAATCATACTCGGCGAAACATCATCACACTACGGTTGCAGAGGCAGATCCTAGTGCGCGAACCAATGGCTACGTTCATAACGTGACATCACCGTCTCGTTAAGAGGCATTTTTTTTTCCTCTTAGGGAGCAACACTGGGGCACGAAAAGCTTCCCTCGCTTTTTGCTAATTCATTGGTATGTTGGAGAAATTCTAATTTTTCGAAGACCCACGAATCTCCCACTGCTGAGGAGCTGCCCATTCCGGAGGGAGATGGGAAGGCACTGGTTCTTTCACCAAGCCCCCCCCCCCCCTATTTTGAGGGTGCTGGATCCAAAAAGAAGCATGGTTGGGCCTCAAATTCCTCCTAGACACTTGTAACTTCGCAAGTGACAACTCTTTGATCCCAGAAGCACAACATGCAGCCGAACACCAGTGTATCACCATACAAGTTGAACAATGAAGAGGTATTATTCCTTTTGTGATCGAGAATATTTCCTCTTCCTCATGGCAGGAGCAAATCACTGACCGCATGCCTCGGGCTGTTCAATCTCTCAACATCACAGATATGCCAATATGGGAACATATTATCAGGATTTGGCCACACCAAGCGGATAGTGTGGGTGAGGGTTGGTGCAAATTCACAAGCAAAACACAACCTCAAACCTTTGCGAAAAAGATGAAGTTATGCCCCAACGAGCCTTGCTTCCAGCAACACAACCAAAAAAGGCCTCTGAAACAAAACATTAAGGCGCAACAACTCAACGGAGTCAAAATGAAGGGTTCGCACGCGAAAATTTCTTGAATTGTAATGAACGCATTTTCATTGTTACAATATGTGCGTCCAAGGCGAATTCGTTGCAAAAAAAATTCTGAACGGTACTTCCTAAAATCGCGACACCGGGCTACTTTATATCCAATATCGGCGGCCTGTGGTAGGGTGACTTGTCGAAGACTCAGGCTTGGTCAAATGATGTGGGAGATACTGCGTGGCTCACGGTCGTTCTTACCGAGTGACGTCATCGATGAGTTGGCTAAATCCGAAGGTATCAGTGTGTAGGGCTTGATCCACGCTACTCATATATTCCTTTATCTAGGGCGGTAACAGGGTCAAATTTGGGGTAACAGGTCATTTTTTTCAAGTTGGGTTATATGGGGGTTTTTTGAGGTGCCTGACCTTGGTAACATAGTGTCACCGTCTCATTCAACACATGTGACAGGAAGAATTGCAAAGTTTGCCTTTTTGTGCTTGTTGTTCGCAAGTGTTATCCGGAGAAACGCGTTTTCTCCGGATAAGGGCTTATCCGGAGAAAATTGGCGCCGAGGCGCCAGAACAGCCGCAGAACAGCCGCCAGAGTCAAAAACGTGGGATTTTCCTAAGTGCGCTGGCGCTAGCGGCTGGAAATTTGAGAGACCGCCGCATTACCACTCAACTGCTGCAGCGCTGATACCACTGGGAAAATTATTTCATATGGATTTGTCTAGGGAAAAGTGAAATTTTAAAAAAACCAAAGGCCCCGGGCCAAGCCCGGGGCCACACTGACCGGAAACTCACAATGGGGCTTGCACACAACATTGCACGACACATGTCCACACCTGCAATGCCTTACAATCAGGTTTGGGGGTGTGGGACAAGGTGGAAGTGCCCTTTTATTGGACCCAAGAGTGTTTTTGACAACCGATGGTGCAAAGGTGTTAGGGGGGTAACTTGGCGCCACCGTGGTGTTTTTCCAATCCGTTTGGACCATTGAAAAGCCTAAGGTGTCTACTTTTCAAATATGCATGGCCGTGCTAGGCCGACTCACACCGGCTTGGAGCGGTCGGACCGTCATTGGTCGGAGGTCGGTCAAAAAAATGACAAAAATTCGGTCAAAAATTCACCGAAGCATTTTTCTAGAAGCTCATAACTGGTGGACGGTGGTAGACCTAGGTGTCCATGATCTTTGATCATTGTAACCCACTCCTTCTTCAAGACAGGTTTTTCACGGGCTTGTGCTCGTTTGGAGGGAACCGTGTGCCCCGTGTGTTCTAGGTTTACTTTTGTAACCTTCGAAGGGCTATCCTCATTAGGACGGCTGCAAATAACACGACAAGAACACTTAGTTTTAATTTCCTTGAAGTCCCCACAACTACAATCAACGAAAACCTGACAATCGAAATAGCACAGGCCATCGTTGGACAACTGATACCACTGAAAATAAATGGGATTATTCTCAATAGCCAACAATCAATTTGTCAATCACCCTTGAGGGTGCACGGTGCAGATGCAATTTGTGAACTGGTCGGCTGAGCAAGGTAAGTGGTCCAGTCCACCTATTCAAATGCCCCCATGCCAACTGCAGTGGTGTCCCCTGCCAGAACATTTGTGGTAGTAACTTGCCGCGCTCGTCGGTGATATCTTTTTTGCCAGCTCATGGCGGAGCATTTGGGCATCCGTGTTGGGTGGCACGGAGAGGACCTCTTCACCAGATTCAACCATCCTCGGATTCAAAGAGTTGGATGACCACGTCAGTGACAGCAGAATCAGGAGCCACCAACAACACAAACAAGAAACAGGTGAGTAAATGTTTGCCTTTGGGCAACACGCTTTCGCTTTCCTTTGAAATGCATTTTGCCTTTCTGTTCTAATACAAAGCTATTGTACTGCCCATCAACCCGCGATGTGGGACCCACCGCACCGTTCATCCTCAATGCGAACATACCGCATTTCCTTGGGTCCAGGGCTGGGATAGGACTTTCGTTGGTGGGTAGTCAGTAATCAGTATGCTTACGAGTGCGTCGGTTGACACGTCATAGACGTAGAGGTTTCCCATCAGTGGTTGTGGTCTGCAGAATTTAGCACGCACCGCCTCGTGTAGGTAGGATAGGTCAGGTCCCCTAGGTTGCCCAAGGACATTCGGATTTTGAATGGTGAGTTGAAGTTTGAATGGCTCTTCGTCCTCGTTTGCAGCTGCTGTTTGCTATGTTTTTATTTCGTTGAAATAGTGGGTTATCACCTGCTCGTAGTATTCCTGTTTCTGGTCCTGAAGGACCAGTGCGGGGTTGTCCTCTTCACGTAAAAATAACCTATAAGAAGCTTCCCACCCCACCAACAGCAGCTTCGAACCCATTTCAAACCGGACAACCATGTGTCTATATCTATGTGTCCATCCATGCAAAAACTGCAAGAAATCAGTTAGTAGTTTTTCTGTGTTCAGCCAAAATGTGTCACAGTTGTTTGAACACAATGTTGGCCTCCAAACACACATCCACGGTGTACACACAGGTGTTTGTGGTATGCGTTTAGCAATAATCCGCCCTGTTCCGCGCAATTTGGTGCGATTGTCCGTATTCAGGTACGGAAGAATGTCGTGCAGCCAGATATCGGCGGGCAACGGCATACCTTTTCGTCCGTTGTCGGTGGTTGTCGTTGTTGTTGTGGTTGTCGATGGTTGTTGTTGTTTTGCCCGTCGAAATGGAACCGTCAGAGTTCCTTTCTTTTGGGAAAGCAGCTCACCAGGCATCCAGTCTATGGGGGTTATGGCATGTTGTTGTATGTACAATTCCAGAACCGCTCGATTTCGTAAATCCTTTGTGGTGATATTACACATCACTACATCGGCATCGTCGTATATAGACAGCAGTGCATGGACTTCAATGGTGGCTAAGAAGTCAGTGAGATGGCGCAAAATGGTTAGTGTGGTACCTCCAATTTCTATTCTTGGAAAACCCAGGCATTCAAAGCGGATTTGCCAATTTTCGTCGCTTATCTGCCGCTCTATTTTAAATGCGAGCAAATCAAGAGGCTTTTGCCGCCCTGAGGGGAATCTGCGCAATTCAAAAAAGGTCAAAGAAAAGGTGCTCCCAGGTGCCACGGATTGATAGTGGTGACACAGGTGTTCGATAAAATTGCAGAGCAATGCCGCCATACCATTTTTGTAAACTTTGACTGCCTGTTGATCGCCACTTTTTGTAGATTGGTGCATTTTCCTTTTATTTATGCAGTTTATGTAACCAGACATCAAACGTTTTCATGGAGATCGCTCAGGAAGTGTGTCACGGTCTGAGCAATGAATGTCCAAAACGTGTCACATGCTATTGGTGTTTGCACAAGTCCAGGTTAGGGTTAGGGTTAGGGTTAGGCTTAGGTTAGTTATACCACCACAACCATAGACCGATAGACATTTCGGTGTCCATTTATACGCCTCCAGGGACAGAATTGACAGGGTTGAGGAGGAACAGGGAAGAACAAGATTCAACATTGCGGTAACACGGGGGCCACTCCCCACCCCTACCGATATTCATGTCTCCTAATATGCTATAGATAAATAGACAGAATGCCAAGGCGAAATTCAATAGGTGAACAGGACAAACTGCCCTCCCTGTCCGCATAGACTTGTGCAAACACCAAAAACTCCGTTACAAAAGCGTGTGATGCGTTTTGGCACAATTTCTAATCGTAATCCTGACACATAGCAGAAAAACTGGGGCGCATACGGGGGTGAATTGTTCTCTGGCCACAACCATTTTGGCAGTGAGTACGGACACGAGCCTGAGCAGTTTTTGTCATTTTGTTTCCTTTTGTTACGGTTCTGCATATCAATTCCCGCATATCAACTGGATTCTTCCTTCGCAATTCCAACGTGCAGGGGGGTACTAAATATGTGGCGGGATTTATCACCACGAAAGACAAATGAATAATGCACGAAGACAGACGGCGATTCAATCCGCAAAATCCACGAAAAATATTTTCACAGCATGCAGTCTTCAATTCAGGCGAAACAAACTCCCAGCCTGTCACGCTTGATCAATATCTGTACAGACAATGGTATACGAGACCAGATCGTTCTGACACAGAATACGTGAGGAAGTACAGGTTTTGTGCAATTGTGACTGTGATGGCCCGCCAAATGTGACGCTTGCTTCATACCGGTAGAATGAGCTAGATGTCCGTACAAACAAGTATGTACGATACCAAGTCGTTCGACAACGGGTTTTGGCACACAATACGCAGCACGCCACTATTCACCACACCCCGCGTGGCGTCCCAGCCCCCCTCGTTCTGGGTTGTAACCACACACTTATATTTTGTTGTTTCCGCCACGCGGTCTGCATACACATCACCCCAACGTTCTCGAATATCCACGAATGCCAGACCATCAGCCAGGAGTACCCTATCAACACGGGGTTGGTTCCCTAACTGCATATGCAATGCTTGGACTGCACCAATGAGTGGTATGACCAACTGGTTCGGTAGAAGAGTCAGATACTCACCATTATCAGTCGACTCCTCTTGCATTTCCATCGGTAGTATTGGATTTTTCTGAAACAGCAAGTGGGAATCGTTTCTGCACCTCCTGTGCGCTGACTCCCAGTCTTTCCCCCATAGGTAAAATGCCCTTCAATCGACACGCGTTGAGTTTTTCATCGAACTTGAATTCAAACAACTCCAATTCACACAAATCCTGTAACAATCCGCCTGTGCTAACATTTCTGTTTGTGACACACTTCAGACGCACGTCACATGTGTTAGTACTGTCCACAAATCCATTCGCCTGTACCGACCCAAATATGCGAAGACGTTGGTCGGATACTGGAGGTACTAGATTAAGATTGTAGCTGTATTCGCCGGTTTTTGTAGTCACTGCGGCTGGAGCCCAAGGATAAATAGTGAACCCAAAAGGCGAACTACCCCCTATACCGTGTCCAATATTGGAACGACCAACTATCACATGGGTTTTGAGAAAAAAGGTGTCGATTTCAGTGGCTGACAAGGGATCGGGTATAGCATTATTGGATGTGGTTATATCGACAGTCGTACTAGCACTACCATTGTACGTGGCTTTTCTTTGCCCGTCGACTTTTATTTCGAGTGAATGTGCCACACTGGTTGCTGTTGTTGCTGTGGTTGCATGGCCAGCATTCGTTGCTGTGGTTGCATGGCCAGCATTCGTTGCTGTGGTTGCGTGGCCAGCATTCGTTGCTGTGGTTGCTGTGGTTGCTGCAGTTGCATGGTCAGCATTTGTTGCTGTGGTTGCATGGCCAGCATTTGTTGCGGTACCATTGAGATTGCCCGTAATAGTCCCTGTGACTGTCAGCCTGCCCGCCACCTTCACGGCACTGGTGTTGCCCTGTCCGTCTGTCGTGCCCCTCAGGGTGCCCACGTCCGCCAGCGTCACGGGGACGGGGTTGTTGTTGGCATCCTTGGCGCCCGACAGCGTGTGGACACCGGCAAGATTGCCACCGTCAAGGTCCAGATCCCCCGCCACCTTGACGGCACTGGTGTTGCCGTGTCCGTCTGTTGTGCCCTTCAGGGTGCCCACGTCCGCCAGCGTCACGGCGACGGTGTTGTTGTTGGCATCCTTGGCGCCCGACAGCGTGTGGACACCGGTAAGATTGCCACCGTCAAGGTCGAGATCCCCCGCCACCTTGACGGCACTGGTGTTGCCGTGTCCGTCTGTAGTGCCCTTCAGGGTGCCCACGTCCGCCAGCGTCATGGCGACGGTGTTGTTGTTGGCATCCTTGGCGCCCGACAGCGTGTGGACACCGGCAAGATTGCCACCGTCAAGGTCCAGATCCCCCGCCACCTTGACGGCACTCGTGTTGCCGTGTCCGTCTGTTGTGCCCTTCAGGGTGCCCACGTCCGCCAGCGTCACGGCGACGGTGTTGTTGTTGGCATCCTTGGCGCCCGACAGCGTGTGGACACCGGTAAGATTGCCGCCGTCAAGGTCCAGATCCCCCGCCACCCTGACGGCACTGGTGTTGCCGTGTCCGTCTGTCGTGCCCCTCAGGGTGCCCACGTCCGCCAGCGTCATGGCGACGGTGTTGTTGTTGGCATCCTTGGCGCCCGACAGCGTGTGGACACCGGCAAGATTGCCACCGTCAAGGTCCAGATCCCCCGCCACCTTGACGGCACTGGTGTTGCCGTGTCCGTCTGTTGTGCCCTTCAGGGTGCCCACGTCCGCCAGCGTCACGGCGACGGTGTTGTTGTTGGCATCCTTGGCGCCCGACAGCGTGTGGACACCGGTAAGATTGCCGCCGTCAAGGTCGAGATCCCCCGCCACCTTGACGGCACTGGTGTTGCCCTGTCCGTCTGTTGTGCCCTTCAGGGTGCCCACGTCTGCCAGCGTCACGGGGACGGGGTTGTTGTTGGCATCCTTGGCGCCCGACAGCGTGTGGACACTGGCAAGATTGCCACCGTCAAGGTCTAGACCCCCCGCCACCTTGACGGCACTGGTGTTGCCGTGTCCGTCTGTTGTGCCCTTCAGGGTGCCCACGTCCGCCAGCGTCACGGCGACGGTGTTGTTGTTGGCATCCTTCGCGCCCGACAGCGTGTGGACACCGGTAAGATTGCCACCGTCAAGGTCCAGATCCCCCGCCACCCTGACGGCACTGGTGTTGCCGTGTCTGTTTGTCGTGCCCCTCAGGGTGCCCACGTCCGCCAGCGTCAGGGGGACGGGGTTGTTGTTGGCATCCTTGGCGCCCGACAGCGTGCGGACACCGGCAAGATTGCCACCGTCAAGGTCCAGATTCCCCGCCACCTTGACGGCACTGGTGCCGCCCTGTCCATCTGTCGTGCGCCTTAGGGTGCCCACGTCTGCCAGCGTCACGGGGACGGGGTTGTTGTTGGCATCCTTGGCGCCCGACAGCGTGTGGACACCGGTAAGATTGCCACCGTCAAGGTCCAGATCCCCCGCCACCCTGACGGCACTGGTGTTGCCGTGTCTGTCTGTCGTGCCCCTCAGGGTGCCCACGTCCGCCAGCGTCAGGGGGACGGGGTTGTTGTTGGCACGGTACATTCCATCGGGAACCCGGTCCGGGACGGCGTGGATCGGACACTCCGACGCGGTCCTGGCACGAGTCAGCCGGCAGACACAAGTTTGGTGTCATTAGAACGGTTCCTGAAAGAACAGCATGTTGCATCACAACACATTCGAGCTTTTACAACACATCATCACGAAGAATAATGTTTTGTGGATGCGTGCTTGTAACTGTGCCGGACAAGTAACGTCAAATATTGCCAGTAGTTCACGTTTGCCTCCGTCGGATGGGTCCGATTCCACTTCAGCTGTGATAACATACTGCAGACAGGCATAAGCCAATGCTCGACCCCTAATCCCGTTCAGCACACTTGACTTTTTGGTTTTCATCCACACGGACAGCTGTTCACTGTTGATACAATCACGAAAAATGGAATCACATTTTTTGATGATGTTGACAGGCACAGCGCCGTCAGATATTGCTGCAACCACCGGATGTAGTCCTTCTATAACACGTCCAGGTGTTGATGATATATTTGGTGCAGTGTGGTCACTGTACTTGCGTTTCAATGGCAGTACAGGATCAGCAATCCTACGCATTCTTTTCAGGGTGCATAACTTTGCTGCAGCCTCACTACGGTGCCTTGCACCACACGAGCATGGCCATGACCGCATTTGTGATTGAATGGAATTGCTGTGGTGCATTTTGGCAGGGGTCAGATTGTTGTTGGGACGCTGATCGATGGGAAAGCCATTCAACACCACGCCACATGTGCTACAGACCAGCAGACCAAAGTGTGAGGTGCATACGGTGCTATGTGAACAGCCCAGCTGAGCAGTTTCACCTTGGCCATACAGCTGCACATTGTTGACATTGTGGTACTGCAATAATGGATTTTGCAGCTGTGAATCGAATTGGGTATGACGGTGTACCGTCATACCCGTTATTTGGTGATCTGATGATACATGCTGCCTGCGTCGTACAACCAGTCTAGCAGTGATCATTTTTCTGCACACACATTGTTTTCAGTTGATGCAAACGCAGGCAATGAAAGGCCAGCAACACACGTCTACGAGTGTAAATTTCTAAATTAGATTCCTCCTCACGGAGAATGAGATTGGCACGTTCTTGTATCTGTTGTTGTACCGTAACCTCCGCCTTCATGTCACTCTCTTTGATGTCTATAGGCAATGATTCGTGTTCCAATATCTGCACTTCGCCACCTGCGTTGGTGGCCGCACTATACCATTTGCCAATGTGAAGGTGCTGTACCCGGACAGTGGGCAAGGGTGCATCACATTGCACTGCATTACAATCAACTACGGGTGGTGGAAAAACATGGTCTGGCTGATCAGTCAATGAGATGAAAATTCGTGGCATGCCCTTGTGTCTGTTCTCAACCACAACATACCCCCCGTGAGTGGTAGTAGTGGTGTTACCAGACACCAGATGTGCAATCAAAAATTTGTCAATTGGTATACGGGTTGCTGCTGTCTCACCTGACCGGCGGCATACCAGTGTATTGTCTTGCCCAGCAGCTACAATTAGCATGATGATTTTATATCATGCAAAAAGGGATTATATATATAAGATGCAATGTACATCACAACTCCGAATGATAACACGGTCCAACTGCATGTTCAAACAGCCGAGGAGACACGGCTGATCAGGGAGGGTTTGCATGCTTTTTGTGAACGCAACGCACGATGGATTCACAACGATGACACAAACATTTTCACCATCCCCAGAGCAATATATGAACAATTATACAGTGGCATCAATGGCAGCAGAAAGCAAAAAAAGCAAACTGTTAACAAACATAAACCAATTGCAAACACCAACAACACTACCACCCGTGCAACACAGACAAAATGTACAGTAAATAGGTCATATGGCACACAGACCTCAGAGAATTTGCCGATTTGTGTTGAACAACATGATGCTGCTGTGCAATCTTCCCTACCCGGTTCGCCTAAGACCACATCGAAATCCAAAGGCTGCACTGAATCCAAATCCAAAAGGCAGACGGCTTCTGACGACGTGATGACAGTTGCTTCGGGGTTCTCAGACTGGCACGTGTACAGCAACAAGTATTAATGTACACGTACACAGCGGCGCTTGCTCGGATTTCGGCTCTGATCATCACGTTGTGGACTCTGTTGTCTCTTCTTCTTCACAGTGTGTCTATGCTCCGTGGGAGCGTTGCTGACAAAATGTACACTTGTGTGTTGACACTCCACAAACCCACCATTGTTTGGCAGTGCACTGACGTGGAACCCAATCTGCATCAATCAAGTAAAAAAAGGTGGGCAGACCTGATGATGCAAATTTCAGCTGAACAATTGCATCTCACTGTGACAGGTGTACTGTGTCTTGCACTGCTCCTAAATAACCACAAATCGCAAACAAAACCGCTTGTTGTACTAGCATTTGTTCTATTGCTAATATTATCACTGCGAGTCCTAAATGAATCTGAACACAGGGTAAGTGTCAATGCGTACCAACCCGAACCCCAACTCACAACCGTGCACACACATGCAAATGGAAATGAGGAAGCTGATCAAGCTGACACGTATGATGATGACAGGTACAGAAGCGATGATGTTACTGATATTCACTATGCACCAAAAATGACACCAAGCACAATGTGTCAGACAAGTAACGCGAGACATCAGCGAGCAACCGGTTTGTACGGTCGGGCCTCCTACAGCGAGCTACGTCACAGAGGACGCCGCAAGGCTGTCATACTCAATGAACAACGCGCCTTGCATTGATGGACAACAACGACAGACACACACAGAGCACTCCAAGCGTGGCAATGCACCAGGTTAGGTTAGACGGATTAGGTGAATCGTGACGAAATTTTTGTGAGATGGGCGGCGATGGTGTCAGATGTTTCGCAAGTACCTTTTGTATGGATTGCAGTAGATGCAACGTTTCCGCACGTGTGGTTAGGAGGCTACAGCTTATGCGAATGGCGCCATGCAGAAATTCCATCGGGATTGCACAAGCGATCAAAACCCGTGATGGGACTGTGTGTGTAGAATGACATGCACTTCCAGCACTAACCGCAACACCCAGGTTTGCCAGGTCAGTCAGTATGACAGAGCTCCGTATATTTTTTACACAGAATGAAACATGGTTGCTGGAGCGCTTTGTGGGATGACCTGTAAACATGATCAGTCCACGTTGCACAAATGGTATAAGTACATGGCGAATTTGGTTGCAGATTTCCTGCATTCGACGCATGCCACCGTTCTCAGCTGCAGCAACAACTTTGCTAATCACAACGGCGGTCACCACAATATGCCGCGGATGTTGTGTGCCTGCACGCAAACCATGCTGTTGTGACCCACCGTGCAACACAGGTCGCAGCATGCTGCCATCCTTGTAAAGTAACAACCCTATCCCCTCTGGTCCATGAAATTTGTGAGCAGAAAGACTAACGTAGTGTACAAAATGCAATGGATCATGTGGCCCCATACGGATATTGGTATGACCTATTGCTTGCACAGCATCAACGTGGACCCAGACAGTCGTGATTTGTGAAATATACTGTGTAATGTGCTGCAAAACGGACGTGTCCTGAATTGTACCTATCTCATTGTTGACCAATATAACGGAAAACAGAACACGTTTTCCGAGCAATCTGGCGGATGCATCATGCAGTTGCTGTATGCAATCCTCACGGTTTAGGGAACCATCTGATTGTACGGGCAGCAACAACGTGTCTGCTTTTGTATTCTCCAGACAGCGAAATGTGGCATCATGCTCAACTGGTGTGGACACAATGATATCCCAGTCACCGTGCAGGACAATGTTGCTGGACTCGGTGCCACCTGATGTGACCAGAATTTGGTCACCATCAACCCCCACTAATGTTGCAATTGTTTGCAGAGCGGCAGCCTTGTGTGCAGCTGCATGCCAGCCCCGTGGATTGTTGCTATCCACATTTCCCCAAATGTCCGCCACGTCCAATCCTACCAATGGCCATGGACGTGTGGTTGCAGCATTGTCGAAATACGACATCATTTTATTTCTTAAAAGGGTCCGCCATGTCCGGAAAAGTTACTCTGTCAGCTTTCTGTGCCCTGATATTATGTGCCACGTGCGTTCTGGTGATATCACAGCTACTCGGCAGTGCATGTCCTGAGAGGGTGCACAAAGTGACAATGTTTGTACAACAGCGACAAGACAAAAACCACAAGCAAAGCACCAGGCATGCTACTGAAAAACGGATGCGTGACGTAATTGAACACATGTTTGGCGTAAGATTTGATAAAACACGACCCGATTGGCTCCGCAATCCAGTGACAAATCGGTGTTTGGAATTGGACATGTACAATGCAGAAATGAAACTTGCCTTTGAATATGACGGTGCACAGCATCGCCACTATACGCCACATTATCACGGCAATTCTGTTGATCACTTCCGGTACAGAAAATTGGTGGATAAACTCAAAGACGACATGTGTGTAGAACACGGAGTAACACTCATTCGCATCCCGTACAATGTTGCGATAAACGATCTGCCCACATATCTTCGTGGCTGTGCAACGGGTAATGTGAGATTGCGCGAGATACTGCAATCCATTGAATGATTGGACACCACCGAATGTCATTTTGATGCCAACAGCTGTTGCCTCCTGTATTAACAATTTAAAAGAATATGGCACAACTGTGTGATATACGGTGCTTAATTTTTTGCATCTGCATGTGGGCACAACCCCACCCCCTTTATCTGGGCTAGTCATCCAAGAAATGGTGCCCAGTGGGTGTGACCCACAAAAAGGACACACTGTTATGCAATACGCATCTGATTTCCATAACAAACGCTCATATAGGAACGTCATACACCCATGTGCAATTGACGCATCCCGTTCCATTTCGCCATAACGGAGCCCACCGCCACGGGCACGGCCGTCAGTGGGTTGACGGACCAGCTGTGTAACAGGGCCATTTGCGCGTGCATGCATCTTGTCTCGTGTCATGTGTTTCAAACGCAAATAAAAAGCAATACCAACGCTACATATGCCTAGGAACTGACCACTGACGCCACTGTACAGTGCCTCGTGATCTGACTTTTTGAAAATTTTGTACAGCCACTTTGTGTCTCGTCTGTCAAAACACCGGCCGTGTATGGGCTTGCTACCGGTATGTTCCAGATTGTATTTAGACAGCACATGCTCCCACAGTTGTCCGATTGTCATGCGAGAGGGCATGCCATGTGCATTGAACAGGATGTCCGGAACTTCCCCCTTATCAGTGAATGGCATGTCGTGACACTGCAACAGTGCACCAATTGTACCCTTCTGGCCGTGCCTGGAGGCGAATTTGTCGCCAACCTGGGGTCTGCGAACCGTTCCAATGCGAATCCGTACGGTGAGTGATGATGAGGTCTTCCCATTGCATGGTTTCGTAGCATACAGATACTGCAAAAATGCACCCAATACTTGGTCTGTCAATTTGTGACCATTGTAAACGTATTGGTGTGTTTGGAAGCGGCGAAAATCTTGTATGAAGGAATGCTGTCCAAATAGTATGTCGACCCGTTGCACGTAACCTGCACTTTCCTCCTGACGCAATAGACGAAAATGCACACGTCCATCACTTCTGATAAAGGCCATGAGTGGGTCACCGTGATTTACATGATTTGAACAATTGACCATGCCGGTGATGCTGTGCAACATGGGACGTGCCTGGATATCGAATGACGTCTGGGTAATGCACATCTGTTCATCGTTTTGCAAATCAAATCGAACAACTGTTTCGTGATACGTACTGAATACGCCATTGTCAACTGCTGTTTGATTCATCACAATTGCATCATTCCGATTACATCCACTATAAGATGACACTGCAATCAGCACATTGTGTCCATTCATTGTGAGGACACCAGCATTCAAATTGGACTGCAGCAATGGTTCCTCTGCATGTATTAGAAATTGTGTACTATCAACAATTTCATGACGTCCGAGCCAGGGACCAACAGACTGCTCAGTCATTGCTGTCTGGTACGTATTTCGTGGAGATTGATTATACTCGATGCGTGGGATGAGGCTGGAGGCAAGTCCGAGCATGGATTGCAGATGTATTTCACAGGCATCTGCATTGTCCACATGTTGTTCTGGGTGTAATGCAATATGCATATCCTCTTGCATCAATGGGTCAATAACAATGAGTGCGCCATTGGTCAGTGCAGTCAAAATGTCAGCAGGTTCGACGGGTGGAGCATCGAAACCAAGTGTGCCATTGTTGAAAGCCAGGACTGTTCGTACCAGCCGTCCGCCGTCGATCTGTACGTGCAAACATCCATCATACGCAATGCCTGACGTAAGATGCACACCAAATAGGAGTGATCGCACATATTCATGGGTGGACTCCGGATGCATTCTGATTCCAGAGACCGTTCTGCATAACCGCAATGCATCTTGCACATGCAGCACACGGCCAATGGGCACGCCGTCAAAAAATACATATGGTGCAACAGTGTCGCTGTGTAGTGGACACAGCAGATCGGCGAGTATTTCCTTCACATGCTGCAGTGCCGTTGCTTTCTGCTCCACAGACGGATCCAGGCAGACAGTAGCACCGAGGGCAACACTGCACAGTAGTCCACAAATGGGACCCTCCGGAGTCTCAACTGGGCATAAAAACCCCATAGTTGACGGATGCAGCAGACGGGGTTTACTTGCCCGTCCCACCTTTTCAGGTGGCGTGTTGATACGCCTTACATGCGAAATACTGCCAGTCAAATTGTATTTCTGCAACAACTGAACAACACCCGTCCGGCTGTTATTCTGATAATGCATAGATTGAGCAATGGAGGCATGTGTGACCCAGTTGCCGGTGAGCATTGCATTCATCATTTGCCGCGTCATGTTGTGTGTTTGAATCATACTGAGCAGGAGATCACAAATGTCATTTAACTTTCGCAGCTGTGAGTCTGCATGCCAATCGTGGACACATTTCCAGAGACTTTGCTTATTGTCACTCATGCCCTTTGCAACATTCCGCTCCAAATTATTGCGCTGTTTCAACAGACATGCACGCAGCTGCTGCATCAGAAGGACATGGGGCATTTCGATGCGCTTGTTGATCTGTGAGTCACGATGGGTATGATGTTTCGCATACCCACCTGCGCTGCTCAGGACCAACGCTGTCATGTACGCCAAATACTCGGCTTTAAGACCGTGTTCGTGTAAATGTGGCAGAACATTAGCAGTGACATGTTCAATGGTACAGCGCATGGGGCAGAGAGTGTTGGACTGCATGAATCTGCACATGTCGATCACAAGTTGGCGGGTCCATTGCTCAGACGGTGTGCCATCATCAGAATGCATTAGCGCTGGACCATCCAATGCAGATGGGAGTAAGAGATGGTCCACATCAATATGCAGCTGCATATTCCTGACCGCAGTGTGAATCAATTTCATAATTTGGTTGATGTTGCGACAACCCAGTGCCAAAAACATGTACATCAATGGCACTTCGTTGCGAAAGAAAGGTACACTGACGGTGATGGGTGAGGGTTGATGGTTGCGCATATTCATTTTGACAAAGAGGATCAACGGAACACGCGTAGCATCACATATGGTACTCCGCACCTCGCATATATGCTGCACACAATCGGACGCTGATGTGATCTTGTAAAGCAGTGCATGATTGTTGATGACCCGCTGCTGTGCCACCAAGACTTTGTCCTGTCCGTTTATGATGAAATGGCCCTTAAGTGGCAAATGCGTTGGACCGTCAGGTGCCAATTTACTCCCAACCATTACTGGCAGTATACCAATGACATGATTTTTTATTTCGGTCTGCATGACGTTGCTCTCTGACCCATCGCCAATGCTCATGAAGATGTCACATTGCAGTTCACCGACCAATGATTGCATGTGGCAATAGGCATGCTCCTGCCCACGTTTGGGCGGATTAACCTTTGCATTGTGCATTTTGATGCATAAATGGGTACCCAGTGCATCCTGGCGCCGATCAACATACACAATATCGCGCAAATCATTGAAGACGCGTTGTATGCCTGATTCAACAAAGTAGTTAAAGGAGTCTGTCTGGAAACATGTCCACTGCTCTGGGGCCGTCATGATGTTCAGTATCCCACGGCATATTGCTTCTGCATCAGCCATGAAAAACACCTGACAATTATGACAGCATTGTGGGTGTGTATATTCGACTGAAGGTATTACGGTGTCCAAGCTGTGGATCATACGTCTCAGCATCCGCGTATGCATGCACCGGTATGCTCCTGGTATGCTGTACGTTTACAGTCCTTGACTCGAATCCTGATTGAAAAAGGTTCAGGTGAGAATGGTTGTTGATTAGGGTTATTGTTCCCAAGGTATGTGAGTAGTGAATGGCGATGACGCACATACACCTCATCAACAAACTTTTCAATCGCAAGGACTCGAAAGTAGGTGTTGTACATGTGGTTACTGACTGTGAATGACGGGAGTGACTTCGGACACATCTTTGCAGCCTGCATATCAGATATTGGCACAGGGTCAGGGTTAGTTGTTAGATCAGCAGTCAGCTTTGTCAAGTCCCTGCAATATTGTATGCATTGGTGGATGACCTGTGCCAAAATATTTGAGGACCCAGTGGCAGACCATTGTGTATGATGCGCACCGAACTCATCATGTACACGCGTGGCCATATCCAAAACCGGTTGCAATGAATCCAATTTTGAACTCAAAAACTCAGTACAGTTCATTGATCCGGCAGACTTGTTTGCCTTTGCACACGACATCCATGGACGCCCTGTGCGCGCATCACAGAATGTGATGGACCTATGACTAGTTGTGTAATCGGCAATCACTGACTGCAAATTCAGCCCCCTTGTTTGACATATTTGAACCAATTGTCGTCGCCAATACTGATACCTTGGTGTATGTCTGTCGTAACACTCTACACCATAACGTGCCTGATACTGCTGTCGTCTGTTCTCATTTTCATCGCAACCAGCATAAATTTGTTTCAGCATAACTATACCCTGGATTGGTTCGGGGTTATCATCATGGACACAATACAACAGTATGCAATGTTGTTGTATCATTTTGCGAATCTGTTGTATACATCGATGTACCACAGATGCCATGGCAGTGTAGTGCAACAAAACACTACCGTTTTTGTCTGGTGCGTTATGACGTGATGTGCTGTATGTGATTGGTGGTGACGACAGGGATGCTGCTACATGTTGCATGCGGCCGCTCTCCCTTGTGTTGTTGTCGTATTGTTCCTGCAAACAATCATTACGGGTTCTGACATCGGGTATTCTTTGCAACAGGGTGTCAACCCACCAGAGAGTATTGGTCATCGCCATGTACAGATCGTCCTTTGCCTTGTCCTTGGACAGATCCGGTATTCTTGCTGCTTGCTGGCGACCTATGTCCACTTCAACTGTTTCACTCCTCTGTGCGTCTGCCAACCGAAGCAAACTTATTCCATCATAGAAATATGTGTTGAGGCGGAATTGACCCCTCGACATAAGTTGACAACACACCTCACGTGTCAAAGCAGTAATACGCCGAATGCCACCATCATGTAACATGCACTCACACAGGGCTGCCACATATACAATCCAGGCCTTGTACTTCGTCCTTGAGCTCACGTATATACCTATACGTTGACTAATGGGTGATGCAGCAGGGGATGATTGAATATCACCCGGGAAAACCAATTTCGAATTCACCAGTACATCCTGCAGATTGCTGAACATCAGCCGTATGTACTGAAAGTAAATACTGCCCATGGTGGCCAGATTCGACTCAACTACCACCATCAGCCATTTTTTGATGTTTGTTTGTACATTTGTCGCCAGGAAACTGTCGACATATCTAATAAGCTCAACCAGGGTTGCAATGTGCACAAATGGACGGATAATTGGCGCTTCAGACGGTATGATACAGCCACCTATACATACAACATCACCCGATTCCAGTTTCAAAAGTGCCACGTGAGCTTCATCACTTTCCTTGCCACCAAGACCAGGATCAACGCCCACAACCCCAAACTCAACTTTATCGTTTCGGAAGTGCTCGTGTGTAATACCATTGAGTTTTGCAATGTGTGTTGTGCATTGCCTGTCCACTTCTGACCCTTTAGCATTTGCATTCACTATTGGCGCATTTGCATCATTACTGCTGACTGCATTGTTTGTTGGAGCATTCATATTTTTTTTACATTAATGCGCACCATATCTGTTATCATTACAAGAAGTACAACCGAAACCAGAGCAAATCCAATGACATTCTTTGACTTTGTTGATGCCAGGTCCTCCCAATTTACCATGGGTCGCCCATAAGACAGGGCAAACTGATGACGCAGACACTCAAGGACCGGCAGGGATACTAGTATACTGAGGGGTGGCAATATACTACGACCGTTATGTGCAGCAGATCCACGGAGACTCCGTGGATCCGGATCCCGGGGACATTGGGGGACATCATGCCCCTTCCCCCCCAGGCGTGGTTGCTTTGTCCCATTCCCATTGGGGGACATCATGCCCCCCCCATCATCCCATTGGGGGACATCATGCCCCTTCCCCCCCACGCGTGGTTGCTTTGTCCCATTCCCATTGGGGGACATCATGCCCCCCCCATCATCCCATTGTGGGACATCATGCCCCCCCCCATCATCCCATTGGGGGACATCATGCCCCTTCCCCCCCACGCGTGGTTGCTTTGTCCCATTCCCATTGGGGGACATCATGCCCCCCCCATCATCCCATTGGGGGACATCATGCCCCTCCCCCCCACGCGTGGTTGCTTTGTCCCATTCCCATTGGGGGACATCATGCCCCCCCCATCATCCCATTGGGGGACATCATGCCCCCCCCCATCATCCCATTGGGGGACATCATGCCCCCCCCCATCATCCCATTGGGGAACATCATGCCCCCCCCCATCATCCCATTGGGGGACATCATGCCCCTCCCCCCCACGCCTGGTTGCTTTGTCCCATTCCCATTGGGGGACATCATGCCCCCCCCATCATCCCATTGGGGGACATCATGCCCCCCTCCATCATCCCATTGGGGGACATCATGCCCCTTCCCCCCCACGCGTGGTTGCTTTGTCACATTCCCATTGGGGGACATCATGCCCCCCCCATCATCCCATTGGGGGACATCATGCCCCTCCCCCCCACGCGTGGTTGCTTTGTCCCATTCCCATTGGGGGACATCATGCCCCCCCCATCATCCCATTGGGGGACATCATGCCCCCCCCCATCATCCCATTGGGGGACATCATGCCCCTTCCCCCCCACGCGTGGTTGCTTTGTCCCATTCCCATTGGGGGACATCATGCCCCCCCCATCATCCCATTTGGGGACATCATGCCCCCCCCATCATCCCATTGGCGGACATCATACCCCTCCCCCCCACGCGTGGTTGCTTTGTCCCATTCCCATTGGGGGACATCATGCCCCCCCCATCATCCCATTGGGGGACATCATGCCCACCCCATCATCCCATTGGGGGACATCATGCCCCTTCCCCCCCATGCGTGGTTGCTTTGTCCCATTCCCATTGGGGGACATCATTCCCATTCCCTAACCGGTCCTGGTCCCGCCCTTGTCGCTATTTACAAAAGGAAGGAATCCAACACAACGGGCCTTCTTGTTACTCTAAAAACTTTAAAAACTCCTTCGAAAGAAAGAAATCATGGTGCACCCTGCTGTACTTCCCGTTGCATTAACCGCCGTATCCTTCGCCCCACTCGTGATACCACAGGTCACGGGATCACGAAGGAACAATGAGGAGCAGCAGAAGCAGATAACACGCAGGTCAGGGCAGGGGAGAAACGCATACATGCCTCTATTTGTTGCCTGTTGCCTGGCCGTTGTGCTTATTGCTCTGTTGGTTAGGTAGTCCCCTGGAGTCCCCTTCGTTGCCCTTCAATTCAATTCAATACATTCCATCAAATCCATCAAAGTCATCCGCGTACAAGGATATGCATATATTAAGCTGGTAACATCCACCATCCCTCCACAACGGCGTTCTGCAGGTACATCTCCCCCCCTCCCCCCCACGTGTGGTTGCTTTGTCCCATTCCCATTGCGGGACATCATGCCCCTCCCCATCATCCCATTGGGGGACATCATGCCCCCCCCCCCATCATCCCATATAGGCAATGTCCCTCACACAATGTCCCCCAGATTGGCTACAGGTGGAACCACCAATCAGCACTGACGGTGGTGTGGACATAGCCATGCTCATGACGAGAGCTGCCGATATGTCAGGCGTTTCCGTTCGTACCACCAATGCTGTTCTATCTCATCTGTCATCGCCCTGCTGCCTTGACCTGAAAAGCAGTCCCTCAACTGCATTTTGTTTGTGGCACCTTTTGAACACCTTGGCACAAGACAGTGTGATGCTCAAGGCTTTCTATCGTCGCATGCACCGGGGAAACCATTCGGACCAGATGCCGTACTCCATGTACAATATTCACATGTTGTCTCGATTCGCTACCAAATTGCTCACTGTGGAGATGTCAAGGGTGCAAGTGGCATATATCAAAAAGGATTCCCAAGTGTTGAGCAATTTGAGGAATGCAGAGGCTGCTCTTAAAACGATGGAGGGGATCGGACCGGGCCACGCAGAACTACGCGCCGAAATCGCCTCCCTTTCTAACGCTTTAAAGCTGACAATGACCGGGGGAGATGAATTTAGGAGCCAACTCAAGGATTATCAAGACAGATTGGCATTACTGGATAGGTCAAGGGATGATGTGGAGCTTCTCATTGAGCAGTACAGATCAGAGCACAAATCTGTGGCGACAAGCCTTGCGATTCTCTCGATCTCCCCGGTTGAACAAATGTACGTTCCTGTAACCCGGGTTGCAAAATACATACCAGAACTCATATTGTCTAGGGGTTGATTTTTTCTCCTGCGCAGAAAAAAAACACACACGCTACTTCATGTACCACAGAGACATGGCGCATGTGTTGCGACCCTCTCCTTCATCGATGCATCTCTCCCCATCAGACGAAAACGTGTGGTTGCTTTGTCCCTTTCCCATTGGGGGACATCATGCCCCTCCCATCATCCCATTGGGGGACACAATGCCCCTCCCCCCCCCACGTGTGGTTGCTTTGCCCCATCATCCCATTGGGGGACATGCCCCAGGTTAGGGTTACCTAATCGACTAGGTACCGTCTTCGTCCACTTTCTTACAGAATACAAACAATACCAATGCGGATAAATAAAAAATACAAATGTATGCGATGTAGAAAACAAAAAATGGTATGTATAGCAGTGCTGCAGCCTGGTGCTGGGTACAATATGAACAGGGATATGTATACATATTTGGAACGGAAAGGTCATACCATTAGACTGATCGGCGACACACACATAAAATATCAGGGATACGATGAATATCCTGCCACGTGGCCGGACGACATCAAGACATGGAATAGAAACGAACCCAACCTGTGCACACTCGCACATGCGTTAATTGAAGATAAGGCATTGAATAATATTGATATTTTGATTTGTGGCAGTCGTGGTGGGCAGGTGACGCTACACGAACTGTGGAATTTAGGTTGGCGGGGACGGACCATCAACCTGAACGCCTCAGCAATGGTACCACCGCGTGACATTCCTGCCAATGCAGCACTTGTACTTGTCAGTTTTGGAGCAGACACGTTTCCAACACATAATCCCACCTATATGCAGACGCTATGCAAAAAATACCCGGGCATAATCGATCATTTCCATGCAAACAAGGAACCACATATGCCAAATACGGGTCAACTGATAACTGGGATAATCGAGATTGTGAGGGTGACAATGACTCACCCTAACCCTAACCCCAACCCTATGCAATGTGGGGGTACAGACCGTGAAAGACAAGAAATGAAAGGGAATATCATTGACACTGTGTTGGACATGGCATTGGATGAAGCAGATTTCGACTACGCTGCTTTCGAAGCACGAACGTTGCTAGATAAACAAGGACAACAGGAATTCGAACAGAAGGGAAAGAAACGTGTACGTGACACTTACGGCACGCCGTGTCACTGGCAGGGTGCATTGAATAGTATTGATAAGGAATCAAATATTCGGAAACAGCTGATTTCCGAACCTTACTGCCTTAAGGCCAGCGAATGGCAAAAAATCGACAATGTGCTATCGCGGGGGATGGAAGATGCAGAAGACCCTAACCCAGAATGTGAGGACGGTAAGCAAAAACTTCGTAACATTCTAAAGGAACGCCGATGCTTTGTTCCCCTTGACCCTTCTACTACCCCGTGGGTGTTTACTTGACATGTTGACATCTACATCTACACATTTGATTCTCAAGTTTCAATGTTTTAATCAAATTTTCTTGTACTTCGATGATGTCATATAATTCTCTGATATGTTTTATATGAACCTCTATCTCTTCTACATATAATCTCTCCTCATCTTGAATCCGTTTTTCCAATTCTTCACAATTTTGACAATCCATTCTCAATTTTTTTGGACGTCGTAGCCTCGTCGAAGCCTCTTCTTCCAATTTTCGTGCACTGTTGGCTCTTTTGGGCGGCCGACGGTTCGCACAGTCGCTGTGGTGGGGCATGGAGGCACGCAGCAAGTAACGGTTTGCCGTTGTACTCTAGATTGCTGAATCTTTGAAGAACTTATGGGAAATGGTTTTTGTGTATCAGTTTCCTGATTTTTCACACTGATGTATGCTACTAATCCTACCGGGCTCACGGTCTATGGTGGATTTGAAGAGATAGCACATCGCATGTTTGCATACCATGGCACCGACGTACCGAGTGACGCCAAGCCCCTGTGCACGGTGGTAGGCCCGGACCTTGTGGCTGAGACTGGCGTCGAGCGTCTGAAGGCGAAGGAGGGGAAAGGTCTCATTACGTGGCCCAGTGCCCAATACTGGCCCGCTGACGAGATCACCACTGCTGAACTTCTGACACGGCAGCCCGAGTTGCAGCCGTTCATTTTCCGCTTGCTACCACCACCCACTGCCACCACTGCCACTGGTGATGGAGAGGGCGGTGAGACAGGCTTTGATCACGTCCACACGTGGCCCACCAACATGAACGAACAATGGCGCACAGAGTACAAGCCCACCAAGACCAACCCTGACGAGTCAGTGTTCCATCCACGGCGCGTGGAGCAGTTCAAATACACGTTTCGGGCTATGATGGGCCAAGACCGGGGGGACAAGATGTCAATCTATTTCGGCACCCGCGTATCAGTGAACCGCAACCCGGTGTACGTTGGGACACCCGCAGCGTTCTGCAAGTGGCTATGCGAATATGGGCACGGTTCGCCTGAGTGGGAGGCCGCAATGGTGTCCGACATCCGTGCGCAGGAGGGGAGCGGCCAGGTGACCATTGTCGGATTGGTAGAGAAGCAGGATGTCGATGGGAAGCTGCTAAAAACCAAAAAAGATTTTACGGTCAGCGTCGCTGAGGAATGCGCTTTCTACATCAAGGAGGGGTATCATCGCATGTTCTGTGTTACGCCCATGCGACTTTTCGTGGTCGACCCTAAGCTGTTGCAATGTGAAAACTAATACGTGCTTCATTGTTGTATACGACCATTGCCATGTATGCTACGCAAAATGGGATCCGATCGGGGTAGGGGTGGTTGTGGGTGGGTGATGGTTGATGGGTCGAGATCAATTTTGATTTTGAATGATACCAGGTTGGATGATACGAGGTTTTTCATTGCGTATGCAATATGCGAAACAGGAAAAACCATACTCGCAATTTTGTCAGCCAGTGTGGTATCATCGTACTGTAGCTCGGCTACAAAGGGACTGACAATCTCCTCCGTTGTCAGCGAATACTCTAACAGTCTTTTACAATCAGCCTCCGTGATATTGTTTGTATGTTTCAGGGTTACCGTAAGGGATCCAGGGATTCCAGGGTTCTGCAATAGCATAGCCCGCTTCGTTATATATGTTATATTTCCATTAAATTCCGTTTCCGCCGCTTCTGCGTCGAATGCATGTTGCATACCAAGTTGCAGGTCCAGACAGGACCGTGCGCAGTCTTGGGTGAAGTACCAGTGACAATATATATAGTGCGGTATGTGTACGGTATGTGTATCCACTACAGACACCCGGATGGATGTGGTGTCATGTGATTCATCTACCCTGATTTGGAACCGAACCCTATCTTCTGCGTCGATCGCTATTGTGTAATGACTGCACGGAGTGCGCTTCCTGGTATCAAACAACAACGAGGACGGTGATACCCTGCCCTCACGTAACACATACCCTGATGCATGCATGGGCTCCCATTTCCGAGTGTACGTATCAGTAATGTACAGCGTATGCTGTGCGGGTTCCCAATCCTTCCCTGGACTGCAGAGTGCGCCATCTGGAAGTATGTGATACAGCAACAGGGTAATGATGTTCTTGTCATTTGCATATTCAGCAATACGACCAGGAAGGTGAGGGTGGTCGATTGTTATTATGTCAACATCACCCCTCACATCACCCCTCTTGCAGGCAGCAGGCAGTGCATCTGCATCATCCTTATTCCTCCCAATCACCAGTACATCTGCTGAAATTGGATCTGAATCTGAATCTGAATCTGCATCTAGAACTGAATACGAGTGTGGTGAGACCAACCGTACACATGCATGTAGACCCACACAAGATTTCTGTTTTTTGTGCTCGCGCGCCGATTCCTATTCTTATTTTTCAATCTAATCACGTCTCCACCTCCACCCACACGAACCCGATTTTCTGTGATAACGTTGTGTGATTGCAGTATCTCTGGGTGGTTTGGATGCAGAAGGTAGCATTCTGGTCTGGGTAGAATCTTGCATTCCGTTATACGGTCAGCCAGGCCAGCCAGTCGATTGTGAGTGATGACGGGTGACTGGCGCAAAAGCTTTTCCTCAATTTCCTCAATGTCCCCGGCGCATGTATCAAGTAAATGATTTTCCTGTGGGTAGGAGACGATCCATGTAGGTAACTCTCCAAGCTTATATGTCACTTGTATTACGACGCGTAGCAGCTCATCATCAGCAGCCCCATCGCCAAACACGATTTGAAATTTGCACACGGACCCCCGGTGGTGAGATGTAAGCCCCCCGTCGTGCGACGTTAGGTAACCAACAAAATCATTTTTAGATTCAATATCAACAGTCTCTGCAAATAGCCAGTATGGCACACCTGTTTCCCTAACCCAGAGTCATCAGAATCACGGGAGGATTCAGAGTCATCAGAAGACGAGTCAGAATTACGAGAAGATTCAGAGTCATCAGAAGAATCCACCCTGGAGGTAAGATGTTCTCCCTCATGCCAGGTTCGTGCAATTTGATGCGATAACTCTGCCATACGTTTTGTGCTGACATGTCAGGTTTTGTGGTGTTGGTGAATTCACCATCATTGTTGTCCGGCCCATGCTGTACTGTAGTTTTGCAACCGCTGTACCTTGGCGCAGTAGGATGCATGTGCGTCGCCGCGCGCAGGTGCTGCATCCACCTTGACTTACAGTTTGTTGTTAACCAAGCATGTACCTAACCCAGCTACGAGAGTTGGCCATGTGTATTCAGCGAGATGTACAAGAGCGAGAATGGGCCTTGTCTCTGGAATGCAACAATGTGGACGTAGATGCGCTCCTATATTTTCACAACAAGTACATCGACGACAAATTCCACTCCCTGTTTTATGGAGTTATCGAGAATACTGAAGCAGCAGTTGCGGAGGATTGGCCACGGTACCCTACAGCATGGAAGCGTGCATTACTGGACCACGTCTGCGAGGTCTTTGCCCGGGCTGATGTACTGTGCAGCCGTGATGCCGGACCTCACATAGCGCGTTTTGCAAATCAGTATGACAGGAAATATCAAATGGCACGGGAACGCTACTGGACCATGTCTTGCAAACAAGTATGACAATAAATAACCCAGAACGCAACACTTCTCGTGGAGGGATTACGTTTACGTAATGACTGACAGAGAATTTTGTTGTACTCGGTTTTGATCCTTGATTTTTCTAATCCCGCGCTCTAACCGTGTGACGCTCTCTTGTTTAAAACCTACGCACTGTAACCCGACGTACTCACATACTCGCAGATGAGATCCTCCCTTTTTTGTTCCAATTTATTTGGACAATTTTTTTTGATAACAGTACTTTTCGGGAAAATTTCAAACCATCATGCGTTCCATCTGCGCGAACACCATGCAACGATACCCAGCAATGTATCAAACGCCATCAGGGTGGCCACGGCGTGGCGCCGTTTTTTGAACAGAAAAGCGAGCGCCATCATGGCCCACAATAAACCGTGGAAGGGACGCAGATCTTTCCACCAGATAGGACACCCACGGGTTTCAATACCGGCGTCTCTTGTCCAAACACCGACGGAAAGCAAGAGAAACCCAATTGCAGGAAGAGCACACAACAAAGCACCAACGATTGACGGCACCAAATGCGCGTACAGAAAGGCAACCACCGACAGTGTCAGCCTCACCAGCACACAAACAGCGAATAACATCGCGTTGTTTGTTTTAATACCTAGACATTGGATGTTGGAGTTGGGAAACAAAGTAGGTCAGCACTGTCCCGTCGTCACGTTTCAGTATTTGTTGTGATGAACGATATCATCAAGACCAAGAGGCAGTATGAATACATGACTGTACTCCAAATGAGATGTGACCTTCTACAATCGATTGGACAACATCTCCGTGACCTCTATAGATTGGGCACAGAACAGGATCAACTGGTCGGAAAGATTGGAGATGAGGACGAAGAAGATGACAGCAATCAGACATACACCTTTACGTGGGCAGCGATGACCGGCTTTATTCCAATGGTGATGAATGACATTTCGCGTGTTATGTTTGCGAACTGTAAATGCATGCCAATAGAAGCATTCTTTCTGACACTCGATCGGTTACAGCGGATAAAACTGATGAACCCCATCAAGACAACATTACAGATAATCAGTCAGAATGCTGTACAAGGAGACAAGGTCCTGGTGGTAACTGTGTATCTCCACAGGCAGCAGCACACAGAATCAGATTGGAACCGGGGGTTTTCCGTCTCACTAGGGTACGCCGTGGTCACAGTGCCCTTGTGGCTACCTGCCACCGACAGCCTTTCCTCATCAGAAAATGATATGGTCACCATGACAGGGCGTACATTTGACGTTCAAATTTACCATCTGCAGTACTACTCCCCGGGCCGTGGTCCTATTTTACTATCAGTCATCACCATTTTCTCCTGCTTGCAATATCTATGTGGTCACCACAATTGTGATTATACCTACTCGGTAACGCGCAGCCTCACGACAGGAGCTGTCAAACTTGTTCTCATGTCCTACGATAATCCGAAGGGTAATGGTAAGGAGCACATAATGGTGGATGGTGCATTTGTGATAAAGCATGATTCAAATAAGCACAAAGAGACAACAAACCGTGTCCATTGGGAGGTGCTAAATGTTGCAGTTTACACCTGCTGTAAGTGGTGCCAACGATGGAGGAATGTGACACGTTTGTGCACTGGTGACACATGGAGGGACAATGTGGTGTTGTGCAGATACTGTGACACAGTGAGCATTTTACCTCGTGCAATTAAGATCGTCCCACAGTCGTTGCACAATTTCCTGATTTGAGCATCTGCTATGCTGGTAGTTGCTTGCCTTGTTCTGTCTGCTCCACCTTGCTCCACTCCATGCCTACCATCTATGCCCCCCCCCCCCCCTCCCTGGAACTTTTTTTTCAGATCCCGCCATGTTGCCACTGCACAGGACTGCATTGGGTATGCAACAGACCATCAAGACAATGTCACACAATGTACCATCATCCGAGGTAGATGCAGAGGCTTTCCTGAATATTCACAACAGGTACCAATAGGGGACTCCATGGTGACCTACCTCAGATTGTCCATGGTTTGATCGGTTGGTTGACCGTAATGACATCCAGCGCATGCAGACTGCCACGACCATGAACAGCGGCGACCGCCGAATGATCAAACAATTCCGGATGGTCATGGAAAGGTTGATGATCAATTACCGAATTACACCTGCACTTGCCCAAATGGCGAACGGCGAGCTGAGAACAGAACACAAAACTTGGTGCAGTGTGAAAGAAATATTGTTTGGTGGGCCGGTTACGAAAAGGGCTGAGGCTGACCACACCATCGCTGACGCCGCCAGCGTCGTTGAGCAAGCAGCGGCGGCACCCGCCTTTGCTGACTGTCTGGATGAATTCAGGCGCGTGCTGGTAGTGCCGAGGGGGAGGGGTGGTGGTTGTGTCGCAGCAATGAGCATCTTTCTGTCACGGCTATCAGAGCTGAACCCCGGAACAGCGGAGGACTACATCCATTCTCTCTTCCGGCAGCGATGCTTTCAAGTGAAAGATTTGCAGCTATCCGGACGTGGGCGTGCTGTGCAGTGGTACAACAGCCATCCAACTGTAGAGAAGGTTGTTGCTATTGCCAAGCAGCTCAAGCAAGACGCGGTGACCACCACCAGGACGTTCTCTTTAGCTGGGCTGCAAGAGGCGTCTGTGAAGGCACGATTTCTTGTGTCGGCAGCCCGTCAAGAGGGCGCACTTCGGGTTGGGGAGTGGTGCTGGCCAGGGTCGGAGCCGCCCCGGGATATGGAATCTCTTCGGACGGCTGTGTGCCATATGCTCCGTAACCTCACTGTGGTGTACGCGGACTTTGGACCGTGCGTGGACTTTGTGCCCGCGCTACAACACGCACCAGCAAAGCTGTGGACTGACGTGCTGTCGTCCTTGCGCTTTCAGCAACTTGAAAACCTAGGGAACGAAACTCGTTTGGGTTGCGGTCGGCTGCAGGTTGCAGGGAATGGTTGGTCGCACTCCCGCACTCCCGTGAAGAAGTTGTGCTTCGGGCGCGTGGGAGACACTATGGATATGTATCTGGTTCCGGCGCGCTGGTACATCCCCAAGGTGGACGACTACGAGCACATGGTCCAGATTGTGTACAACGGAGGGGTTTACCAACGATGGGCATTGGGTTACTATCGTTATTATCCGATGATGAGAGGTCATCATGAACCGATCTCCTTTTCGAGATTTGCTTCTATGCATGCTGATGACAATAATTACGCACTGGTCAGAGGTGTAGACCTCGAACCAATCTCGCTTTCCAGCTTCATTGAATCAGAAGCAATGCAGAAATTGTTGGATCTGCGACAAATGAGAGACGGAAAACAAGAGACGAGCAAAATCATCACCACCAACACCGAATGGGAGATGATGGTGTGGACGGACAGGCAGCAGGGGCTGCACACTGTGGTGCGCATGGGTCCTGCCACGCCCCCGCTCGTGGTATGGTTGCCCACAGAGAATGAGGTACTGAGTCCTTTGGAGGGGCAACTGGACATGGTTGCCGACGGCCCGCGAAACGTGCCTGCCAACGCCTCGACCCTCTGGGAGCTGCTGCAGTACTGGTGCCCGCTACTAAGGCGGCGTGTGGGTGTGACTGAGCAGGAAGTGCTGTGTACCCTGCAGGGGGATATCGATTGCCGTTGGCGTGAGGACAAGCCGATCCTGCGGTTAAATGTGACCTGGTTTGACGTACGTGCCAACCACTGGCGCACACTGGTATCGTCCAAGGACGAGAAACGGATCGCTTTCATCTACAACGAGTCACCACCCACAATGGGGGATCTTGTTTCAGTTGTATGATAAGTGTCTGACATAAGAATCCGTGACAACTGTGACAACTGCGAAATTTGCCTGCCTTTGGTTGCACAAATGCCAACCCTGTGAGGAAAGACCGAAGGGTGACAAAGATTTCCTCGGTAATGGTTGCCAAGATCAGACACGGTGTAGGATGTACGTTGTATTGAAACTGTCCTGGATGGCTGGATCGTGTATGTAGGTCCAGACCGGTCCCCCGCCTACCAGCGGTCTGCGGGGGTGGTGGGGGGTTGGATGGTCATATGCCCTCCATACGCATCAAACGCGCAAAACTCAACCGCCACGTGTTCCCCATCCCAAAAGGATGTGTGGCAATACACGTCGCCAGGACCCGGGATGTGTGCGCCCGGCATCATCATTTGATTTGCACAAATGGGAGGCACACAGTGGATGGGAGGGGGGGGGCAGGGTGCCTGTCGAGTCTCTCCGTTTTCTTTGTTTTTGCTGTCGTTATTTGCTTGTAATATATAGGTATCATAGGTCATCATTTCATTGTGCATCTCACATCCTGCACAATGTATAGGGAAAAGTATGCAGATTGCCAAACGTATTGCGTTGGCACGACAACGCCATCGCACATTACAGTCTGTTCTTGTTGATGACGTGTTGAACCCGACAGTAGCTGGTGATCTTGAAAATGCACTGTCTGCACGCCGAAAATGGAAAGTTGTTGCAGATACATTTGATGTAATAGCACACATTCTGATGGCCGTCACTGGCATCCTTGCATTTGTTGCATCATATATGGATTCCAACAGTGCAGTTGTCTTCAGCAATGGGTGTACCAGCACACTTAGTGTGGTTTGCCTGAAATTTGCGTGTTATGCTGCAGAACGCTGTAATGAGGAGCATCACATTGTGTGTGGCACATTAGCGTACTTTGGAACTGACACCATCCCGCCGTTGCATGGATATATGGGTGAAACTGAACAATGCCCTCCTACCCCTACCCCCATATCTATAGCTGATCAAGCAGAATGAAGCGATTTGACGGAGGGCGATGTAGTAACGAGACAAACACCCAGAAAATAGCAGTATGTGTGTGTGTGTCTGCGTGCAATTGGTACTTTTTATGTCTTTGAATGCACTGCCTTTTTCTGTTCTGCATGTACAGAGGTTGAGTGAGGAGATGAAAAGAACATTCGAAGCAGAACAGAATAAGTACTTGGTGTGTGTGTTGCATGCATTGCATGCATCGTCAGATGGCACAGCATTGATTGATTGCATCACATTGCTGCACGCAGACATCCATGCATTCCGAAGCTCAACTACACACAACAGAGGTGCAGAAGTACAAAGAGGAGCGGGTGATGCTACTGGTATGTACGCATGTGTGTGTGACCCGTTGAAATTCCCGTGTACATATACGTGACGACCTGACACAGGCAACCATTGAGAAGCAGAAGATTGAGTTACAACAGTCAAACTCCAAGGTGACCTTTTGGCATCAGAAAGCGCAGTCACTGCAGGCAGAGATTGAAACAGCGAAGAAGGTACGCGAGGACTGAACGTACGTTTTCATGTATCGTATTGTGTTCATTCCTACGTTCATTCCTACGCTGTTCCTTCTATTTCATCCCATACAGGGCGCAGAAGAGCTGCAGGTATGTCTCCGTTTCATTTTTCCGAGCAGTCCCAGCATGCCCGTGTTTTTTCTTTGCCTCTACGTTCACAGACCAGGCTTGAGAGAAAGGAATTGATGGTCAATTCGCTTATGGAGGTACTGGAGGAACTGGTGTGTGGTCGCCAGTACAGTACACTTTCTTCACTTCCGTATCTTCTCATATGTGTATGTAATTGTATGTATTTCACAGGCCCTGCACGAAGAGGAGACGGAATTGCAGGCCAACCAAAAGGTACTGGTACGTGATGAGGAGATTGGAAGAATGGCAATTGATATGGAGGCTACACAGGCGCAAATGAACCATGCAATCCGCCATGCAACCCGACAGAATTCCATCATGGACCGTGTACTGTGGGCTGCGCTGTTTAGGGCTTTTCCTTGGACTTTGGGCATCCATGGCACGCAAGTTGTGTGCATGCTGGATGTGAAGTGGTTCAGTCTAATCCCTGCAGGCTGGAGACCAGATAAATTACCAGCACACAGGTATCAACTCATACCCCATCCCACCATCATCCATCACCCCACCGATCCAGGTCAATTCAAAAGCATATCCGGATACGGGTTAGGGGTTAATCAGGTGTTTAATCAGGAGGATAGGATGTAGAGACGTACCTTTGTCTTGTCTTGTCATTCACAGGTCCAAAACCAATTGTGGAATTGTGGATTGTTTTCTCCGCGTGGTCGCGTGGTCGCGTGGTCGCGTGCTTTTGATTTGATGGATGGGTTGTATGTTGGCAACACGGCAATCTTCAGGTTAGGGTTCACCACACCATTTAAGTAACGACACGAAAGGCCAATAGGAAATAGCTACCACGATGTGAAAGGATGCGTCATTGCCCTGGGTTCCACTTATGCAGAAGGTCATCCGAACGCTGCTGTTTGATGATGAACCGAATTCGCTGAAATCTGCCACAAAGCAACAAGCAATATAAGGCGTTACTTGTGCGGATCAAAAGGAAACCTGATTGTGCTACTCTGTTCACATACCTGAAGGCCCACAACGGGGCACCCGTGTGGAGTACCGAAGAAGTCAGCAAAGTTTGAATATGCATCAAAAGGGCTGTTCGTACCAGATGTGTCCACATTTCCAAGCGCCAAAAGGTAGTACCGTTGACGCATTCAAATTTCCAAATCCAGGGCAGCCACGATTTGGTAAACTGGAGACCAGATAAATAACCAGCACAAAGGTATTGCCATCAATCAGCAGTGCAATCTATTCCATACCCCACCCCACCATCATCCATCACCCCACTGGATACAGGTCAATTCAAAAGCATATCCAACGGCTACGAACGGAAGCAGAAGTGGTATGGCATTTTTGCACGCATGGTGCCGTTTATGTTACCATCAACCGGAATCATTCACGCATGCATGCATGTCTGACAGGACCGATTGTATGAAAAATTGGAATGGATTGACGATGATGAAGAGCCGCTGCAACCGTTTGCACAGGAATGCATTGTAATCGACTCCGATTGATTGGTGAGAGTCCGGATCGAGTGTTTCATTTAACAGAACCAGGTACATTGAAATGAATAACAAGGCTGAGCAGATTGGGCAAATCGAAATACCCACGACGGGCGGGAGGGGGGCACACTGATATCCACAGACCAGGTGGACGAAAAGTCTGTGTTACAAGTTTAGCCCGTTTCAGGTCGTGGGTATGGCCGAGATATGGCCAACATCTGAGAGCACCGACATCCAGGACAAGGCAGGATGAATGAATACAATTCTCTTTTTCGAGTTCTAGAGTTCTAGTCCTAGAGTTCGGCCCTAGCCATCAGTGTTCCTCCGTGCTGATGCACCATTTGCGAACTAACTCTAACCCTAACCCTAACCCCAACCAGCAGTGATGGAGACAGGTCAGGTCATTTGACCAGCAGTGATGGAGACAGGTCAGGTGAAGGGCAGGTCAGGTCATTTGCCATCAGGGCCTAACTGACCCTGCCCTAACTGACTGGTATGCTTTTTTGTGTACTGCCGAGGCGAGTTGACCCAACCACTGACTGGCATGCTTGTTTGTGTAAGTAATTGGCAATGGCTCGGTTGGTGATGTAGATACAGCTGCTGCTGCTGTCATTGCCTCGGTCACCGGGGCACAGAGTTCAACCCAACCAGCCCCAACCAGCAGTGATGGAGACAGGTCAGGTGAAGGGCAGGTATCCTACTACTATCATTTGCCATCATCCAGGTGAGGCCAGTTGACCCAACCAGCGTGCTTTTCTGTGTACTGCTGAGTGGCATGCTTTTTTGTGTACTGCTGAGTGGCATGCTTTTTTGTGTACTGCTGAGTGGCATGCTTTTTTGTGTACTGCTTGTTACTGGCTGGGGACGAGGGTCCAGGGTTCATATGGTTCATGGGCACAAAAAGAATCACGTATGGGGCAGGCAGCACAAAATTGGATGGAGCGGGCAAGCAAGAGGCTGACAGAGAACTTCAGACGTTGTGGGCCGTTCGTGTTCGGGAATGAAAACGGAATTTTGGATTCTGGGGTTTCGCCTAACCCTAACCTGTTTTGCAAGTCTTTTTAGAAGGGCGTACACAGACCCCCCCCCATCCCAAAAGATTTCCCAGACTGGTACGAAGACTGCAGACTGCAAACCCTTGTGTTCTACGCAAATGTTTCGGCTTTGGGTAGGGTCAGGGTTAGGGTTACCGTTGTTTCCTACGTCCAAATTTACCACAGATCATTTTGTGCCTGGTTGTGGTTGTGGTGGGCGCAACTTGTGTGTCGTACTGAAAAACATGTGGCAATGTTCTTGGCCAGGTTAGGGTTAGGCTTTACAAAGAAGAAAAAAAACATTACAAAATGCAAGGAACATTTGCACATGATTGCATGGATGCATGTGATGGTCGCATGTGATGTTGGATTTGAGCCGGAATTGAGCAATGTCGCCAGCAGAACTTACTGGAGACCGTGTGCTATGCAGGAGAATGAGTTCAATCAATGGTTTCTCGGGGACCGTGTACGGGAAAAATAAGGGCCGGCATTAACAAAATTGACAGCCTGGACTTTTTTGCCATCTATGAAGGCCTGGAAAGTGAACTTTATTTTGGAATCCAGTTATTTATTTTACTCATGACCTTCATATTTACTCATGACCTAAGCCTCGCGATTCTCAGCATCTCCCGGGTCGAACAAATATACGTTCCTGTAACCCGGGTTGCAAAATACGTACTAGAACTCATATTGTCGACGGTGGTTGCCTGAACCCACACAGAGTGACAGCAGGGACAGGAGGCAATTTCGTGAGAATGATTTAGAGAAATGCGAGGGGCACTGGTATCTAAATCGATACATCTCTCCCGAAAATTTCCCAGATTGAACCCTTTCCGAACTGACAGCGTTTCCCGTGCCCAGTACCAAAATTTCCCAGATTGAATCCTTTCGAAACTGACAGCATTTCCCGTGTCCAAAGTTCCTCATGACTCGTGTGATACCCTGTCATAGCTAGATTTGAGTGGACGGCTCAGGCTTCAGCTATATAAGTGTGTATGGAACTGCGCGGTGGCGCATTAGCAAATAAAGGCGCCAGGCCTCCTCTATCAAAACACCAACCCATCTCTTGCCCTCTGCTGTGAAGAATAAATGCGTATGTAGAGATCGCTGTTTCAAAAACTTTCTTGATTTCAAATATCAACCTGTCACACAGTTTTCGTGCGACCAATTATTCTGTGATTCGCTTGTCGCATGCACCATTTTCGGTTAACTGTAACTGTCTGGTGATCCCACAATTGACTAGTTACTCCTGATTGCGGTAGCCAGTTGCAGCGCACTACCATCGCTGTCGGGCAGTGAAGCCAGCAATGACCACAGTATGAAAACCGGAGATGCCGGCGGGACCTGTATGGGCGCCCATGCAGCAGCGCCGCATCAAGGGAATGCACATGCTGTGTAGTTGGTGGATCTGTCCATTTTTGGTTTCTATGAGCGCTTATGGCATCCATTGCGCGAGGCCTTGCGCAATGATCACCGAAACTTTAATGTCTCTCATGCGCCGTTCCATGCGCGAGGCCTCGCTCTTACAACTGCAATTTGTTCCGGAACATTCAAGATTCTTGGATACATCAACAAAGGGGAGGAGGAGAGGAGATACAAAACGAACACAATGTTCATGCGGGCGGACAAAATTACTGGGAGATGCATGCACTGCGTTCAATGACCCAGACTGCAACAACAACACAGATATGATGCACCTCACCTTGCAACTTCATACATTTGTGAATTTGTGAATCCATATCCTTTGCAGCTTTATTGCAATGTCATTTCAAAGCGTTCTCGATATGCTCCCCGGTAAAGGCACAGGCAAAAAACGCCAACGACGCAAGGACGCAAACAACTTGCTTGGTGACGACGACGAGGACTTCGAGGAGATTGAGGGGAAAAAGGACTGACCAACCGGATGGAGTGGCCACGGAGATTGCGTCCCGTTGTTGTCTACGTGTACACAGTTTGGGACAGTCTTTGGCACTGACTGTGCCAGAATTCCCACGTCCTTGACATCAGAATCACGCCATGTGTAGGTGCATGGTCTCAGGGCACGCAATACACCACGGGAATTCTGTAGTTCCTGAATATCCTGCTTCAGCCTCTGATCAGATGTACTAAACACGCCATCACAATGTACCGCACCTGTGACACCCACACCACCGTGAACAATCAGACTCCCGGTGTCGCTGGACACACTAGCCTCGTTCGCCCAGCATACTAGGCGCACAAAACAATTCTGTATACCCAACATTCCGGTGGCTTAATTACATAAATGCTGGTGGTGGTGATTGATCTTAAAAGTTTGTTGTACAGGTCCGTTACAACGCCTTGTTAGCCAAATAGTTTGTGGGAAGGGAGGACGCTGAATGGGAGAAGATCACACTTATGCGCAAGGACACCACACACACGCCACTAACCCTAACCCTAATTTCCCTTTTTTTGTCCAATTCTTTTGACTTTCAGTCTGTACGGGTGTCAGTCCAACTGTTCAGCTGTTCAGTCGTTCAAGGGTGCAGATGCAGGCTCTGCTAGTTGCAGAGCAAAATGCAATTGTTCTTGGTTAGGGTTGGTTAGGGAACATGAGTTCTGGTACGTACGTATTTTGCAACCGGGGCCATTCTGATCTGGGAACTGCGAACGCCTGACATAGCTCTCGTCAGTGCTTATTGTTGGTGCCACATCCTGCCTGGCCCACTCATTGGTATAGCACACTATCCGCATAAGTACTGCTTTCGTCTGCTGGAGGGAGATGTATCGATTTAGATACCAGTACCCCTCGCCTTTCTCTAAATCATCCTCAACCTCCTCATCAAAATCCTCAAATGACGCCCACGTGGTGTTGGGTATGGAGTGCTCTGTTGCATTACCGACGATGAGTGGGTGGTGCTCATGCTCATGCCATTGCTGTAAATGACGGTTGACCAACAGCTGGAATTTGTTGTTCAGAAATTCCCTCCTGTCCCTGCTGTCACAGTACACCCTTTTGGCATATTCACCGTAATGCTCATCCAATATTTGTTTATGGACACTGTGCATAATCTGTGCCACATCGGTGACAGTGACCGACGTGATGTTATGGTGCAGACATTCAGCACAGACGCCATTTATCTCCAAACAGTGGCACATGCACATTTTTATTTGAATTAGTGGCGCGGGGCGTGATAACACATGTTCCCAAATATATGACCCCCTTTTGATCTATTTCATGTGCCTGACGCGTGAACGCCAGCATTTTCTCTTGTCGCTGAGTGAAGTGATATGAAGGAATAAAATAAAAGGACCTTTCACCATGAATGATGAGCCAACGGATGTGGTAACAACATCGTTGAATATTTGTGTCACCATCCATTTCTGGTGGCTCCTCAGGGCAGATTTTATATGACATTTCATGACAGGTTAGGGTTAGGGTCTGACCTTCTCACATTCAACATAAAATATGAACTCAGAGATCCACATGAAAAAATATGGAATTGGAAAATTCGCTTCGAGTGCCCGGGACATCCACGAGATGAAATCAAGGGTACCTCACGTAACATTCTGGACCATCTCACGGTCTTCCTAGACACCATTGACAGACCTATACCTGTACTGTACTTCTATGATCTGCATGCCATGACGTGTACCATTACCACTCTGCATTCGGAAAATCATGGGGTCCTGCAATCATACACTGAATACAATCATACACAGTGGAAACAACAGTGGAAAGATGGAAAGTTGTTGTTCAAACGGTTCACGCGTCAAATGCAAACCACCAGATCCCCGAACATCGCGGAGCTGGGATTGGCGCTCTTTTCGTCGTGTGCAGACATCGACAGACTGGAAATAGTCGATATTACATCACCAACCAGATTAGGCTTGTTGTTTGAAGCGTGCCGTAGGGGGCCGCCAGGTTACGTGAACGTGGACGTGAACAATGAATATTTTGACAATGTAGCCAGTATATACATTGGGTACCGGAGTATCATCGGAGATGGTCTATATGATCCATCATCAGTTACATATCTGATGCATAACTGGCATGTAGATCCACTGACAAATGATAATGTACTGATAGATAATATGCGGAGCGTTGTGCGGAGTACGCTTCATGATCTCCATATCCCTGGTGCCCATCCACAATTTCTGGAAACCCGCCCCGACCAGGTACTGCAGATACAGGTGTGGTGTAAGACGGCAGATTGTATTACACACGGCTGGGTGAAGTATCTACAGAGTTCACTTTGGTTTGAACTCGGTGCGTTGGAACGAAGACCCACCCACGTACGGAAGGACCGAAACATACCCGACTATAGGGGTAAAATAACAGTGGTGGATGCTCATCCGGTCTCAGACGTAATCATCCAGCTCGTCGAATCCGAGGACGGTATTTCCTGTTTGAATCTGGCGGGAGAAGGAATCCTATCCGTGCCACCCGGAACCGATGCCCAAAAACTCCGCCACGAGCTGGCAAAAATACTACCTACTACAAACTTGCACCTCATCAACGAGCACGGTGATACAATACCGGGTTCACAACAAGAGGATGTATGGGGTGCGATGCGAGGGGATGACATTTATATCCCGCCTCCTCCTGTATCCAATAACTTTGTATCTGACGACTGGATATGGGTATGATTGTCCAGTAGCAGCCTCCAGTAGGTGTTTGATATCTGTTTTGGCAGATCCATATATATTTCTGATATCTGACACTGTTTCAAATTACACAGATGTGCTGGTGCTGACTGTACAATAAAATGATTGAACTATCTGAAACGTCGATTGTTGTTCAGCGTCCGTCGCATGCACAATGCGTGCAAATCTTCCAGGACGATGTATTTATTGAACGGGTTAAGTACAACGGTGATGAGCTAATCATCCCATTGCTGAGAAATCCACATCCAGGTGTGGATTTTACAACCGGGCATAAAGTACATGTCACACATGGTGAGATGCAATCCAATACAATTAGTCTACCATTGGGATGGGGTCTTGCCACGCGGAATAGACCACGTGCTCTCAAGCATACCATACCATTGCGCCGGACACTACATCGGGCCACCGTAAAATGCACGGGGGCACATCGGTGGCGCTTCAACCTTACAAAATTTCCAACCACTGGTCTGATTGTCACGTCAGGAACTACCGGAGTGGATCTGTTTGTCAAATGGATACGGCGGACCAAAGCCACAAAAAACGCCGTATCTACGACAGTAACGATACACACCGGCGGTTCAATAAAATTGAACGATCAGCTGGGAGGTATGTTGACGTTGCATATAGCAACAAAGGGCATAGTGCCAGTGCAGTACCGCCTGGACATGCTGCCACTGCCATATGATGACCCATCGCCATCACTGCCCGTGGCACGTTGCGGACAACGCCATGCGGTAATTGTTGGTATCTCAAAATATCAGAAGATCAGTCCACTGCAGTATTGTGATGAGGATGCAACGGTGTGGTGGCGTCTGTTCACTCACATACTGCAATTCGACTCCGTACAAGTGTTCGGTGACATGGACTCACAGTATCCGGAAATTCATGGTATTGCGACTGTCAAGAATGTACGCCGAGCTGTACAAGCCATGACATCGGATCCGTGTGTCTCACATGTGGCCTTTGTCTCGTCGGGTCACGGAAATGGCGATGGTCTTGGCAAAAGCCATCTATGCATGATACAGGACAGGCATGGTGATACCCCCAATGAACGCAACGGTGTATACATGGATTGTGACCTGGCTGCCGACCTGCAACAGCAGTGCACAAACAACAATCGAAATACGTTCGTTTTCCTCGATCATTGCTACAGTGGGGGTTGTTTGCCTGAACTACAAGCAAAAATTCCGCGTCTATTTGCGACAAGCACGTGCACACAGGATGGATACGGTTACGATTCACGTACTGTAAAACACGGTGCATGGACAAATGCCTATCTTGTACAGGGAATTCTCGATAATATGGGAGAGGATTGCATGGACATACCTCGAGAGACATTGCAGCGCCAATGCCATAACAAACATCTAGGCGTGACCTTCGCTACGGCTGCTGAAAAATACCGGTCACGGTATCCGTCAGCCGGCGATCACCCCATGTGTGTGGCCACAGGACAGGCTACAGAAATGTTGGATCCTGTAAGCACCCCATTGCAGCTGAATGAATTCCTCTGTGGTACAACAAGTGACACATGGTAGGTAAATAACGGTGTGTCAATAAAAAAAATGGCGAGACAACTTGCACAAAATAACGCTTTTTTGCTGAACCTTGTTGGGAGGAATACATTGACAGTGCCCCTATACATGGTCGAACACGATACAGGCAAATGGTCAACTCATGAGGTTGTATACCATGATGGAAACGCCATCGCAATGGAAGCAGTTGCGAATCCACTATCCGGCATCAGTAGTATTAGCAACTTTCACATTTCCCTGCACATGAATCATATTGTAATTGGTGTCCCTTCCAATTTGAAGATGATGATGGCACGGTCTGGTTGGAATGATGGCTTTGGTATTGTGATATTAGTGGGTAACGCAACAAACAACCGGTATCGTGTTCTGGCACACTATGTTGTGGATAGTGTACCAGCAGATACCGCATATTTGGAACTATTGGCCGACTACGGTCAGCTTCTGATGTTAAACAAGCGTCGCATCGGCCACGTGCATGGTGTGAGAAATGTGGGAGGTGGTACACTCAAATTGCAGCTGCAGATATCAGAGCAGATGTCTGCCACAATATTGGCGGTGTGTGTGGTCCCACGCAACTACACCGTACCCCCTGGTGTACAAATTGCCTCTGTGCTGCCCAATGTGCAGTCCTCCACCTTTGAGGCACCAAGACATGAGCTGGTTTCCAACGGTTTTATCATAGGTGCCGCACCACCCAGTAAAATATACGCCGTTTTTCACTATAGCCCTCCTGTATTCATGTACAGGGCGGGAATGATAACGGGTTTCAACGATGTTTCACGTTTCAACCCCTCAGAGGGGATTGCGCTACACGTAAGCTGTCATGTTAACAATAACACCTGGTTGATCAGCCTGCGTACCCGGCAGACCGCTGACGGTATTGGTGATGACGGTAACTATGCATATGATCTAATGTACGACAGTGGGGATGAAAAATTCAAACTGCAATTGTGGATTGATGTGAGCAACCCAGATGCAGGACCCATTGCACATTGCGCCATTGATGCTCAATCATTCAAGAACACGTCAGTTGATATATTTGCACACGTACTCTTTGATGAGAAAATTTGCCGATTGCTGGTGAACGAAACTGAAAAGACGGTCAATATCAACACAGGCCGGTGGTTGGCATGGGATACAGGAATACAGAAGGAAAATCAAAATCACACCATTCTGCAGCGTACCTCGCTGGATATCCATCCCGAACCACTATATGACGACGTGCATTCCATACATTTATTTGATTGTGCAGAAAAGGCCTTGCAGACAGTGCAACATGCGAGGGAAACCAACGCAGATGGTCGTACGACCGCCGTTGTATTTCGACGAACTGATGATGCCTGGACGCGTAATGCTCTGATAGATCAGGTAAATAATACTGCCACTGTTGAGTTTAGTGATACAGTCATGAAAGTGCTGCCCTGGGTCGATGTTTGTGCCGGAGGGCTCGGGGCCGGCAAGACCAGTGGGGCAGGCACGCGAGGAGTCTCCCTGGATGTTGTTATTGGGGGTAGACCGGATACTCGGATACCAACGGAGGCGAGAGCAGCAACAACTGAAGCAAGGTCCATGCTGATTGTGGTCCGGCAGAAAATCCCAGTCTATGAAGAAAATTGATGCGGATTATTCTAAATACATCTGAGTGTCCAAAACTGTCTGAAAAGATTTAAATAATCCAATTATGTAAAAATGTTTGGCCGATCTGGCCCGCGAGCGCGCGTCAGCGGCAAATGGCAATTCCAGCTAAAATAGCGGAACGCGGCGGATTTACGGGGAATGGACCGCGGAATCAAATCCGGCATATCAGAAATATATAGGAAATATCCTGAGACTGAGCTGCGAGGCGGCGATTCCGCCGAAGCAAAGAAAATGACCAAAATGTAGCCAATCTGGGCAGAATGTCTGAAAATCTGAGCAGATGGGGCTAGCCGCACTTACACTCCCCCTCCAAAAACACACTGGGGTGTGTCGCTACGTCAACGAAGAACGTAGTGCGGGTAAGTCCCAGAAAAACATAGAAATGTAGCCTTGATGGGGCGAAATCTGCTTGATCTGACCTGATTTGGGCTGAATTGGCACTGAATCAGGATGGATGAACCTGAAATGAGACAGAATGAGAAGTGACAAACAGTCCTCCGTGCAGTAAAACATTAGGTCAGAGGCTAAAAAGCATGTAAAAGTATCGAGAATCGATACCAAACCATGCATTGGTTGAGAATGAGGTAGATTATTGGTGGATTGAGTGGGGGGATCAAGAAATGGCGTGACATCTCAGCGCTCTGGCACAGTTTCGCTGTCGCGGGCACGCTACGGTGTCCTCGCCGAACTCTACATCGTGTTCTTCCCGCTTTTCTCGTTCTGAAAAGTGTAGCATGTGGCTCAGAATTGGCGCATCTGGTGGATGATCACAAAATTCAACAAGATTGGGAATCAATCTAAGCAGAGATGAAGGAGATGCAATAGTCACAGAGAGGAAAAACAAATACAGATGTAGTCTATAGACCCTAAGTGAACCACAGAAGGTAGGAAGGTCTTTCTGTTCACTTAGATCTAAACAGATCTTCGAGGATTGTGAGGAGATGACAAGGAATTCAACCTAAATTGTCCTAACATGAGGAAATTCCTTAAGATGAAGGTGAAATGAAGCGGAATGTGTACAACTGAAACTACCAACACCTTCGTTTAGACCAAAGTTAATATATATTGTCGTTTATTCAGCTCAATTGTGCTTTCCGGCACGTTGGTTCGCGAGCATCTAACAGATTCTAGGAAAATGTGGATCATGTGATGATGCATCATGATGGGACATGCTGGCCCTGGATCCTTGGCATGTAACGCGCCGAAGGTTCGCTGAAGGCGCTTTACTGACAGTATATAACTGAGAGACACCGAATTTACAGTGGCGGTGGTGTCAATCGACTTGGACAAGGCCAATCTTTCGATGGAGTCCCACAAGACACTTGGATTCACCATTTTCGACAGTTTCAGGTCGGATTGAGCTCACATTGGCGTGTGCCACAAATACAACAAAGCTTACGGACTTCAGAGGTTGCTTTTAGAAGTCCCTAGAGCTCCTATCTGAAGGTTGTCTGAACAATTGACGTCTGGGTTTCGTACAACAGTGGCAGAATCATGGACAAACCTGAGAAATTCAAGGCAAATTTGAGGATCCTGGATCTGAATCTGGACTTTGGCGTCAGCATCACAGCAAATGAAGGTGAGATCTGAGTTCCTGGCGTCGCATCTGGTGCAGCCAGTACTACAGGGGGTGCCTGTAGGGGTGAATGTCACCGACCGGTGTTTTGATTATGTACATTTGCTTCCATCTGCACGAGTAGCCAAATTCCAAAGATGCACAGACCAACAGAGACAAGATTACCCCGAATCTGCCTGAATTAAGCCTGAGTTTGGTTTTTTCTGAACACGGCAGCACACTCCGTGGCTTTCGGCTTTCGACTTTCGATACGTTACCGAACGGAGACCAAAGAAAAATGGATTGATTGACGTCAAATTATCAAACCTTCGCAGTTCTCCACATCATGACATAAACAGAAAGAATGAACAGTGGATTGAGCAGAATGTGGTAGGATGGCTTCCTCAATTCGGCCAAGCACGAATACATGTGACCACCAACCTGTCTGGCCTGGCCCTCGTACGGCTTGGGCGCTGCAAATCAGCGGCCGAACTTGAAGCTTGGTCCTCATTTGGCTCCTGGGCTGGCCTGACCGCAGGAGGGGGGATCGACGGATCAGCCCTGGAATGTGGCTGCTGAGGGCCGTAAAAGGCTGGATCTCGATTCACCACAGGTCGTTTTCCGTCGCTCTCCACTTGTCTGTCTGGTTTCGACAAACAATCTGTCAGGAGTATGCCAATTTCGGGGTGCTTCTTCAGGAAGTCGATGAACCCCTTGGTGTATCCATGGACCAAAGATTGGGCTGGTTCCCAGTTGTTGTGACTGGAATCAAAGCCCCTCCACTCACACAGAAATTCCCATTCGCCCTTGGCGTCACGTCTTGCTTCAACAATCCTCTTGAGTTCGTACTTTCCCCCTTCGATGACCCGATCAGACAAAAATTTCGAAGTCCAAAAAAGGGGTTTAACCCGATCCTTGGGGGAGGGGATCTCTCTCTTGAGGCGATCGCCCGAAACGTCAATTTCCCTGCTGACATCCACACGAATCCTCCACCTGTTCTCACCAAGACGCGCTGTAACAGCGAATGGCCCCTCCCACAAGGGAAGAAGCTTGTCATCTCCGTCCAGGGTGGTTTCGGATTTTCGAAGCCAAACTCGATCATCGACTTCAAAATTGTGGGGGTTTTTTCGACCTTGATTTTGAACCCAAAGCCAGTCAGCCTGATGCTTCTCGATTAATTTCGACACAGTTTTATCTGCTCCTTGGACTTCGTCCAAAAACAGCGAAGCATCTTTACAGGGGCGAGGATTATTCAACGGCATGTTCCACCAACACTTCTTTCGTCCAAAGACAATTTCATTTGGAGAAAGGCCATGATACAAAGGCGTGTTGTGGTAACGGCGAAGCATGGCGAAAAGAATCTCAAGCCAATGGAAATCCTTTCCACTCGCGAGCTCCTTACGAAGCATATTTATAAGTGAGCGGCCGGCTCTTTCGCCAGGCAGCGCTCGATGCGAGTGGATTTCACATCGGAGGTGGTGGATTCCAAGGCGAGCACATAATTCTCTCCACCATTCGGAGGTGTACTCTTTGCCTGAATCCGTCACCACCTCGGATGGGACGTCCCAGCCTCCCATCCAGGTCTGCGCGCACCATTTGGCGGCAGCCTTGCCAGTCATCGACTCAATGTTGCAAGGCAACACTTGAATGTAGCCGGAATGACGGCACTGAATAAGGAGCACACCATTGACTTTTTTATTCGTCCAATGGCACTCTTCGTCATCGAGCTCACCGAGATAGAAGAAATCACTGGTGACTCTGTTAAAGAGGCGCTCCGGAATAGGATGAGGCCTCAGATGGCCGTGCTTCTTCGCGCTGGGGGGCGTCGAGACAGCACATTGGGCACATCCGGCGGCTACTTTCATGCAGTGAGTATATAGCCGTGAGCCAAACAACCTATGTTTAATCATCGACCACAGTCGACGGCCATGTGCGTGGGGGGACTCCCATTTATGCCACCAGTTTAACACTCGGGGGGCCAGGGCGTCTGGTACGCACAATTTACCCTCCATCCACAGCTTCCCCCCATCCAACGAGTACTCAGCAAAAATCCCATCCTTGTGAGCATCTTTGGATTGGAGATTTCCAAAGACCTCTTTAAACATGGGATCCTGCAGATAATCGGATGTCCAGTCACGGATGATCAGGGAATCTTTAGGCAGGGGTGGAGTTTTGGCCGGATCTCGACGCTTAATGCCCTGGATCAACCGAAATCTACTTACTCGTCGGGTATAGTCAAACCGTTTCACACTCCCTGAGGAGGGATCGGTGACTTTTTCCACGACTTTCAGTGTTTTGGTACAGATCTCATGAGCATGCGCCGGATCTGAGATGGACGTGATGTCGCGACACGGCAATGCGTGCTGTTTAACAGCGCACTGCATGCATGCACGTCGAATGAGTTTCTTTTCTTCCTGATCCCATTCGATGATGACATGGCGGTCCTGCTCCGTACCATGGATGTTGGTACTTTGCAGCCCCTCTGAGGCGGGGTAAGCCCATCGGCTCAGAGCATCCGCTACCGTGTTGTGTTTTCCAGGCAAATACGACACATGGAGGTCAAACAGAGAGAGAAATTCGTGCCATCTGGCCCGTCGACCAGCTGGGCTCGCGACAGTATCAATGTGTTCGGTGGCCCAATACTCCAGAGATCGATGATCCGCCAGGACCTCGACTCGATTGGTGCCAACCTACGATTGGTACTTTTTTAAAGCACAGATGATGGCATATGTTTCTTGCTCACGCGGCGACCATTGCATTTGGCGTGGGGCTAGCTTCCGAGACCAAAATGCAAGAGGGTAATGATCGCCGGTGGCTTCATCAACCTGTTCAAGGACAGCTCCGATCGCGTACCTAGAAGCGTCGGTTCTAATGTAGAAGGGTCTGTCAAATTGGGGCACATGCAACGTGGCGACTTCACAGAGGGCCGCCTTCAAGTGATGGAAGGCCTCCTCGCACTCGTCAGTCCACTTGACACGAACCTTTGAACCTGCCTTGCCCGCATCTCTCCCTACCTTCAATAATTCAGTGAGGGGGGCAGCAAATTTGGCATAATTCGGCACAAAAGTGTGGTAAAAATTGCAACAACCCAGGAATCCTCTCAACTCCGTGATCGTCTCAGGGCGCTTCCACTTCTGAATAGCGACGAGCTTCCCTGGACTGGGTCGTCGGGTGCCATTCTCTAGGAGAGAACCACAAAATTCGACTGATTTTAAAAATAATTTTCCCTTCTTTGGCCCACAAATCAGCTGATTAGCGTCAAGAATGTCCAAAACTTGGTTCAGCTGCTTCTCATGTAGGGCCACCAGCTCGGCTTCGGTCAGTCCCTCCCCCTCCGTCGCGATGATTATGTCATCTATGTACACACTCACGAAGGCACGAAGCTCAGGATGGGCTGTAAAAAGCACATCCTCCATCATTCTTTGAAAAAATGAGGGGGCATTCTTCAGGCCCATGGGCATGACGGTCCACTGGACTGGGCCACATGGCGTGCACATACAGGTGAGAGGTCGGCTGTTCTTCCTCAACGGCATTTGGTGAAAGCCGTGACGGAGATCCAGCACAGAAAACAAACGACCTCTTGCCCTCTTGGCGATTTCCTCCTCAATGAGGGGCAGGGGGTGTGAATCCGCCTTGGTTTCGGCGTTGAGATTGCGAAAATCAACAACCATTCGCCAACCATCAATGGTGTTCTGGTCTGCAGGCGGTGGCTTCGGGACTGTGAAGGGTGCACAGCACCATTCGCTGGTCATACAACCCTCAAGCCAACCAAATTCCCTGAGATTTCTCTCGATGATTTTTCTGAGGATCTCATGTTTATGTCCATGGTTCTCATAAGGACGCTGTTTCTTCGCCTTGTACCCTTCACGAAGCTCGATGAAGGCTTCACCGAACTGCCCACGGACAGGGGGGTCTTTGACCAACTTTCCTGAAAGGGTTGTGTCTTTCCGTTCCTCAAAAATCTTTTCTCTTGACTTGGAACACAACTCAGTGTCCACCTGATCAGCAGCAATTACTGTCGAAAAAACTTTGGCTACTTCTTCGGCCTTGGCAGGAAGAATCTTCTTACGGATGTCCCTAAACAGGTCCGTATCAACTGCCTCTTGAAGATAGGTGGGTCGTGTGTCGAAATCCCAGAGATTCTCTTCGTGATCCAGCTCCTCGAAAGAATCCATGAAAGCTTCCACAGGGGGTTTTTCATAAAAAACTCTGAATTTGCGGCGCAATTTCGAATTTTTCTTCGCCCGTGCACTGAAGATTCTTTTCGATGTCGATCGTATTGGGGAAGAGGGAGACGAGGCGGATCCATTGGACGTTGGATCACCTTGGGTATCTGACGGACAAAAATCAGAAAAAATAGATTCATCATCAGTACCACGCTCAACCTCAGATTCAGACCAAACACAAGAATCAGTACCAGAATCAGCAGAATTAGAGTCAGAAAGCTTTCCATCCACCAGGAATGCAAGCGAACTCCAGGACCGCTGTGGCAGGGGACCTGTGTCGTCCCTGGCATACAGCTTAATCTTCCTGGGAAGTTCGATGTAATCTACACAAATGTCTTGTAATTCCTGTAACCAAGGCTTGTCGTCCCACAAGGGCACAACCAAAATTGCCTTGGTTTTATCTTGCTTGATTTTGTGGATGACCTGCTGGATTAAGTGAAACGGAGGATTAATCCACAACTTCTTGTCCCATTTATGGGTCCAAGCGTCGCTAAAGTGCTTGTCAAAGCGCTTGTTCATACGGTTTGCAAAGGCATCATACTGTGGCCAAAAGGAATGGTGTTCATGAAAGTATTCACAAATTGCATCGCGCCATTTGTCGACAACTCTGTAGGATGAAGAGTGCCAGCGCGAAGCACGTCGTGGCTGGGAGTCCCTACGAAGACAATCTAACTCTTGGGAGTAATCGGCACTCCCATTCACCTCTGCAATGGTGACATCTTCACCAAATTTTGGTGTCACCTTTTGCTTCAAAAATTCTTCTGCACTTTTAAACCCTGCGTGCAAAAAACGAAATTCAGGACGCTCCAAGGGACCTGACTCCAGCAAAAAACAACGCCGATGACCTACGGGCGCCACCCTGTTCTTGCGAAGCCAAGGATGGCCCAAGTAAAGGTCATACTTTATGTCGGCACGGTAGAAGTAGTCATCCTTAAGGACAATTTCCTCCACATTACCTTCTTCCCAAAGGTCTTGAGCGACCAAATGAGTCGATATATAACAACCGCGTTGCCCACCTGCGAGAGAATGTCCAGAAACTCCCTCGAGGGTAACAGGATGCGGCGATTCAAACACGCAGTCGTCGGGTAAGAATGAATTGGATTGGAGATTTACCTCTGATCCATTGTCACACAAACAAGTGGCGAGGTGGAAATTTCCCTTGCAATCAGAGACCCACAGCTTTGTGACAAACTGACGGGCCCTGTGCTTGGACTGTACACCTACCTCGTCCACTACAACAGAAGGATCCGCTGCCGGATCCAGGGGAGAGGAGACAAGCGACCCTACATCAAGTAATGGTCGATCTGGAATCTGGGGATCATGCCTGAAATCGCCTGGGGAGGGGCGATTTTCGTGGCTCCCCTAGGCGTTCTGACCTCCAGTGGCTGCGTTAACATTGTGAACACAGCCTGATTCGTCGATCCACTCATCTTGGAACGGATCATCTGCTGGATTCAGGGCATTTTCGGCATAATCTCGATCCGCATCGGACACCTGATCTGCACCTGGGACCTGATCCACACGATGGTTGCCCTTTCCACGTCCACGGCCACGGCCGCCGGATGATGGACCACCACCGTCGCCACGCCCTCTGCCCTTACCAGAGAAAGGGGTTCCTGAAGGATTTCCCTTACCTTTACCCTGTGATCCTGGAGCATTTCCTTTGTTTGTACCGGATTGAGGGGTTTGGCCTGGATTTCGATTTCCCCCTCCGGCGTTGCCATTGGGACTTGTCTGGCCGTTTGGCTGCCCACCGAAGCCGGATGGAGTCCGATTTCCTTTGCCTTGGGACCCGCCAGGGACTCCGGTATTTTTGTTTCCACCGGAGGGGGTCGGATTACCCTTTCCCCCCTTTGCACCATGCACCTGTCTGTCATTCCTGTCTGAATTCTGCGAATTACTGACATTTTCACCAATCACCTTGTGATCGTAAGCAGACCATCGGTGATTACCAGTAGAATGCGTCTTAGCTCGGTTCGTAGAACCTAAAAGAAGGCAGATGCTACAATGATCCTGAACATTCCGGGTGTCATTCACCTTTTTGTTGCCCTTTTGGGCCCCATTTTGGGTGTTTTGCTGGGTATTCTTGTTTCCCCCAAGACCCTCATGGAAATTTTGATTGGCGGCGTCAGCGAGCCGCTCAACCTCTTCCCACAGTTCCTGCGGGGTGAACGAAAACACCCAGTTCCTGGCCTTCAGGCGATTGCCATGGTAGCTTACTCCCCTGTTGAGGACTTGGACAAACAAGTCCCGATCCTCGTGTTCATTAAACTTGATTTTCCACGTGTTTTCAGTGAATTTCACCTTGGTAAACGACGTGGGGGAACACTTTTGAAGTGCTTCCCTGACGGTGAACCTGTTGGCCGAGGCATCGAAGCCATCGACCTCCGCCCACCAGGTCTTAACCTTTTCTTCGGATTGTTTATTCCGAAGGGTGGCGGCAGTTTCGGAGGGGATCTTGTCAAAAATCAGATTTTTCAGCTCGGCACTAGAAAATTTTTCGCCTGAATGTTCAGATTCTTCCACTAAGTTCCAGAAGCGCTGTCTCTTGTCTTGCACTTCGTGCAAGATTAATCGCGAGAATGAAGGAAAATTCTTCAACATCTGGTGGTAATGGTCCTCTGGCAGTCGGGATCCACGTACCTCCAACTGTTCCCACACCTCATCAAAGGTAAGGGGGGAACTTGAATCCTCACGATCACTCCAGGTCCTGAGCCAAGTGTTGGCCGGCGCTCCCTCAAGGCAGTCCAAGAGGGCCATCAGGAACTGATCATCTTGAAGTTTTTGGGTCTTAACCCACAGTTTAAATTCCCGTTGGAACTGAGGCCAACGTCTGGGGTTTCCATTATACTTCGGTTGCTTGGCAACCTGGCGAAGTCGCAATGATGTAGGATTAAGTTGTGAATCCAGCCCAACACCGGCCGTAATGGCAGACACCTTGGCGGCATCATTAGCCACACCAGCTCCGGCGAGGGTCTGGGCGAGCAACATCTGGGCTAATGCATTGGAATCAGCAGCAGGAAGGGCAGTACGGGAGGCAGTTCGCTTGGCATTCTGAGCCTCAGTCCTAGCCTTCGCCGACCTACTCTGAGATCGAGAGATTGTAACCCTTTCCTTTAGCTTAGTCCTGCTGATCCTTGCATCGGTGGTCTTAGAGTCCACCGAAGGAGCAATCGAAAAAATTTCTGTCGCCTCCTCCGACGGTTCTGTTGTTTGTTCCACCGATGATGCGCCCTCAGACCGCATGTGTGTCTTGAAAAGATCTTTAATTCCCAGCGTCTGAATGATGAGTTGCATTTGATCTTTGAGCAATTGGAGCTCAGTATCTCGCTGTAATCTGCAAGAGCAGTCAGCAGGACAGTACATACCGTGTCCTGAAGGGCCTGAGCAGGCTGTCGGACCGCTAATCTCAGTGGTTCGCAGCCAAGAGTCCACTTGGGGAGCTCCTTCAGCCCTAATTTCTAGGCTTGCCTGCCTGGCTGCCTCTAAAATTCCTTCCTCAACCGCGGCGGCTAGATCGTCGCGGATGGAAACAGAGGGATGAGGGGCGGAGGGCCCGGCAACAGGTGCCTTGGTCTTCTCCTTCGGGAAGGGGCTTGCCTCCCAGATCTGCAAAAAAATGGCAAAAGATTCATCTTCTTGAGAACGCCACCACATCCTGGTATTAATTTCTTCCTGAAGAAGGAAAAAATATTCAAATAAAAAATCAGAGGCGATTCTTTCTTGTCCTATCAGCTTAGACGTGGCTAATAGACAAAGGGCCTCAAGCGCCTCAAGGTTACGGGTCACTTCTGAAGACAAATGGTTGTCCCATTGTGCCCAAGAGGCTGGTCGATTATAGGTAGGTACCTCACCTGGACCACCCATCTCAATGTCGTCAATGTCGGCGTCGATGGTCTCAAAATGTGGACATTGGTAGGGAGTATTGGTACCTGCCAGGTCCGTAAGCTCCACCGGAGCGTTGCCATCGGCGTAGGCTGGGAGATTCCAGCTGCTTGATGGCCAATTTCGACTGGGATCTTGATTGTAATCTGGGCCTCCACAGCTGCTGATTTGTGCCCTTCTTGGGCAATTTGGGCTTGCGCAAGGCATTCCTCTCAAGGCCTCGTTCGCACAGCACCACGGCAGCGTAATCGTTACGTCTCCGGAGGTGGCGGGGTCTACGGGGCCGTACTGGGGAGCTAGCTGTGGTTGGGACACCAAAGGAACAACATTCAGGTAGCCTCTGCTACCATGAAAGTGCTGCCCTGGGTCGATGTTTGTGCCGCAGGGCTCGGGGCCGGCAAGACCAGTGGGGCAGGCACGCGAGGAGTCTCCCTGGATGTTGTTATTGGGGGTAGAACCGGATACTCGGACACCAACGGAGGCGAGAGCAGCAACAACTGAAGCAAGGTCCATGCTGATTGTGGTCCGGCAGAAAATCCCAGTCTATGAAGAAAATTGATGCGGATTATTCTAAATACATCTGAGTGTCCAAAACTGTCTGAAAAGATTTAAATAATCCAATTATGTAAAAATGTTTGGCCGATCTGGCCCGCGAGCGCGCGTCAGCGGCAAATGGCAATTCCAGCTAAAATAGCGGAACGCGGCGGATTTACGGGGAATGGACCGCGGAATCAAATCCGGCATATCAGAAATATATAGGAAATATCCTGAGACTGAGCTGCGAGGCGGCGATTCCGCCGAAGCAAAGAAAATGACCAAAATGTAGCCAATCTGGGCAGAATGTCTGAAAATCTGAGCAGATGGGGCTAGCCGCACTTACAAGTCACAGGTGTCAGTGACACGGTGTTGCAGGTTACACCCCCTGGTGGATATAGCATCGTGTCGGTGTTTGTGACGTCTGACCTTTTTATGGGCAGTACGCCGGTGGATAAGTTGATACCAAAATCACAGGTGTGTGGGATTGGCTGGGTTAATCTTCACTGAGAGTGGAAACAAAAAAAAACCTGGTTAAGCTGCCGCAGCAGGGGCTGGCTGCTGCGGTGGGCGATATGCAGTAATCTTTTTACTCCGCCGACATGTGATTGTATTGTTACCCCTGGTAATTTGGATTGGAGTAGTGAGCAGTACTTGTTTGACAACGTATGTCCGAATTTTGCCAGCAGGACACACCGTTTCAACTTGCAATTCCAATGCTTGGTCCTTCTGTTTTGTGCGCTTTACATATGTGTTGAATCCATGGCCAGCCGCCTTGCTGCGATTGGTGGTGCGGACAGTGACTGTGTACTCACCAGCAACGTTCACCATGTATGGTACCCTTAAAGGTTGTTTCTTCTTCTTCCCCTTCTCACCTTCGGGGGGTGTGGTGGCTGTTGATTCGTCGGGGGGTGTGGTGGCGGTGGCTGCTGCTGCCATTGTTGATTCGTCGGGGGGTGTGGTGGCGGTGGTAGTGTCAGTGGCCATTGGTGATGATTTGTCGGGTGTGGTGGCAATTGTTGAGTCGACGGATGTGGCGGTGGTGGTGTCAGTGGCCATTGGTGATGATTTGTCAGGTGTGGTGGCAATTGCTGCTGCTGCAATTGTTGATTCGTCGGATGTGGCGGTGGTAGTGTCAGTGGCCATTGGTGATGATTTGTCCGGTGTGGTGACGGTTGCTGATTTGTTGTTGTTCCGAGCCATATGTGTGGGTATTGTCTAATACAGTTGTTGTAATGCAGATGTTAAATGAAAATATAGTCAGGCATGTTACCACAGGTCACGTACCAAGAGTTCCGATTTGCAAACATAAATGAAAAGTATTTACAGCATCATCATTTTAAAAGATACCCGACAATTTTGAACAAGAAGACGTCGCCACTTCTGTTGCCTGACTACGTGGCTCATAAGTTGGGTGAGTGGCAGCCCTGTAGTGCGTATGTTGCAAAACTGTGGCATAGCGTTGGCTCAAACGACTTTCTTGTTTTATTACAACGGACATCCATCTCAGACATCGTTGACACGGATGTGCTTGATTGATCACTCAATGTAGAAGTCGTGTGCTCCATCCAACTGCTTGTGTTTGAGACTGAGACTGAGCATAAGACCACCAATCAAGACAATGGTTATTACCAACAACATATGTGGTTTTTTTTTTATCCACATATGATCCCTGATTTGACAAAATGATCGCCGTGCCAAGTAAGAAAAACACAATGCGGACCACAGTGCAGTCCATGGGCCATAAGTGTGTCATCATGCACACCATATAATGGTTTGCGTCCTTTCATGCACAGTATACCGACCTCGCCTCCCTCGGCATTAATAAAGTGTACACAATGACCGGTGTATTTATGAATCACGTCTTCCATTAAAACCACGTCTTTTTCTTCTTTAACCGTCGGGTTCCTTCTATACAGCCTATATGGTGTTTTTAGAGTATGTACGTGACTGTATTGTGTTGTCTCACGACTAATGCGTTCATTTTTTGGTCGTTTTATCGTGTATCCCGCACAATTTTCCGTAACTTCCTGTTGGGGCTGTGGTATTATAGTATATATATATCTATCTCCATCTTTCTGAACAGACAAATTATCCTCCGGTATCTCACCTCTGGGACGTATTGCTGCTCGTACTGTGATGACATCGTGCTGATCATTCTGCTGAACCGCTAACACACCCGAGTTGGCATCATCATCATATCCCCATGAAGCTACAACAATGGGAACACGGGCATGTCGTGTTCTCAATTCCGCATTTGTCATTGTAATTTCCCAATTTTTTCTCAGCCCTTCCTTCAGCGTCCCATAATAGCTTTCATCATAATACCTTTCATTAATCCAAATCTTAAATTCCGCTTCTCTTGTATGGTGTTGGGTTGTATCGGATTGTTGCCATCGCACAACCGATCTGAACAACAGATGCGGTATGAGATTCAAATCTCGCACAGTACGTGAAAACCCGTCAGATTCCTGATCGTTTATCGTGATTATGATATCGTGATTGTGATTTGTCTCCTTCCACAACCATTGTGCAATCAGGGCGGTGTCCAATGCCTCCGCACAACACAATTGTGGGATACCCTCAACTTGCAATATTTTTGGAAGTTGACTGATCAGATTGTCCTCCTTGTTCTTCCGGATCGCCAGATAGTCCCAACGTATGTTGCCACAACGTACAGGTGAATACATCAATGTTGTGCCAACCTCCCACCCCTTTCGACATGCGCGTATATATCTTTCAATGTCGTCAGATTGTGCATGCCCGTTCATCAACTCACATGCATCAAAAATGCCTGCTTTGGTAGAGGAACAATTAATCTTTGTGTTGGTTTTGTTCACTAATTCTATGCCCTCCAAACGTAAAACCAGCGCCAATAGGGGAGGAACAATATAGAGCGGGTTTATATCGTTACCAAATACGAGATCATACCAATGATGCACGTGGGGTCCATTTCTATCATTTTGCATTTTTTTTTGTATCCATTCATTTAAAAAAACAGAAAAAAATGGAAGATTCAACCCGAAAAGCGATGCGAAGACCTTTGTCATGGCCAAAATGGGCTTATGGTCCACAGGATGCCTGCAATGGGCAAAAGCCATCAGACTCAGGTTTGGTTGGTCTTGTGGTTTTTTTTGTACTTCTGGGACCAATGTTGGCAATCATGAATTTAATACACTATGCCATTTTCTGCGTCAACAAGAATGATGCCAGAGCCAATGCACACTTGCCACCGTACGTGGCAAGTGCTGAAATGAAACAGTCAAAGAAAGTTCGCATGGCCGTGTACGTTGTCAGTGTCATTATACAGCTCATTCTTTTTGTGGTTTGGGTGAGGTACTGGTATCGTTGTCGCACATGGCAGGGCTTCTTTGTGTATCTTGTTGGCATTCTTACCATTCATGTGTTGGTGGAGGTAGTTGCAAGTATCACTGAACCCCGGCATTATGATACAAAAACGCAGGAAGCCGGCTGACAGTCAGGTTTTGCCTACCTTGCCCCCCTTGCCAATTCTGATGATAACAAGCACAGCAATCAGCATGCCGAGAATCCATATGGCGTTGGATTGCAGAAAGCTCATAACACCATTGGTGGTATCAGGGTATTTTGCAGTGTGTGTGTTTACGAGATGTTGTGTCAGTCCCTGTTTGGATAGTGAATCAACAACCTGCTTGGCTATGGTATTGGCTACGAGCTGTCCGACAAAAATGTTATCGAATTTGCATTTGCCAAGTGCAAGCATGGTACCAGATATTTGGATCTGCACATTTTGCGCAGTGTCTGCTGCCATCTGGGTGCGGAGTGTGACAATGGACGAAACGGCTGTTTTAACCGATGATTGCACCGATGATTGGATTTCAGAGTGCATCTCCTGCACAGTTTGATCACCAGAGGTCCAGGATGCAGTCGCAATCAGTGGCATGCCAACGGTCCCACCGCCAGATCCCCTGGCAATCTCGGAGTCTAGCATCTGTGACATCAGTGTGGCAATACGCGTTGCTATATCCTGTTCAACTCGACTGTCTATTCTGTTCAATACAGTCATATTGTTTTGTAATGCCACTGCTATCTCATTTGTTGCTGATACACCGCCTAGGCAGAGCAGCTTTGCACCCGTCCCGAGACTGACCTGCACATTTTGTGTGGTTTGACTTGTCAGGTGGTTTGACACATTTGACGTTGTATTGGTCTCATTCAAAACATTTGCCACTATGGACCTGACACTCTTCTGAAATTGTTTTTGTTGTGTCTGCTGACCACTACCACCACCCATTCTTTCCTTATTTATTTTATGCTCCATGCATATACCGCACCGTGTCCCGAACATCGCCAATCAGCTGTCCCTTGATAAAGACCACAGGTAGCAGTGTGTGCTTCCTTGTGTAACGGTGCAGGGCATCGCTCAATGCAACCCTACAACGTATGTCAACCACAAGCACCTTGTCAAACCTAGCATTAAGCATTGCATGTAAAATGTCTGCATGTATACTACCACTACGACAGAAAATTACAACCTTGTTGTGCCTCACAGTATTTGAAATGAATGACATATTTTGTTGTCGCACCATTTGGTTATATGTTAAAAGATGCACAAAAAACATGTACACATCATCGCCTATGTACTGCTACTTATCGGGTACATGATTCTGCTGCTCTTACAAATCGAGGGCAAGGGTTAGGATGACCCATGTGTATCATACGCGACTCTCACACTACTATTTCCACTTCCACCCTTTCCAGCTTGCCTCATCTTGTAGGCACCAACGAAGCCAAGGGCAATCGACAATAGACCGAATAACCGAGCTCCCCACAGTTTCATTCTGTTTTCGTCCTTCTCCTTATCCTTGTCAGTTTGTACTTTGTCAGAATCCTCTATCTCGCCCTTTTTGTTGTACCACCAGTAGGCAAGTCCACCTGCTATGACCAGCGACAGCACCGCCAACCCAATCATGATCATGGGCAGAAAACTTTTACCTTGTTCGTTACCGGAATTCATGATTTGCAAATCTTTTATTTTCTATCCATACAAAGCTTTTTTTTTTCTTTTGGTGAATTTGGTGAATCCTGCGACTCCGGAATGTAACACAATTAGCAAATCATGCAATTTCCATGCAACTGCGTGTGTAATTGAAATAATTGGGCTAATGGAATGGGTGTGTTATGTGCTGATGTCTCTTTGCCCTCAAACCAGAATGCGAACATATGTGGGTGCTACCTGCAACTTAAGGCGAAGAATGCGGCAACATAATGGCCTCATCGCGGGTGGTGCAAAATCAACACGTAGATCACGCCCATGGCGTTTGATTGCGTTTATTTCAGGGTTCAGCTCCCGTCAGCAGTGTTTAAGTTTTGAATATCGAGTCAAACGACTCAGAGCATGTGCTCACATTGTTTGTGACCAGAAATACCTGACGAACCGTGCCCTTTTGAGAATATGCCATCGGACAGACACAGCCCCAACCAAACTGCATCTACCCAGGTTATCATGTTTTTCAAGACATGCTTATGATATTGCAGTCAAATGCCATACAGATGTTGTTGGGCAGATTGTCCCGTACAAAATATTACCGACCGTTGTTTTCAGGCAGATACTCACTTTCCTTGTGCCAGATGACATGGCCAACATACATTGTAGGTCCGACGGGTGGTACATGCTCTGTCATCATTCGTGGTTGTGATGATTGTGCGCACAACCTGGTTTTTTTGTATAGAAAAAACGTGTAACCAGTAGCGTTATGAAGCGAGCCATCGACGATGACAAGCACGACCGAAAAATGCAAAGGGGCGAGAGGATGCAAAAGGGGTCATTCTACACCAGGAGTACAAACGCAGCCCAACTTGTTAAAATGGCACTTGACGAATACGCGTCCTGCAATTATGGAAATGCGCCGGGCATTATTTGGGAGCCGAGTGTTGGGAGTGGCACTTTGCTGCTGCATGTGATGGGCCTAACACGGGGAAGAAGTGAATATTACGGGACGGACATTGACAAAGCGGCGCTTGTCGCTTGCAAACGCAGACTCGACACACTATACCCACGAAGCAACGTGACACTTTGGAAAACCGACGCCCTGCACGAGGATGCCACAGCCACGTGGCGGGCTGGGCGCAGAACAAAAAATGGCTTCGATCTGATCATTGGCAATCCACCATGGATCGGTACAAAGTGGGATGATGTGCAAAACGACAACCTGCACGACCGATGGCGGGCTTGTTTTGGCAGGGCGCGCCCCAACCTGGCCTTGCTTTTCCTTGTAAACGCACTGGACAACCTGCGCGATGGGGGTGTATTGGCCTTCCTTATCCCTACCAGTGTGTGGTCGAACACGTCGCTCGACGCAATGCGCGCGAAATTACTGACAACATATACGCTGGCACGTGTCTGCTCGTTTGGTCGCCACACGTGGTGGCCAGAGGTTACACAGGAGTTCTGCTACACTATTTTTGTTAACACGCCACCCTCGTTGCATCAAATGGTTGCAGTGTGCGACGGGGACGCGTTGCGATCAGCACGGGTGGACCAGATGCAAATCTTAAAGGACCCTAAGCTCGTACTTTGGGGTTCATCTGATCTTTGTAGTAGCCTATCTGGTAAAACAATCAAGCTCTCAGAGTGGTTCACGGTGATACAGATACGGTCAAGTGTTACATCCAAAGATGGGTGTATTTTGATACCCAATCTGCGACCACAGAGTACCAAGTCGCGTATCACAGCCACAGTGGTTTCACCAGGGGTGCCAGTTGACGGCGTGACGCATTACGGCTCCTGGTTGTTGCAACCCAGGGTGCAAACCCCGGACAATGATCTGTTTTTACGGTTTGTGACTATCTGTCTACAATCAAAGCTGATGGCAAACTACACGTACGAACGATGCATTGCAACACCCACGCTGGTGTGGAGCACAAGTAAGTCCTTGGATGCCATTCCAATGCCAAATGTCGAGTGGGACACGATTATGAGTATCACCAATCACATGTACAGCAACCCCAAGCGCGTCACCGCGGTGGACCGCCCATTGGACAACCGCGTCTGTGAACTATATGGCGTAAGTTCTCGTCTGTGCACGTACCAGTACACGGACACAAATGCCATAAAGGATCTGTACCACGCAGACGAGATTTACATCGAATTAGAGCATGATGGTGATGATGAATGAGCAGAGACGACATAGGTAGCGCATGCGTGATGTACTCTTTGCAGTCCATTGGAATCACTACGTCTATGACGTGTTAACGCTTGATTCTGATTCTGGAGGTATCCTTTTGTTGCTGCACAAGGATCGCCAAGAGTTCATGCGGGGCGTGGTTTTGTTGGATTTCATTACGGAGTACCGCCTCGGCAATAATCTCGGTTTCGGTGTACATAGGGGGGACTGGCTTTTTGAACATTCGGTACTTTTCTTGGAGCAGCTTGTGCGGCAAAGGATTATTCACACACTCGATGAGGCGTCTGCAAATCGCGAATTCCTCCTGATCTTGAGACGAACGCTTGGCATGCTCAGCTTCGCACCATTTGCTCAATGATTGCAGTTTGCACACAACGTGACAGAGGAGCAAGTCTTCGGTCTTCTTCTGTTTTTTAAGCAGGGAATGGAACTCTTGCAACAGCAGGTCGCGGTTGATAAGTTTGCCAAGTAATGCCTCGATGTCTTGGATGCGCACAAGCTCAGTGTGTGGCCATACAAGCATGTCAAGTACCGCAGCGTAGTCCCCCATATCTTCCATGACGTGGTTGGCCTCCTCCAGCACCAAGGTCTCGGTTACATTCGGACGCGGCCAGTGAGAGCCACAGAATGCTTTGATTTGCATTAAAATATCCATACTGAGAGACAACGAGACCAAAGAATTCAATATTCCGGCTCAAAGGGTGCGCCTTGTCCAGCACCCAACGTGCAGAACCCACGCCCTGCACCAGGATGCCACAGCCACGTGGTAGAAACTGTGTGGTGTGATTCCATACAGGTTACACAGGAGTTCTGCTACACTATTTTTGTTAACACGCCACCCCCGTTGCACGGGTCTCAGAGGACCCTAAGCTCGTACTTTGGGGTTCATCAAGCTTTCAGAGTCATTCACGGTGATACAGATACATCCAAAGATGAGTGTATCTTAACACCCTTCTTGACACGGCCACAGTAGTTTCACCATTACGCACTTCTATTCGGTATGGTGTTGGTGTTCGGTATGGTATCAGTATGGTGTCCTCCACAAAATGCGGTTGATCACTTCCCATGTTCAGGGATCCAGTAGAGCAGAGTCAAACACTGCACGCTCTCGTGTGTACCTTATATGCGGCTTGAGCATACTGTCAAAGCGGCCACCGCTTGCAAAATCGCCCGGTAGCAGAGACATATCTAAACGTGACACAATTCCCATCCTATAACACATCCATGTAACCAGCTGAGCACAGTGCATGTGGTAGATGGGTGGTTTCGGATAGATGCCTGCCGCACGCTGCAGACAGAAAGAGAGGAGACTTGGATATGTGCATGTTTCAGGTGGCAAATAGACCGACGTGGGGACCATACCACACAGGTGTCGCCAGCCTACTACCGTACCACCCACGCCACCGTGGAGCCATCTTTGTTTCCATTCAATCCACGTTGTGATGCACACGTGTTGGTGATCCATGTCTGCCACGTAAATACATCCGTTATGCACAATAAGCATTGCAACGTGCGTCCATGGTGTATTCAGCAAGAGGCATTGCACCCGGCCACGCGTGCAATTGTCCCTATACAGCAGAATATCACCAGTTTGGATTTCCAGGGCACCCGCGTTCTGGACCAATGGCGGTCGTGGTATGTGAGGAACCTGCAGATTGTGAGCACGCCGTACAACACCGAGTCTAACAAGACAAATGGCAATGGACAATGCCAACATGCCTGTTCCCAAGCAAGCTAGCCTGGAACCACGTATCAAGCCAATACCCATCACAATGATAATGATGACCTCAAGTGTGTGCATAGCCAATGAGTGCTCAGCAATGTGCCAATTGTACACAGAACATGCAAGCAAAAAGCCATGTATGGTCAGCATTGGCATGGCGTGTGGATGCATATGATCAATGTGGTTTTTTTTTTCATCGAATCCTATTCTATTTCTGATCTGATCTGCTTTCATCTATTTCTGATGTGTCTGCTCCGTCGTCCACCATCGTTATATCATCCCCGTCCCTCTCATCTGTATCCTTCCTTGCAACATCTACCCACGATGCTTTGTTCTCACTCTCATTGTTTGTGCCATAAAAAAGTCCAATGGGGTTGACGGCGATGTAACAACGCTGGTCGTGGTCGTCCAAAATGCGTATGCCATGTATTGCATTGTTCGATCGTGACAGTTCAGCGAGGAACGCGTGTAACCAATTCCACATGCAGGACACAAATGACATGGGCAAATAAGTCAGATTGCCTTCGTGATACGTACCCAACAGGCTGTACAGGAAGATGTTACAATACAACAGGTTAACTGTATACTGTGCAGCAGACTCATACAAACAAGACAGGATTTGTTTGACCTGATCCTCCGTCTCGATGATGAGGAATTGTGTCTCCCGGCTAAGCGCTGTTGTATATTCGTCACTTTCATTGGGATCTGCTTTGTGTAGTATAAACAGGTTAGGGTTAGACGGGCCCTGTGCACGATGTGTGCAATTTACCAACGGTGCACTACGACGTGGCCCGTATAACCACCTTGATTTCCCCAATACCCGATTGATGTTCACGAAGCGTGTGTCCATTAGTATTTGTTCACATTGCACCTCACGGCTGCACGCATGTGCTGTTGGGGCTCCTTGTGGTTTTGAACTGAATAAACCCATGTTACTTTTTTTATTTATAATGGGTAGAAATAAAATGCATCTGGCCCTGCAATTATGCAGGGCAACACTTTGCATTGAGTGCAAATCTTCTGTCCCTCTTCCTGCTTACTACGTCATAACAGTAAACGGGGTACCCGTGAAGTTATTGAATGCATCTGACCGCATCACAACAGTGCAATGGTCTGACTGCGTGATGCCCAGACATGCCGGTAACCATCGGATGGTGACTGTTACACTGATGGATGCTACTGGCAACACATATGGTACAAGTGCTACTGAATGGGTCCTACGTGGTCGCCCAATACAGTGGCCAGCACCATGTGGCGATGTTGTACCTGTGCATTCTGTGCTATCGGTGATTGGTGATAAGCATCAATGGCGTCTTCACACACCATCGAGTGGCATCACCTCAATGTTGTACATCTACTGTGTTGCTGTAACAGGTTCTGTCAATAGCAGCATTCTGCTGAAATGGCAGAGCCAGGTTTCGAAGCCGAGCACAGGGTGTTGACCGGTGAGAAGTATTACATCCCCATTGTCGTTGCAAGCGAACCCTTGACACCCGCGGAGACACTCACAGTCACGGTGCAACATATCAGTGGACGGGTACCCGTGCACTATGTATTATACAGGTCAAGTGTGACATTGAGCACACATTCTGCTTACAGACCACCGTGTAGTTTATCACAACATTCTCACCTAGCACCTAGCACCAGACACCTGGCGTTTCTCTTTGACATGCAGGAAGCACACACGACCACCAAAAACCCAATTGTTGCATGGTATAATTATCTGAATGCAATCGGATACGACTGCCATACGTATCGATGCCATACACAGCCGTTGTTTGGTAACAGCACCTCGGATTTGGCGCAACTGTGCAACATACTACGGGAGTGCATGCACACATGTACTGCTGTGCATGATCGGTTGATTGTGGTTGTCATCGGTTACACGGGTGAGACAAACAATTTGATGGAAAGTCTCGTTGGTGACGCACGTGGTATGATTTTTGTTGACCCTGTAACGTGGTCAGATACGTGTAATACTGAGGAATGTCGGCAAAAATTCAGCATTGGTGTGCAGGACAATGCACCCAATATGGTTGGTATTATTGCTGGTATGACAATGTCAATTGATGGTCCTTTAATGCATTTGACCACAGGGGCATTGTCACATGCATGGTTGAGCCGATTGTCACAATGTTCAGCAGGCCACGTTGCAATCAATGTGCACCAGCTGCTGCTATCTGTAATTCAGGATTTGCAGCAACAAAATGACACTGTAGCAGTTTTGGAGCAGCTATGCAGCACGTTGGGTTATGCTGTTTGCTTGTTTTGGAGACATGGTTCACAGCGTGGTATGGAGTTTGTCCGGATATCCCCACGCTGTGGCAACAATCTGGACGATGAGAAATATATTGCATTGTTTTTGCAAACCATTTTGGACATTTGAAAAAATGCGTGTTGTATTGGCATGTTTATTAAGACCGTTGGTGAACACGAATGCAGTCTGTGTGCAATTGCAATATGCATTCTAAATAAAAGCTCACACTTATAATGTCTGTGCATGCATCTGTGCGGAAATACAGTTGGCGCAACGGCCCGATAATTGCTAGATCTAATTCTGGCAGAATTGCACCACGCGGGGACGTTGATGAACTAGGCAAAAGGGGTAGATGACAGCTGCAGCTGGCACAGAGTATTGTGCCACGAAGTGCTATGGGGAACATAACATGGAAACCACGTTTTGGCGCGTTTCAGCTAGAGGGTGGTGACCAAATGGTCGACATTTATGATACAACACCAGATGTGTTCATGTATCAGGGCAGAATGGCAGGTGATGCACCTCAGGTTGGATTTCCCGGTACTTCGCTGTTGGCGCTCAGTGCCCAATTTAAGATTGATGGCAAACTACGAATTCAATTGCCCACGGCGAGGTCCACAGCTGACCGACCTTTATCAATAGCAATTATCGAGGCCGTGGAGGACGAAAACCCACTACCACAAGCTGATCAATCCGTGAGGGTGCTGCTACTGGTTGAAAACATTCCAAAATCAGTCCTGTCTGACTCAAAAGCGGTCTACATTGACATAATGATGGGAGGCAAGCAACCACCTAATCTGGTGTATGAGAATGGTGACACCGTGTCCATTCCGAGCAGTGAGACACGACCACAAATTGTCATCGCCTTCAACTTCAAAGACCTCGCCTTTCCTCCCAATGCCACAGACACCTACATGGACAAAACTCTGATAGGTGTCATTTTCGAAAACAGGAATCCACTCAACAACCCTCTTGCCAATCCCGGTCCAATCCAGGTGTACGACCTGCAAAACACGACATGGACTCCACTTTTCGGCTCTGATTACGACGTACACTGCCTCAGCAACATGTATGTGCACGTGATGCGGACCACATAGCCTAATTAATTTTTTGGCGTTTTGGAGCCTGAACGTCGTCATCAGCTGGTTGATCTGCTGCAATAATGGTATCCGGAAAGAGCAGGCTGCGTCTGGTGGTGGCCTGTGGGCTCTCCGTGGGGGGTACAAGAATCGCCTCAACTACGCGGACACGGAGACTCTTGTACACACGGGAGGCGAATACGGAATCAATGCACAGGACTATACTTGGACAGGCGATACGTCCGTGCCACTGTTTTATGTGATCGATTGAAATTTCAGTACCAGCAGGACTGAAGAACACTGAGCGTGTCCACCCACTGCTTGTGTTCACCTTCGGCCAGCACCATGTGGTCTGTAAAGTCTCGTCATCATTTTGTGCTGCCTGCTTGACCATCATCATACCATCCAAACTCTGTGCCAGTACGTCCACGTTGTCCTCGGTCACTACACCGAAATTGATTTTGAGTATGTTTCGAATATCATCACTGAGCAGCATCAGTCGCTGTAGCGTTGATGTCACGCCTCGTAATGCAGTGATGTACGCATTGTGTTGGGTATCGTGAATGTCAAACAGGACACCCATGCTCATATCACGCTGTTTCGAGTCGTCTTGACCTGTGTTAAATGACCTGGGTCTCAACACGGTGACGTTGTCAATCTGCACATTCAACTTTGGCAGTCCACGCATTGTACGGGCAATTTGTGGGTGTCCGTCCAAATGATCAAATACACATGGAACTTTTTGACTGTTGTCAATATAGGCTGATGCAATGGACAGACAATGATGTGTCGGAACATTGATTTCAGGTTTTCCGGCAATCTCCTGTGGCATGCACAGCACTATACTTTTTGGAGTCAGTGTGGTGACGGGTAGACAGACAGGTTGAGGCATTTTGCAGATAGTATCCTGAAAAGAAACAATATATATATATAGGAATGTGCCGCATCTTAGCTAGCTAGTCTCAACACATGTACGGCAGTAGTTCAGTTGGGACCCCGTCTGGCGATTCGATAGTGTCGCTTTGCGTAATGTATGTGATATCACAATTCAGACCCTGATTGGCCAACATTTGGCGGTACACTATGGAAGTTACCGTCAGTGGACCAATGCTGATCACGTTCTGTATTTCTGTCAAATCCCTACCGTACAAGTCCTGCCAGTACACCACACGCACACGCAAATGGCGCAGAATTGATCTGTATATTTTGCTCAATTCCTCAGAACCCACCATCACCACCACCTGTTGCCTCTTTGCATGCATGCACGCATGCACTACACATTGCTGTATCGCCGTGATACGTGGATGACTCAAAGTCAGTGGTTCCGGCATTGATTTTTTGTTTCGCATTAAAACACGGTACCCCTTTGTCATATCCAAACACGGCTGCTGTTCAAAAGGACAACGGCACAGTGGACACTGCCCGTCCTCGTATATCCGCCGCAGAAAGCAATGCACACAAATGTGATGGCCACAAGACAAAACGGTTATGGCGTCCAATTGCGTGTCCCAGCATATTGTGCAGTCACCCCCGACCTGTCCATTACCCCACCTTCGCAGTGTTGTCAGGGTATCCCCCCAGTGTACATTCAGGTCTCCAACCGGAACGAAATCAGCTATTGCTGAGTCCACAGACACTGTGTCAGTCACAAAATGCATGCACATTATATTCTTTGCAGCAGTGACGCGATCACCAGCACACCACTGTAGCAATCCCAGAATCAACCCACTAGAGTCCACTGGTGACAATTTTATACGCCGTAGGATACCTCGCAACAGCAATCCATATACAGTATTGGTTGATTCATCTATAAAACTAACATGTGCTCCTGAACCAACAATGTCCATTTGTATTGCGTGGAATAGCACACGAGGATTGCATACAAGTCGCTGCACCTGCTCATCCAAAGCAGTAAAGGACTGTCGTGTTGTTTGCCAGTCCTCCAATGCCCTACGATAACAATTCGGACCAGGAAATTGCTCACGTGACGGCGCCACACGTGGTATACATTTGGATGTGCAGGGGATTGTGCAATGGTAATAATGGAACCGTGTTTCAGGTGACACATGTGATGCAGACATGTGTGATTGGCCATGGACATGCATTATATGATCCATTAGCAATGTACGATGACGTGTCATGAGACTGATGACTGGTGTCAGAAAATACATTCGGTTAATCCCAGTTAGGGTTTGCAGTTGTTTGACCATACGTGCCTCCCGTGACTGGCGTTCCAGGCTCATCAAATCGATTATTAACCGCAGATCCAATCCTTTCCATTGCAACAATTGATCACACGCTCCCTTGTGTGTTTGGATCTGCACACGCGGGTCATCGCCTGATGCACGTTTTCGTGCACCAAAGGCCGAAATTTTTCTGAGGATCATACGCCATTCCTGTGCCACCTGCTGATTGGGTACAACAAAAATTGTGTTTTTCACGTTGCAATCTAAACTATCCAGTGTCTGAAGCAGAACCACAATCATGTGCCGTGTCAGAGCTGGTGTGCAGGATTGCAGAATCATTGGACCGTGTCTCACATCCACGGTCGCTGTCTCCTCATACAAAAGGTTTGCTAAAATTTTGATGTTTGCCTGCCCTTGTAAATTGGTTGCGAATTCTGAGTTCAGTACGGCTGCAGCAACATCACCAGTAGTCCGACGCCGTGATCCGGACGCGTCGGGACACTCGGGATAGGTCCACCACTGGTAGGTCCGATGATGACCATCGTCCTTTTCAGCTTTAGCGAGTGTCACTGCGTGGCAACTGCGTCCAGCAGGTACCCGGTATCCGGTTCCCCAAGCCGCATTGGACCCATGTCACTCCGTATCTGCTGTGACGCGAAAGACGTGCCATTCCTAGATAACCGCAAACCGCCACGTTCGCCACATCTGATAATCAGGCTATGCGTGTCGCTCTGTATACCCTAAGATAGGTGGCGACGTTGCATGCAGGTTGTTGTGTGCCTGTCCGAAACAGCAGAAAAACCAGGACCGTACAACGTTTTTGGCATAATTCCTTTGTTTAGTACCACCAAGGGGTGGTAGCCCGCACAACCGGTACCCTGAATCATTCCAAAAATTCATCATAGCGATATAGTATATCCGGCAGTGCGAGTTTGTCCAAGGTGAACGGATCAGGAGTAGGAGCAGGATGCTCCGGACACAGGTGAGGGTTAGGACACACCAGGACCACCACCACCACCACCACCGCGTGCCTGTGCCGAGGTCCCTACCTTCAGATATGGTCGTGCCCTAACGCCCTTACGCCATAATGCCCTTACGGCCCAGCGCTTCTTACGGCCAGTACTGGTGGCTACAGGTGGTACAGCAGGTGGTACATCCGCGAACGAGTCAGCATCGCCCATATCCTGATACTGATCCTGATCCATCACCTCCTGCTTACCAACACCCAGATGAATTACACCAACATCACCAGCACCGGCACGACTAGCAGCAGGACCAGTAGCAGCAGCAGCAGCAGGATCAGGATGTTGTTCTAATTTTTTGTAGGCTGCTCCTGCTCCTTGCTGCTGCCCAGGATCATCCTGGTCCACTTTCCATTGACATACCGGCATCAGGCATGTTGCATAAAGCAACGTGGGTGATGCATGCATCAGTCAGACTAAACCAAACTAAACTACTGGTTGCCAATATCCAAAATGGTGCTCGTTCTGTTCATTTGGGTCATCCTTCTGAACCAAACGAACCCACTGGTACCATTTCGTCATCTGCCATCGCCATCCACATACTTTTGAAATCTTTCGTATTTCATCCCTAGCAAGCTGATGTCCGGTGATGATAAGATGGACACGCCTTGCATTATCAACATGCACATAGTACACATGATACAGCACCTCGTCGTCCTCCTTATAGCGGTCGATCAGGCCATCGTACCGTTGTTGTAGCACACCACAGAGTGTATCCATTGTAATTGTCAATCGTGGGAGGTGACACGAGAGGTGAAAGAAGACCATGCTAGCGTCCAGGTCCGGTGCTCTCCTCAGCAGGGGATTCTGCCAGAGTTCATGCCATCTCTCGTTGCTTTGCCGTTCCCTTCCCTCCCTTGTGTTGGCATCATCATCATTATGATCTTCCATGTACATGTCCTCCTCCTGCCCTCGTCTTGAAGCACAAGGCTTGTGTAGCACGTCTTCCCTGTAAAAGGTGTGACTGTGAGCCGTTTGCAAAAATCCTCCTAAAATATATGACTCCATGGCCACACCTGCAAAAATGCTGGTTGGTTGCACAATTTGCATTATCTCAGGGTGTCCAGCATAAATGGCTGCCCACAGCAGGGTACGCCAGTCATTACAAAACTGTGGCAGATAACGGCGCAACGTTCTGCAATATTCGGTGCATGTGTTGTCAACCTGTATGGATAGCAAGCATTCCTCGAGGTCGCACGGGCCAGTGCCCCGGGCCTCAGGTACCTTTTGGTTCACAGAAGCTGCAATATTGCGATCTCGTAGTCCTGTTTGTAGATACCCATCAACTTTGTGTACAAGATTGTGTGGCAGACTGTTCAGCGACATGGTGCCTTTTTAGAATACGGTTCAATCTGCGAAATTGTCTGGGACACGGGAAACACAGTCAGTTTGGAAACCGTTCAATCTGGGAAATTTTTTCTGGGATACAGGAAACACAGTCAGTTTGGAAACCGTTCAATCTGGGAAATTTTTTCTGGGATACGGAAAACACAGTCAGTTTGGAAACCGTTCAATCTGGGAAATTTTTTCTGGGATACGGGAAACACAGTCAGTTTGGAAACCGTTCAATCTGGGAAATCTGATATCCATTCAAAATTCAACAATAACATTGAGGAGGTTTCAGCTAGGCAGGTTGTGAGGTGAGGTTTTGGATTCTGTGTATACTCAGTATGTCACAGCAGCACGCGGAGCCAGCATCCAAGAGGAGGAAGTGTTTGTATCGTGACGCCACGCTTGTGAGATTTATTGTTGGCTCAAAGAAGGATTGCTACACAGCCATGAGTGAACTGATATCGGCAGCCCGATTAGAAGAGTCATACTCGGCGAATCAGATATTAGCATTTCATGATGTTTTCAACCGAACTACGTGATGATGCTGAGCGGTATGTATTTGCATCACGCAGATCTGCATCAACATATCATATGTCATCAGCCAATACAGCCAATATATATTGGTGAGGGCTTTCTTTTTGTTTGCCTGATGCCATATGGGGCTGAGGTGTCAGTGCGCAATCATCCCTTTCCGAACTGAACTTCCAATACATCCGGGACAATCCACACACCACTGGGATTGTCCACGGAACGGAACAACCACACAATGTCCGTATGTATTGCTGCTGACACGACATTAAGTTTGGAAAGGGGATTGTGGAATAGTATATTCAAATACGGGTTTTTCATTCTCAGTGGTGGTACATCAGTAACACATAAACAAAATACATGTTGGTTAGTGTTAGGGTGTTTGTGCAGGACCTCATACACAAATAGGTTTGTCCCACTGAGTTTTTCCGCAATATTTAGGTGCATGTGTTCTTTTGTTTCGCGTGATACTGTGTGGTCCCTTTTGTTTGGAGAGAAAGTCAACAGAAGGACAAGAGGTTCGATGTCATGTCTTTTGCTGAGCGCTTTCAGGTGGGTAGGTAGTAGGTGGGTAGGTACGTGGTCGTAAGTAGGTGGCACCAGGTCCATCAGAAACCCCAGTGCCCTGGAACGATAATCCTTCTCAAGATGGGATTCAGACTCCACTGTGTGTGGGTACCACTGCTCAAATTTGCCCACTTGTGGGTTCCAACGAAGCACCACTTTTTGGAGGCCCAGCAGCAGACCTGTTCTCGCTGTTGGAAGGTTATTCTGTGTAACATAATGATGACAGTGTATCAGCCATGTAGTGAATATATCCCGGCTTAACCTCCGGAATTTGCACGCATTGGGGGGGGTGTTCATCCCCGTACATGTGCTGCACGTGCTGCTCGGCATATATGCACAGGTCCAGGCATCACACCCCTTTTTCTGCCGCGTAGGCGTAGGCTTACCCGTAGCTACACTGAGCAATCGCAGATCATATGGATTCGAAAACTCAACGCCATGATCATGCCATATTGCTGATGCGAGAAAATTGCCGTTGCTTGTTCGTTCATGTTCTTGTTCCCGTTCAAGTTTCTGCTTTTTCATGTTTTTATTTCATACTCGGAACTCGTTTAGATCTTGCGTTGTTCAGGGTCGTGCAGGGTGCATGTCATGCATAATCCCATCAGTTTCCGGTAGTCATACATATGTTGTGTTCCAGGATATTTTTTTCGACCCACAGTATGGACCCCTACCGCCATCGAAAACAGCTGTTGTTGGGCCAGGACCTATGGTGGATGATCTCGCGATTTTGTACGCAACCAAAGACCCTGCTCCGGTGGGTGCGTCGCCGATCATGCACCGTTCCCGCGAGAAGATTGGCCTAGAGTGGGGTATCGCGGTCAAATCTGTCACGACCTTGGTCCCATTGGCAAACTCACTGAAGCAGGCGGACGACGGTGGCAGGCACATATGTGCCGTCATCGACTTCGGCGCCTGTCGTGGCCCGCAATACGACACCGGGGTATGCAAGCGCCTTCTGTCGCATGTGGCATGCAGATCGGCCGTGCGGCGCAGGGTGTTCCAGTTGCACATCACAAACATGGGACCCCACAAGCCGTGCTGTCGTGGAAAGGTGATCAGGTTCCTGTTGGGCATTCTGAGAAAGAGGTGGTTGCTCCGTGTTGACTTTCTCGTCATACACCACGACACGTCCGATATGTACAACGCGGATATCCGCCAGTGCCAGCAGCGAAGCACGGATTTGTGTGCAGCATTGGGTGGTACTGTCCTTTGGCAGCCCAAAAGGCAGGAGTCCCCCGCCGTCCGAACTGCGCGCCTCATTGCACCAATGCCCCCACCAACAGCGCTGTTATACCAGTCGGTGGATCACAACCGGAAACAAGTTCTGGAAATGCTGGATGCCGCCGGGAGCAAGAACCAGGGACAAGGGACCTCTAGGAAACGCCTGCTACTGTACACCTGATTTTTCTGCACACAACAACCTGGGTCTTCCACATTGCGACCGACAATGCACGGAGTGTGCGGAAAAAGAGTCCTGACTGGACTAGCACTGGACACGCCCTTGTTCATTTGAGATGCATGCAATCACTCTGCACAGCAAGCGACCTATCTTCTCTAATCTCTATCTCTCTCTATCCGAAATTAAAAAAAATGTGGAATCTGGGAAGGTTTATACCCACACTCACACCTACACCTTTTCCCGCTGAGGCACAGGATATCCAAATGCAGCTCAAGTTAGGGTAGGGTTGACTCGTTCCCATCTACACTGCGGCTTACTCGATTTACAGTGTACTCTATACATACGTCCATCCCTCCCCTGTTTCCTGGTTTTCTCCGGACATGTGTTTGCCGGTGTGTTTGGATATGGATACCGGGCTCCATACACGTGATGCGCATCCCACCCTTCAGGATTGCATTTCCACCCTGGATCATCGATATCCCGTGAACTCTTCCCGATTGGGTACGTAGCGTGCCTGTGTCCATTTCTAACGCTGATACCATGCATGGGATAAGGCATCCACCGCTGATAGCCTCGCCCCTCCCCCCTTTTGCTCGTTTTCGTCATATCCGTGTTTTGCATTTATTGGTTTTATTTAATTACACAATACACACGAATGAAAAAATTATAACGAATACGGAATTGACCCCCATTAGAGGTCCACCAGATGTCCGATGGAGTGATGGAGTGATGGGATTGGTCGACCGGACACCTATCCCGACATTGGTCCGTATCCATCTGGTCGATTGCGATTACAGGTATTGTAAATCAGCACTGGCCAGATTGTCGTGCTATATTATCATCGCTGGTGCAGGCATGCACACCTAAGGCTGAAAGGGACATTTCAAGTGTAACCCGTATGGGAGATGTGCCCCGCAAATTCGCAGACAACCTGCGCCGTATGCATAAGTTGATATATGCATTTGGTCTTCCAAACGGAGGAAGGGTGACTGCAAGCCAATTGGATGAACTGAGTTGTACACCAAAGCTGCCTTACATCAGGGTGATCAAGCAGATTGTGTATGGTGTGAACACATGAATCTTTGGTACATCCGTTGCTGTGTTGTGTCTGCCGTGGGCCGTGGACCCTAACCCTAAATCGGTGATAAGGAAAAAACACTCCACGTTAGGCTTTGCATTCTGGAGCCCCCTGTACTGCTTGAGATTTCCTTCCCCGTTTTCCCCAGTAACACCGATGGAATGTGGCGTGCGTCCCCAAACTGTACGGTTATGGCAGCATGCAGCTCTGCGGGACCACGAGTATTCCCTGGAAAGGGCGAGAGATGCACGCAATTTGGGGCAGCACAGGCGTCCACCGTTACGGGATTTTCGTAACCGTGAACGGGATGGTGACGGCGATATTACGTGGAAGCAGTCACGTGTTGACAGTTGGGCACTGACATTACATGCTTTTATACGTGAGCATGAGTATGAGCAGGACAGGAAACGCTATACAAGTAACCTCCTGGCACCAAGTTGAACTCTGTCCCCATAAGTCGGTTGCCTCTTGGCACCAAGTCGAACCATGTCACCATAAGTCGGTTGCCTCTTGGCACCAAATCGAACCATGTCACCATAAGTCGGTTGCCCCTTGGCACCAAGTCGAACCTTGTCACCGGTTGTCAACGGTTGTTGCAAAACGTTTTCGAGTTCATGTGCCATCTCACTGTGCTCTGCCACAACCGGCTTCCTCCGTTTGCTAGATGGTTCCCCCATTTCTTTCAAGTTCCGAACGTGCCACTTAGTCAGTGTGCAATCAAAGTCGGAAATCAAAATAAGGTCACCCCCCTCATTTGTTGTCATCTGAGCAATGCTGTCTGCAAGATGTTCTTCGGAACATGTATTGCCCGAATCAGTTTCGAATCTCCTGCCCATTCCTCGACCATGTTGATGTTATTTTCGTCATCATCAAAGAGGTGTGGTGGTTTTCCTTTTTCCTGCACATACCGGTAGATACTCTTAATGCTTCTTGTTTTGTTCCAATAGCTGCTCACATCCGGTGTTAAAATGCGATATCTTGAATCCGTAAATTTCCTTCATAAATGTTTGCACAACATGTGCTTGATTGAGGCTGGCAACAGCAACATAGAACATTTTTACCTGGAGACTGGAAATTTTTTTTCTTTGGGAGGGACCTTGAGGAGCAAGAAACAACAACGTGTGTGAGAAAGAAAAGGCGAGAATGCCACTGACATGCAAGAAAGTCTGTTCAACCATGCAGTGTAAAATCTGTAAACAAACAATGTATCAAAGTGGTCTGTCAAGACTCACCCGGTGCAAATCATGTACGTGGCGGGAAACAGTCCATTTTGCATGTTTGCATGTTGTTGACAAACAGCACTGTGAGGTCTGTGGGAGGCAGGACACAATTGAACAGGTTCTGGATTGTGAGTGCGCGTGTCAGTCTGGGAGGAAACACCCCATATCGATAAATTGATCCCCATATCCCGTTTTCAGGCAGGTGGCAGTGCTCCAAAAACCCCAGTCACCACCTACCAACGAGTGTTTATTGTCCTGTGATGACCTCATGAGCCTTTCCGAGTGGCAAGGATCCTGAAACTTTGTCAGCATGAGGATGCCTGCTTGCTTGTGCGTGTCGCCGCAGGGACGTGGCCAGGCCCCCCCTTCTTTGGGAACGACGAGTTTGTTGACGAAAAGAAAAAAGAACAGGCAACATGTGGGCTCGCATCGCGACTGCTTTTTCAGGCATGAGTAAGGGGAAGAAGGTGGCAGCCGGTGCTGCCGGTGCAGGGGCGGTTGTGGGTTATAGTGTCGCTGAGGGTGGCCCCGCAAATCCTGTGGGCAAAATATTCTCAGAGATTCCAAAAATATTTTTTGTGGTCGGGTTGATTGTGATTGTATTTATACTGCTCAGAAAGTCTTAGGTGTGGCTGTTGGGCCCAACCAATGCTCTTGCGTGTATTGATTGTATCGTATAAGGTAATCAGACAGTTTCTGATGTCGGTGAGAACATTCAACACCCTCGTGGTACAAGTAACATGCATAGCCAATACATGCGGTTCCTGCAGTTGAACATACAAGTGCACACAGCGCCATTTCATTGAGCATTGTGAATGCACTGGCACATGCCATCAACAATAGACCAACAATTTCAGCCACTGATGCAAATCCCTGGTAAAATCTCATTTGCCCATTCGCGCGTTTGGTGTCCTCCACAATCCTTTGATGCAGCATCATTAGAGGCTTGTGGCAGGAGGCCGACACCAAAACAATCGAAGGTGTACTACGGACACCAAAATCACATTCATCATCTGCTTGTAGCTTCCGACTGGTCGCAGGTGAAACATACGGCAAGCATAGAAACCCATCAGTTTCCCGACGTATGATGGTTTGCAAATTTTTATGTGTTTGTCTCGAAAGTTCATCTAGTATTCTAGTCACGAACCGGCAGATACACACGGCCACGGTTAAGGCAGCAGCCACGTAGGGGGGTGCCAATTTATGATGGGATGCGAAAACAACAGCTATACTCTGTGCCAGCAGCAGTGTGTTGGTCAGGTGTTCAGTGCCATTTGCAGTCTCACGAAGGCAGACAAATTGTTTGTGCAAGTGTATGACATCTGTCATTGTGTTTTTCAATTACGCACCAGGGCATGTGATATGCATTGTGTCATGTGGCCACGTACAACGTTTAAAATACTACTGAATTACTCAATTTTGATGCATGTAATTCTGTGTCAATGTGTACAGCGTCATGGATGACGTGCCGTATCGCCATTGTTTGCCCATTTGGTAGAAGAGTATTTGAAACAGAATCAAACATACGCAAACAAATGCCACATTGCGAAGTATTGCCGTCCATTCCCCATGTAGCTGGGCACGTGCAGCAATACACACCCATAAGGTCAGTAAAACAAGAAGCAATATAATACAGGCACTAAAATACCTCCCGGATTTATTGTGTGTGCGGATCAGCCGCAATTCGCGGTCGTGCAGCACACCCATAATTATTCGCAGTGGACCGAGGTAGCTCTGCCATTGATCGTTCATTTTCGATTGCATAGATTGCAGCATAGCATGGCTGCCCTTTTGGATATCCGGTGCAACGACACGGTAAGAGAAGATAACCTCAAAAATCGCCATTGTCAGTGCCACGCCGAGCACTGTCAAAACCGGGATAACTTTGGCATCGGGCATTTTTATTTCATAATGGCCAACAACAGCTCAGAGTCAGCGATATATATGTGACGTCTCACAACTAACAGGAAAAAAAGTATTTCGGTGGTATAACTGAGCAACAACAGACACAGCCCAATTTTTTCAGGTCCCCCAAGCACGTGGTATCCGTTGGAACGTGAGTGGACAATGCCATACAGAATGTAGACACCAGTGACACAAACAAGTCCACCAACCACAGGTAACATCGATTTTGTCAGTAGTTTTCGATTGTGTTTGATTAATTCATCCCTGTCCGCGTGTGCCTGTTTTGACACTTTTTGATGCAAATATGCCATTCTGGCATCCAACACATGATGGAGTTCAGCATTGCCACTGTTTTGTTGCAAATGTTTTCTCAAACTGGTTGCTATGTGCGCTTTCTCAGTGACGTTTCGCTGCAACTGTTTGGATGCAACAAGCACAAAAAACGCAATTTGCAGAATGATGAAGAATAGAATTGTCAGTAGATTGATGACATGATCACCACGGGCCTGCATTATCTGTTTTTTTCTTTATACAGGTCCCATGTCTAACAGTTACCGTCAGTGGCGATCGAGTAGTTGCGCCCCCCAACGGGATGAATGGGATGAACCTCGACCACAGCGACAAGAACACCGGCCACGCGATGAGCGACAAGAACACCGGCCACGCGATGAGCGACAGGAACACCGGCCACGCGATGAGCGACAAGAACCGCGGCCACGCGATGAGCCAAACGATGAGCCCCGGCCACGACAGGAACGAGAGCGACAAATGAGTGTTGAACCTGGACGCCGCAGTATTTCTTGTAGACGTGAATCTGACGAAGGCTCCCGTTCAGCGACAGATTATTATCAAATTTTGAGGGACGGCGCCCTCTTTAATTTGGAGCTTATGTCAGTCCCAGATCCCAGAAAAACAATGTGGTCGTCATCGAATCCATCCAGAGACATTGAAACAATTCCACCACATCCGGTTTTTTTGCCTCCTCCGCATGCATATACATATAGTATATATACCCAAATGTGCATGCTTAATGGCATGACTAATTGCTGAACCAAATGTTCTAATCCAAATGTGCATAACTGACCAGTTGCTGGAACCCCATTGCACGTTGCACGTTGTTTGCATGCAAAAGATTGCACGTTGTTTGCATGCAAAAGAAAGCAGACAGGTTACAGGACCGCTGAAAGGACGTACAGTTGACAACAAAAATTCCGAAACCCTGCATATAAAACATCATACCCAAAAGGTGTAATATGTTGTAGCGATCGACCAATACATAAAATTCGTAGTGTCACCGTGAACGGAGCACAGATCAATTTTCGACAATCAGAATCTGTCAGGGCATTGTCACCACTAATTACCAGTCGTTGCAAAGATGTACAGTGTTTGCAAATGGCACGTAGGCCACCATGACGCCCTCCAATATGATTATTCGGGCCTATAATCAAGGATTGCAGTTTCTGTCCCGTTCGTGACAACACACGCCAAAGTAGATTGCATGTGGTATAGTCCAGATGCAGACATTGCACACGGGTGAGTGATACGTGGTAAGCAATGGCACCTAAACGTGCACAGGATACACCAAGCCTCAGTGTTCGTAGAGTCTGATGCATTTTTGGAAGCGCCGATAACAAATTCTCATTGTAATCTGCAAGGGTCAAAAGTCGCAAGTTGGTACATGCATTCAAAACGTCAGTGAGTTTACTGCTGGAGCATGCCCTGCCGATGTGCAGTTCCATTAGTGATGGAGCCACATTCATTACACACTGCCAATCGTCACTGCCAAGACCATTTGCACCAGCTAAGCAAAGAGTTTGCAATTTTTGGACACTGTTGTAGTGTAGACACGAACGCAAATTCACATGCAGTCCAATGTGCATTTTGCGTATACCACTGCAAAGTTGCCAGAAACCGGGATTGAGCAAACAAAAATTGCCTATATGCAGGTCATCAATTGTGAAGTTTTGCATTGGCATTGGTATTGTTTCCGTTAGTATGGTATACGGCCCCAATATGAGTGTCTTCATTCTCAGTAAGGGCAGGAGGGTTATAAAACCGTGACAACGCACATCACACCCAGTCTCAAAGTACTGCAAGTTCAAGCATCGTAAATTTTCACGTTGAAAATGGCAATGCGAATCAGCCCCCACGTTCCATCTCTGCAATCCAGTACACATGTAGGTGAGCCATTGTATGGAGACATCATAATCAATATGCGGTGGCAAATAGACAGCAACCAACATATGGCTCGTATTTGCTGCCACTGATCGTACAAGTTTGGCACATGTCGTGGAATTTGTGTGCCATAAATCAACCCTAATTGTTAGATGTGATATTCGATCATGCCTGATAAGTGTGTTTCGTAATCCATCAACACCAAGCCTGTCAATTGCAAGTGACAGGTGGTTAATGGGTATGTCGTATAATTTGCGGCAGGTCAAACGTAGCTTCGCTTTATGTGCACAGTATTGCAGAATGCAAAGTAAAATGTCGTTACACAATGATTGCATTTTTTGATTTATTGTGGAGACGTGTTTTAACACCTATCACATCAACGATTACACATACGCTGTCGCAGTTCAGCAGCCTGCAGGGCACGACCAAGACATGTTGGAACAGGCCAGCTGCTTGCCAGGGTTGGAACCTCGGACTGGGGGGGGTTATCACAATGGGGGGGGTCATTGTTACCAGGCCACCATCCATCGCCATCATTCCTCTTTCGCTTTTTTGTCTGTTGCATATATGGCATGTTGCTCTTATTCCACAGACTTTTTTCCAAGTTAACATGACATCGGCAGATCAGTTGCAGTCGCTCGCCGACATCCTGCACGGTGACCCACAAGTGGACGTGGATGAATGCGGCAATTCCAATTCAGACAAGAGCGACAAAGGTAGTGACGGAGACGGTGACGATGAAGCTAATGAGGGTGAGGAGGATTTCGACTCAGATTCGGGATCAGACAAAAAGAGAAAGCGGTCATGTGCCCCATTTGACGCAACAACAAAGCGTGCACGCTCAATGCCCTCAACAGCAACACGCCAACCGTCATTTCAATCGGTGATCAACAACATCCGTGATGTGTATCCGGAATTTGCGCCTAACGAGCAACTGCCCAACATCAAACAATTCAAATTATTAATGACAAGAGAATTGGCCAATACTGCCGTGTTATGTGCACTGAAAGATGTCCTCAATGAAGACGTTGTACAAGGTGGTGTTATGACCACGGAGGTGGTTAACCTGTACCAATTGGTGTGGAATCGATTGACATCCAGACACATCACATTTATCACAGCACACAGGTTCGTACGATGTTCTACTGGTACTGATTCCTGCTGTACAGCCTGTTGTGGATCCAATCGCCACGCACCGCTAAGGCTATTGCGTACTCTGTGCGAATTTATCTCCGGTGGCCACGGTATTCCAGGTGTTGACTGTTGCTTTTGCAGTTGTCATATTTTCAGCAAATACCAAATCTGGTCAAGTTTGTTGACAGTGCTGTGTCTGGTGAAACAGACGCTCATTGCTATAACCACACGGACCATACGTACCACAAATGGTACAACAAACGTACTACCAATTGGTGTTCGCAATCTTTTGGAACTGTCGGATACCAGGCCATCTAATTTTCTCCAATTACACAAGGAGGTGACGCGCTTGATCAAGCGGCTTGCAACGATAATCAGGACACTTACACAACACATGCAGGCCGTCGCAGATGATAATTTGATGGAGCGTGTAACCAATGAATTAGTTGCACACCTGGCCACGCTGTATGTCAGCCTTGTGTACCGCTACAACCGACACAGCGGTCGGGCAATTGCCCAACTGACGAGTGGTTCCCTGTTCAGTACAACCAAGGTGGATTATACAGTCAATTTTATGCTGGATCTGATTGCACTCGCTGAACGTCAACTTCGTGCCACCGAGTGTATTTATGCACGAATGGAAAATATCAGGGCAATCAAAAGCATGCTGACTGCCTGTGCACGGTGCAATATCCTCTTTCCCAAATCCGACCAAATCACATGCGAACGTTGTGTAACATTTCAGCAGGTAACCGGAAATGTTGTCAGTAGCTGTTGAGCGCTGAATTTTGCCCCCAACATTGACATGTCTGGATCCTTGACATCGTCGTACGAAAGGTCATGTGATGTCCTTGTTCTTTACAAGAACGTTATCTATTCTCAGCTGTCTTCTCAGTTGTAGCTCAAGATTCCATCGCCTTGTACCGTAATGGATGCGTTTGGCGTTGAAACTGAATGAATTCCTGTGGTGCACCTCTGCTTGTTCCCCTCAGACAATGGACTGTCATGTGTATGGCCACAGGGATGCCATGGTGCAATCAATCAAAGACTTCACCAAACATGAGTTGGCGGATATCTGTCCGTGTGGACCGTTGCCGCCACGGACAACACGGAAAAGAATTCATAAACAACATTGGTTGTCTATGGCAGATCCCTATATCGCCGTCACTATCTGCAATTGGCAAGAGGGCAGAGACATCACACAGTTCACACATTTTTTTTGTTTTTTTGTGATGCGGACATCACTACACAACTGCTATACATCAAAGGCTCAGGGCACGACGGTTTGATTTTATCAAGGCTGTGTGAAGATACCGTACAACTGCGGGCACCATCACCTGCGTCATTACACATGCGCGGCATGCACGTGGGTCATACTGGTCCACTGAGAAACATGACAATTTCCCAACACAGGGAGGAAAATTATGTAGTTGACAGCCTCGACATCCCACCAAAGAGTTGGATTTTGATCCCCGAATGGTTATGGTTTAGTATGGATAGTTCATCCTATCAATGGATGGGGGTTGCATATCAACTGTGCTCCACGGCTGAGGCAACCGACAACATGGGACCACACATTAAGTCCATTCAGTCACGTAACAAGGTCCGACAAGCTCGGCAAGTGCAACCATCAATTCCATCTCTTGCAAGATTGAACCTATCAAAGGAGGAACAAGCACTGTTATACATGTTGGACGTGATCCCGACAAGGAAAGTGGATGCAATCCTGCAGACAGATACACATGGGAAGGATGGTTACATGAAGCATGACATCGCTTTGCAAATACTGCAAGGGCAGGCCACCATGTCTAAAGCAGTGGCAGGCCACAAGCCCGTCAAGCAGAGAAAAGTACACACAACAAAAACAATCAACATTGATGATGATTGTTGTAGACCTTTCTTGAAAGCATTGAAATTTTTGGCACGGGCCTCGTTTGTTGCTGCGTCCAGAGAAAAGCAATTTCTTGGTATCCGGACATTCAGCAATATAGATGGATTGTTCCTGCCGTTTGGCAAGCAGCAATTGAAATCGCAATGGCAGTTGGCCAATCAACAGAGAAGGCAAATTGATCTACAGCGTCAGTGGCATGAAGCTGTTGTGAGCTCTTCTCATTTTGAGGTTGCCTGTCATCCAGATCAATCAATAAAGCATACTGTCAGTAACCCGGCTGGGTTTGCTGTTTTCTTTGAGGCAGAATTGTTCACAACAAAGGACAGAACAAATATTGAGTGGCAGATTAGTGTGGACGGTACATCAGGGGAGCTATATGTATTGGATGGGGTACCTGACACTGGGTTGCACCTGGAATTTGAGTTTGAGCCCGCGAAGTTGACCATCCAAACGTGGTTCTATGCTGAGCATGTCATTCGGGATCTCCATTTCATTGTGTGTATGTGTCTGATCAAACAAAATCCTATTTGCTAACAGTGGAGGCATTATCCGTTGGTACGGCAATTATGATGACACTGTTTGATGACAATCGTACAATGTCACCTGCGGCATGTGAATTATTCAAGGTTGCACACAAAAATCTGGCATCGGCACACTGGGCAAGGGTTGGAAAGCATGATCAGGGATGGCAGCCATTAAAGGTTTTGCATCATCCACAGGATACGCGTGTCATTCGTAGAGGTCCATGTTTGTATTAATTGACAGATGATTACAAATACACGACCAAATTGTGTTGGCGAGTTTTATGTGTGTGTGTTGTTGGAGAGTTAATTGTCACTTGCAGGACTCAGAGCGGGTGCGAGGATGCAATGTATGTACCCCATACCCACCATTCCATCCCGCAGTTGACCTCTTGCTTTGTGCCCCCACGTAGAGCGAGACCTCCGAGACGTGCAGTACTACTACCCCAGCAAATGGCTGAAGAAAGGCGCTGAGGACATCGCAGCAAGCAGCCCGACAACCGTTGCCTGGCATGGGTGGCGAACATCATTGGTGCTCCGCGTCCCTCGGGATCCATCCCACACGTCCAGCAGGTCCGTACGTCCAATATCTGGCAAACCTCCCCGTACACCACATTATTTATTAGATTATTTTGCTCAAAAACTCCAGAACGTGCGAGGTCAGTAGGGTCTAAACCTGTAAGGATTCAGCCACCCATGACATTTCTCGAACTTCGTTGGTGTCACAAACTGACCTGTTGCCCTCAGCACATTGCCTGGCTTACAAAGAAAGATTTCTGCATGCAGCCAATCATCTCGAAAAACGGCCAGCGGTTTGCATGCATAACCAGGAATATCCTCGTCCAGTAAACACAGATATGCGACAAGCATCCGATCTCTTCCTTTCTCTGACATGCGTTGTGGCTCCTCGTCGCCATCCCCGTCGCAATAGAATGCGTCTTCAAGTAACTCGCCGAATATCTGTGTGTGCTCCTCAGTGAATTTTTGACTGGCAAGATTGTATACATGGTCGACGGTGTTGCATTGATCCAATGCCCAGAGCATAACGTCCCGTACAAACTCAAATTGATATATCATCGGCTGTACACGTTTACGGTTCCCACACCGCTTGCCCTCGTCAATTGAATCTGAGCAATAATTCACGCAGTGGTCGAGGTCAGCAAACCAGCGACCGTCCGGTGCTGCCAGCATTCTTGATGGTGGCCACCCTGAACATGATCCATGCCATACTTTTGTCCCCTTTGGAATGATGTATACAGATGACCCATGATCATGCTCATGCAATGTAAGTCTATGCATCATGCTGTCCCCCTCTTGGTGTTCAAATCGGTCCTTTTGTTGACACTTTTCTGTTGACACTCTTCGCAACTTTTCAATTTCAAATGACAGATGCTGTTCCTGTTGCAGCAGCAGGTGTTGTCTGTGGGCCTGCTCCTGTGCCGAAAGCGTATCCGCAGCCATTATATCTTTTTACCTTTACAAATCGATTGGTATTGATTGAATCGATTGTCCAAAAGTGACGGCATTCAGTTTAAATTAAATTTTGATTTAAGTGCCTAGCCTGTAATGTTAGGTTTAAGATCAGGTTAGATAGCAGCACATATGCATGTTTCCTGTCACAGATAGATATGAATACGCAAAATGAGCAATTACCAACAACGCCCACGAATCAGCCAATAAACGGATTGTCATCACCGCCTACACCATCGCCCCCATCGCCCCGCCAATTTGAACCACCAGTGGCCAAGTTGATCAGCAAATCTGCTCCAGTTTGCCGGCGATTGTTCTATCCCAGCAGCACAGCAGGTGATGTACCTCGGACCGAATCAACAGCAACAAACAGGTGGTGACCAGTCACTCCATTCTCTGCTGTGTTGTGGTGTTGTGCATGTAGTTGCTTGTTTGGTGGTGGCCATCACCCTCTTTTAAAGCACATGGCCAAGTTTTGTCAAGCGCCTGATGATATTTTGTGGCAAATTGCTGAATTCCTGCCGATGGCAGTATATTTCAGTCACGTAAATCGGCGAATTTGGATTTTGCTGCAGTATATCCACGTGCACTATTGCATCAGTACGGAAAACAGCAACATTCTGGCTTCGAGAGTTCGAAGATTGTGTCGCATCGGCATGTCGAGTGGGGAACTGCCCAATCTGTACAAATTTCTGCACAAATGCAGCAGTCTTCGCCATCTCACACTTGCTACCAGTATGCGAGTTTCACTGGAGCAAGTACTTGCACATACTAATCTGACCTGTTTACGTCTTCGAATGATGCACTGGTCCCATGTATTACTGCCATTACTGTGCCATTACTGTCCTAGCCTGCACCATCTTGAATTGCACATTACGGTAGCAGAATCCACCTTGCGCCGAGTCACTCCAATTTGTACTCTTGGTCGTCGTGATTTTGCAGCATGCGTTCAATCCCTGCATTGTCTGGTTTCATTAAAATTGCATTTCGGTGGGGCTGTGTGCCCGATGAGTATTGAGCATTTACTCAAGTCCAAAATACAATGCAACACCTTGCACTTTTCCACAACATTGGCAGAAGTAAAGGGTTTGTCAGTTTTTCTGTCTGGAGTGAGAGATGGCTGCACCACGTGTTTCTCTCTCGGTCTGCCCCACGTACGATGCAAGCATTCAGGCCATATTTGTGAGGAATTTCTGGATAATCTCCAACACAGTCAACTCACATATCTCGAAATGCACACCCCACGCCTACGGATCTGCCTGCATCGTATCTACTTGATCCATCGACCAGGTTACCGTATGGATATCCGTAATCACTCCCGGTGACCCGAGTGTCTCCTGGACCTATCCCATGGCACGGACCTCCGACGTGTCAAATTTCTGGATATATATAATTCAGAAATCAAATAGGTTCAACAGTTCTGATATCAATTTAATGAACGGTGTGGTGGCCTGATCAACTGAACAAAACTATACTAGTAGTATAGTATAGTATAGTATAGTATAGTTTAAAACCTCCGAACTGCGGACTGAATGCCGCGACACCGTGCACCCTCTGTGCATGATCCAATTGACTTTCCCAACAGAGCATTACAAGCCCCCTGTTTTAGACCCCTTCAATATACCCTCAACGCCGCACACACACTGCACACCGGGCTTTGTAATCTTCTTTATGCCCTCATTGAATTGCTGATTCGGAGGGGTCTTTATTATCCGGGCCCGGTCACCCAGCAGGGTATATTCAAAATGAGGCAGTATCTCCATGTCACATTGCAGGTTGGGCGCAAAGATCAGATGGGTTTCATTCAGGGGATTGCACAATGTGCCCTGAAATATGAAATTGAGCACCATGTCTCTTCGTCAGCTGATGCTGGATGTGTATATGTAACACGAAGAGAGCCTATGCTAAAATTCAAGGTCAGATACTGGTCAGCTCAGGAAGAGGCAAAATGGCAATCAGAGAATTTCAATATATACACCGCCAACACGGACAGGACACTGCTGACGCAGACGACCATTGCAATGAAAATGTTCAGTGAGGCACTGGACCAAAACATCTGGTATGTACCTGAGTTGAAAGTCTCCATAGCAGTTGAGGGGGCGTCTGAAATGGTGCAGGAATACATCAACGATGTTGGCATCGTGATCAGTAACCATAGTGAATTGGCCAAATATTGGGGAATACCTCAGTTGCAGACGGCAGAAGCCCTGCGAGAATGGGAGAGGTGTGGCCACCCATCCGTGCCTGACAAGCGAATTCTACTCAATTATCACCACATGTAGCGATGTCACATTAGATTCAGATGCACCAATAAAAGCGGCAGGAATTATCTCAGCGTCAGGAAGAAGAAGAGCACACCCCTATGCACCAACATTAATGCAATCCTCATTGTACAGTTGCTGCAACCGTTCACAGTCCGTGGTGGAGCGTAACGACACCTCCAAATCGCAGGAGGTTTTATGCCTCACCATATTTTCAGGATTGGTGAGAAGCGTATGGGCCCTCTTGAGTTTGGGTATCTCCTGACTCTGTGACTGGATGAGCAGCATTACGATAACCTATAGAATAAAATGCAGAACAACAGCAGACCACGACGAAAGAGGGATGTGTTTGCGGATGCAATACGTCATGGGCATCCTACCCAGGTCTTTGTTCGAATATTGGTCAACCTTCTTCACAAGTTTTTCAATTTAGCATACCAGATACCAGATCGCAGGAAGGTCACGTCGAAGACTACACTATCATTCACACCATTGTGGATTGGGGGGAAGACACCAAAATTGTACAATATGACCGACGACGATGGCGCACCAAAGACGCCAGACACACGCCAAAGACAAATTGAACGCATGTGCATGGATGCCTTGCACAACAGCGGGGGATACACTCGATATATGGAGATCGTGCTGATATATAATTTTACCAATCAATACCAATCAATTACAAATTACAACCAACGTTACCAATACGTTCAGAGGTTACGTCGAATGTACGACGATTTCAAAGGTGCAACATTGATATTTGAGAGGATATGGGAAACCAGTTTTGCAACTTTGGAATATGGCAATTTGTATACCCCTTGCCCATTGCGGGCACTTGTTGGAGTTGGTGAGTTGAACGACGACGGGTTGGCGAGTTGGCGAGTTGATGTTCCCCAAGAGCTATCCCATGTTATGGCAACATTGAAACTCTGGAGTGGACCGCTGACTTCGATAATCCCCCCCATTGCCTACAGACCGCCTGCACTATGTGACTGGTACTGGTCTGTACTGATGTCCTTCGTTTCCGTTGTCCGCAAGACCCTACCAGCCAAATGCCCAACCAACCCTGACCGAAGCGTATCTGTCAGGATGCTTCTGCAGCAGCAAGGCAAATATTACGACAACCACGACAACAAACAGGAACGGACCATACAAATTGATATAGCTATGGATCCTTCGGAGGATGAGATTTTTTACGAGCAACACTAAATTAAACGTGGACGTGTGGATGATCATCCTAACTTGTGGACTGATCTGAATGTAGTCCACAGATGGAGTATGGAGTATTCTAAAGCAAATTTTGGGTTGAGAGATGAGAACCGTGAAAATGAATACTTGATGTTTGTATGCGACACCATGGAAATGGTTCACCGGAGCGGGGTATGGAGAGGAGATTGGGATGAGGAGATCCGGCGCATCGTTTTGGCACTCCAGATTGAAGGGTTGTGCAATGAAGACCGCGTGCATTACTACAACAAGGCATACAACATGATGCAAAAGGTATCAATTGACTATGATGTTGGTTCGCACCGCAAGCGAGAAGACAATTCCATGATGATATTTATGGACAGGATAGGACAGGAGGATGAAGAAAGAAAATTCGCAGTGATGATGGATGATATTCGATGGGATGAAGACCAGGGATGAAACCACCATGCAGAAAACTATCACTGCAGGGTTAGTTAGGGTTAGGGTTAGGGTTAGGGTTAGGGTTATCCTGCTGGTTCTTCTAGCAGGGGCCCTATGGTGGTGGTGGAAAAACCGCACCCAAAGCACCCCCCCCCCAAACCACAAGCACCCCCCCCCCAAACCACAAGCACCCCCCCCCCCAAACCACAAGCACCACCCCCCCAGGGGCACTCAACGCACCCGCAGGGGCCTCCATACGTTGTACAAACGCCGACCCTGAATACGGGGGGCAGGCCACTGTTCACCGTCGGATGCATGGTCAGTTGCGACCGTATCCAAGCCCTGATGTTGCCAGATCGTGGAATACGGTCTGGAACCAAAACATCCGCGATGTGGACTGTCAAGGTCTGCAGGTCGGACCAATACTGGAGGCTGCGCCCGATGTAGGGTGCGACTGGTTCACGTACGCTGTGCGACACCAAGACCTGATGGACCGTATTGGTTCACAAAACTTTCCAGGCTCATACCGCGACCACTACTTTAACCAGGGGCAGACTGAGGGCCGTGACTGTCGACCCGACCAGGGGGTCTGGCACTGCTTTGCGTACCTCAACCGCTACCCAGATCTCAAGCAGGCGTTCGACAACGACTGTGAGGCCGCGTTTCGTCACTACATCCATTACGGGCGACACGAGGGTCGCAACTGTGCCATCAGTGGTGACTACAACCCCAACAACCCAATCACCAATGACGCACACATCATCGGGTCGGGGCCAAAAACACCCCAGCCAGGCCCAAAACAGGACGTTTTGGTATTTGAACGTGCCACGTACGGGGGGCGGAGCCATGTGCTGCCAATCAGTTCATATCCCTCGCTTCCTGGTTGGACGAATGACTCCATTTCTTCTGTGAAAGTGCCACCCGGCCGCATCCTGCATCTGTATGCCCATCCTGCGTATAAGGGTCCGCATTTTGCATTCTTTGCTGACTGGCCGGGGCTGCCAGAGGTGCTAAATGACAAGGCGTCGTCAGCACGAGTTGAGTGATGTTTCCCCGTGTTCCCCCCTGACCACTGAGCAGCTGGAGATCAATATGAAACAAGCCCCCATTGAGTTGAGTGTCATGCCATTTTCAGAATAAAGATGGATGAACTTTCAGGAAAAAGGAGAGCTAACTAGACATGAATGAATATGACATCATTTAGCCTCATTCCTACCGGAAAAGTCACGGCAAAGTCTCCGTGCTGTAAACACTGTGTTTTCAGACAACATTGATCATCCACAAAAAACCGGCAACTGTTTATTGCACAGAATGTACGTGTCAAGGGGGAGGGGGGTTCCGATGACGAAGAGGGGGAGAGGGATGGCGTTCGCAGTGGATCTGGTAGCACTCTTCTTCCACTTCCTCTCCCGTCGCGGGGTGCTAGTAGTTCATCATTTGTCAGCGTGGTGGTGAGCATTGGATTGCGGATTACGGAATGGGGTGTGACAGTCCCACAGCGCGTGTACATTGGCAAATGGATGAGCCGATGTGTGAAAAGTACACCAGGGAGCTGTACCCCAATAGCAAGTCTTCACTGGCGTATTCACCACCCGACAATGTAAACGGTTGTGTTTACGACCCAGTCACCAATATCGCTACATATCGCAAAAACGCAAAACGCGGATTCGACGAACGCGGATTGCACACTTCAGAATGGCAACGAATCTGTATTGCATCCGATGGCAAACCATTCAGCACGGAGCCAGGAGCATACTGTCCGGGTGAAGAAGACCTTCATGGGAGGCTGAAGTTATACTTGGATGAGCAGAGGGAAAAGGAAGCCCCTGCGCCGTGATACTGTCAGTGCAAAAAAACAGAAAATAACTGCATAAAAGCACATCTATCTGTGTCCATCTTCGATTTTTTGACAAGACTAGGCATCCAACCCTACAAAAACCCACAAAAACCCACAAAAAAATTTGAAATATTTGAGGAAAATAAAAGGCAGAGGCTACCACAACAGATTATTCCACAACTGACTACAATCCCACAGATGCAACCTCCGGGCTGGGAGAAAGTCGATCGCAACAGATTCACATGCACAGAACCATTGCAAACAACTGGAGCAAACAACAAAGGGATATGCAAGGGCAAGACCAGACATCAGAAAGCAATCGGAAAGTGGGGCACCTGTGATGAACACGATATACTCAAAAACCACCACACTCACACAAATGTGATTCCATATTTGGATGGCCAATGCACGAATCAAATCGAATCCAAGGCATGGTTTGCAATGCCAGTCGCCAAAGCGGATTTGTTACAACTACTCAAATTGAACCAAGCCAAGGAACACAGCCAGCAATTTCGGGGGGGGATTCACGCGGGAATTTCCCACATGCATAAGCATGGATGGGTGCACAGTGATATCAAGCCTGACAACATTCTGATACACAACAACGTACCAGTGCTTGCAGATTTTGGTCTGACGACTAGGCAGGGCACAGGCCCCACATTAGTAGGAGGTCAATTGACGTATCCTGCCGTATACGCACCTTACAGCACAATTGACCTGGCACAAGCCAACGTACACGTGAATCGTGACTGGTTTGCATTCACAGTTGTAGTGTACGAGATGTATCTCAACCAGGAGATTAACTCCCCAAATTGGTGGGTGTCTGACAAGATTGACAAGATTGATCGAACGCACGGCATTGAAGCGAGTAAGCATTATGGGGCAGAAACAAGGCTGTTCCCGTACATGAAGCCGGAGTCAACAGCAGTGCCGAAAGCAGCAGGTAGTAGTAGTCGGACACATCAATCGACCACACAGATCGATCGTCAGAACAGTAGCCATTCCGTGGACGCCATTGATCATATGTGGGACTCATACGTCAAAGATGGCAAGATGTGCCGGAACGCGAAGGAGGAATGTATCAAGAACCAAGAAAACCGATTTGAACCATACCTGCGGCCGGGAACAAGAACGTGTAAGGATGCACCCATATCATGTGCCAGATGGAAGGAACGGCGACAGGTGGGGAAGACCCAGAAAACGCAGGAACGGGGACAGGTGCAGCAGCACGCGGCACCACCACCACCTCGGACAGCGACCACACAGAAGTCAGCATTTCGGTACATGGCGGCGGATGGATCACACTGTTCGTTACTAAAGGACAACCCTGAATTGCAAAAAGCATGCTTCACCCACTTTAAAATTGTGAATTGAGTTGACCTGTGGAACATGTGGACATCAACACGTGCAGGGCTGTGTGACATGCTGAATTCGTGCTGTTTTCAACAACCCCGTCCCCGTGACGCTGGCGGACGTGGGCACCCTGAGGGGCACGACAGACGGACAGGGCAACACCAGTGCCGTGAAGGTGGCGGGCAGGCTGACAGTCACAGGGACTATTACGGGCAATCTCAATGGTACCGCAACAAATGCTGGCCATGCAACCACAGCAACAAATGCTGACCATGCAACTGCAGCAACCACAGCAACCACAGCAACGAATGCTGGCCACGCAACCACAGCAACGAATGCTGGCCATGCAACCACAGCAACGAATGCTGGCCATGCAACTGCAGCAACCACAGCAACCACAGCAACGAATGCTGGCCACGCAACCACAGCAACGAATGCTGGCCATGCAACCAAAGCAACGAATTCTGGCCATGCAACCACAGCAACAACAGCAACCAGTGTGGCACATTCACTCGAAATAAAAGTCGACGGGCAAAGAAAAGCCACGTACAATGGTAGTGCTAGTACGACTGTCGATATAACCACATCCAATAATACTATACCCGATCCCTTGTCGCTCAGTACACTGTGTGTGAACCGGATTCAACCTAATAATGCCCCTGGTATAACCTTTGTCGGTGCCGGCAAAGTTACATTCGGGACCGCATCGCTGCATGTCACGAAGATAGAGGCATTGGAAGGAAGGTTTGACACTAAGGTCTTTGGTCAGACTGTTGCTTACCATACCCTACGCCATGATTCGGATCAGACACTGAAGGAGAACATACTTCCAATCGAACATGGAATTCTAAACAAGCTACTGGGCGTGGGGGTTTACACGTTTACTTCTACGGAAGAAGCACAACAGAAATATGGCTATGGCCGCGAAACGCACATTGGTTTTCTGGCACAGCAAACACAACAACACCTACCCATGCTGGTCGGTGTACATTCTGTCGGTGGTGACACGGATGTTTATCACATAGAGTCACACTACTGGCCCCCTGGTTTGGTTCGGGCACTAAAGGAAGTTCACGAAGAGTTCTCCGGAAAATTCAACATGCTAGCCATGCAGCAGCCTCGCATCGGTCGGGTTTGCATGGCGAACGGCCTCGCGTGTGTTGACATTCGCGAAAGTTGGGGTGATGTGTATGCAGACCGCGTGGCGGAAACAACAAAATACAAGTGTGTGGTTACAACCCAGAACGAGGGGGGCTGGGACGCCACACGGGGTGTGGTGAACGGTGGCGTTCTGCGTATTGTGTGCCAAAACCGTCGTCCAACGACTTGGTATCGTACATACTTGTGTGTACGGACATCTAGCTCATTCTACCGGTATGAAGCAAGCGTCACAAATGTCATACAGGCACACGTGATATCATAAACACACCCAATGGACCGGTGCCATTTCGCTAATAGGCATTTAAAATGTCTGATTCCGAACGGGAAAAGGAGGACGAAATTCGGCATATAGAGCGCATCATTCGCTCTAAGCCATTTCCGTATGGAACGGTGACGCTTTCAGAAATTCGATCACGTGTATACCCCCACATACAATATACAACCACCTTGAAGGACTACATTCAGGAGAGGCATGCATCCAAGCTCTGTTTGGTGGGAGATCTGCACGACGGAGCACAAACACGGATATGCCTCCATGAGGACACGCATCGTTTCCACGTCGCCGACCTGGCCAGTTACCATATCGAGGTGTACGCTGAAATGGTCATAATGGCGGTCGCGGTGCTGGCTGCATCCGAAGGTATCGGTTCGTCCATAAGGATATCCGAACTTGTTGTAACATGGGACTACTGGTTTGACAGGTACATGCGCGATTTAGACGAGCGCGAACGAAAACTCGGCATGGAGCATCTTATCATGACAAAAAATTCCCAAAGGCGGGGATATTGGCACCCGTATCGGGGCGACATGCTGCGTTGCATCCGCCGGCGGCTACGTGCATCAGAGACTGCCCGAACACTGGTGAAACTAACGAACACCAGTGACGGTGATGTGACAATCCAGTTAACGGAATGACCGATCAACACAGAAATGACACATAGCACACCATTTCATTCATTGTTACGGCGATATTGTGTTCCCTTGGTTGGTACCCTCACGGTGGGCAAGTCGATGAAACCCTAGCCCGGCTGTGCCAGCTGGACACATTCACCTTCAACTTCTCGGCTGACTCACAGGCACGCCTGGGGATGTCCAGTTCCACCATGTACGGCATGTCCGCCCAACAGACGGCGTCGGTGTTCCCACACCTGGTTAACACCAAGCGACTACCGGTGATCGACAGTAGTGCGGCGGAAACGGAAGAGATCCTGGTGTTGAAGTCCATACAGCTTCCGGTGCTTCTGAAGAGCGTGTTGAAGCGCGTCTGTCTGCAGCAACCCCGCATTGGTCGGGTGCACCTCTTCGCCGGGGTGGCGACCGTCGACACCCGGGAACGGTGGGGGGTCGACCATCGATATTTTGACGTATTGGGCCCGCAATTGGCGTACTCATCACCCCAACGTTCTCGAATATCAACGAATGCCAGACCATCAGCCAGGTGTATCTGATCAACACGGTGTTGCAACAGCTTCATTTCCTTTACTGCACTGATCAACGGTGCGTATTGCCTGCATAACTCCTGGATGCTGACCAGTAATGGGGTGATTAATTCGAGATATTTGACGCCATACACCTCACTGGTGTTACGTGACATTCCGATGTTCTTGATGGGATGCACTATGTGTGGAAAATGCTGCTGCACCTCTTGTGCTAGGATCTCTTCCGTTTCCGCCGCACTGCTGTCGATCACCGGTAGTTGCTTGGTGTTAACCAGGTGTGGGAACACCGACGCCGTCTGTTGGGCGGACATGCAGTACATGGTCGAACCGGACATCCCCAGGCGTGCCTGTGAGTCAGCCGAGAAGTTGAAGGTGAATGTGTCCAGCTGGCACAGCCGGGCCAGGGTTTTACCGGGGTCGTTGACTTGACCACCGTGGGGTACCAACCAAGGGAACACACTATCGCCGTAACAATGAATGGGATGGTGTGATATGTGTCATTTCTGTGTTGATCGGTCATTCTGTTAACTGGATTGTCACATCACCGTCACTGGTGTCCGTCAGTTTCACCAGTGTTCGGGCAGTCTCTATACATTTGACGATTCGGAGATGTGGTCCAGGTCGTTGTATATTGTACATTCGGTGATTCCATAAGATAAGTAAAAGCAATGGCCAAAATTAATGATAAATGGAATGTGATGTGTACACTGTACAACAACCCTTTCACACTCGAACATATGGCAGTGATTCATTTGGGTCATGGTATTGATGTGCAGCCGGTGATCAACAAGATGACCCCTCTGACACAACAAAATTTATATGCTATTGCACAAGACATTGCATTTGGGCATGTGCAATGGTTGCAAGATGGTTGCAAGGTAGATGACAGTGGTTTACTACCAAAGCCGTATGTTTGTGGGCAAAATATGAAATCTCAGGCATTCTTGTTTGCCATTCTGAGGATAGCAGACTGTTGGGCATATTTCGTAGCATATTCTGGAAGCATTGCGTGCTACCTGGCAGAGCCTGATAAAGGCTCTCCACACGCACGCATACAATGGAACGAGATGGCAGACAGAGCACGTAAGCTGTGGCAAATTTGGCACAATCAATACGGATACGAATACGTCATCACAGGGAGGATAACTCAAAGTTTAACAGGTTTAACAGGAAAAACACCCACAGCAATACACCGCTGCAAGACTCCAGAAAGCCTCAATAAAAAAAATGGATTTCTGAATGATTCGTGAACAATAGAGATAAACAGTCTGTGTGACAATGAACCCACATGCAAATGACATACAAGGACGTATACGGTTGCCGCCAGTCAAAATCTGGCGCCACAACATTATTCCGTACCTAAATACGGGTGATCGCCACACCATGCGCCAAACAGGACAAAGGATTGCTGAAAACACACCCCAAACACCGTGTACACCATGGGAGTGCGTTAGAATCCCATTGTGTTTGAACAAGTGTGACACATTTGGGGTGAAGGCAAGGCAACTACTAACTGACTTTTTATGGACTTTGCATTCTTTTGCAGATACTCATAAGAGCATGGTCGTTCAGTTTGAAATGATGGATTTGGAGCTGCTGTTGTGGTGGACACCTGGTCTGGGCTTATTTGTGCACAGGGACGACGTCCCGAAACCCCCCCCCCGGTATTTGCAATTAATCGTGGGATACTACCAGCGGGTAATAGCGAGATATTTCAGCGAGATAACAGCTGCTGCAGACACCTACATCGAACACGAAGAGCCATTCAAGCTCCAACTCACCATTCAGGCTGACGAATGCGACCTATCCGAGCTACACAAGGCGGTGCGTGATAAATTCTGCAGACCACAACCACTGATGGGAAACCTCTACGTCTATGACGTGTCAACCCCAGTATCCGTAAGCATACTAATTACTGACTACCCACCAATAAAAGCAAGAACAACAATACCCCTCAATGGTGGTGACATGGGATACAGACCACAATGGGAATCATACACCGTATAACGGGGAAGCCTGGAACTTTGCAAGCAACATACCTAGCCCATACCCTAACTATCCACTGGCAGGAAAATGACAGATGTCGGGGCAGATGTACTGGGTAATGTCGCTGAGTTTGCAGGGCAAAGGGTACCGGGTGCTCGTGCAGAAACAGTCACATATCCTCTTGTATCATGTCTGACAAAAGAAGGAGACATCATTAAGGGTTGTAAAAATGTACGTGATTCAATGCGGATTATACATTCAGCGATTTTGGATTTCGTTCGTAACCACGAACACATGATTGCATGGATCGGAGTGAGGGTCGAGTTGGATTTCGGAATCGATTCGGATTCGCCATTTGCTGGCCATGAGCATGTGGCCGTTAAATCTTTCCGGCGGGGTAAACTGCGTGCTATGCAGGAGAATGAGTTCAATCAATGGTATATGGAGGACGGTGTACGGGAACGAATAAGGGCCAACATTAACCACATTGACAGCCTGATGCCTCTTCTTGCGCCCATCGACAGTGTGGAAAGTGAACTCTATTTTGGAATCCAGTTATTTAACTCAGTGTCAACTGAAAATGCGCAGGGGTTGCTGCAGCGGTTGATTCGAGTGTTCTGGATGACAGATGGCGTGGCTTCCAGTTCAGTCCAGTTGTAGAGTTGCAAGAGCACCGGTTAACACCATGGGGCCAGATGGGGCCTGAAATACAGTGTCACTTGCAATATAAGTATGATGATACGAGGCAAGGGCCTATGACGCGTGAGGGTTTTCCCCTTTTGGGCGGACAAGGGTAGGGTAGGTCGCTGTGGCCGCGGATGGGCGGAAAAAAGGGCCAAATTGCTCAGTGTGGAGATGTCAAGGGTGCAAGCGGCATATGAGAAAAAGGATTCCCAACTGTTGAGCAATTTGGGGAATGCAGACGCTGCTCTCAAAACGATGAACGTGGAGAGACTGTGTCGCTGGATCTGTCTGTATGTTGTAGGACCAGCAAACGTGAAGTCCCCACAACTACAATCAACGAAAACCTGACAATCGAAATAGCACAGGCCAGCGTTGGACAACTGATACCACTGAAAATAAATGGGATTATTCTCAATAGCCAACAATCAATTTGTCAATCACCCTTGAGGGTGCACGGTGCAGATGCAATTTGTGAACTGGTCGGCTGAGCAAGGTAAGTGGTCCAGTCCACCTATTCAAATGCCCCCATGCCAACTGCAGTGGTGTCCCCTGCCAGAACATTTGTGGTAGTAACTTGCCGCGCTCGTCGGTGATATCATTTTTGCCAGCTCATGGCGGAGCATTTGGGCATCCGTGTTGGGTGGCACGGAGAGGACCTCTTCACCAGATTCAACCATCCTCGGATTCAAAGAGTTGGATGACCACGTCAGTGACAGCAGAATCAGGAGCCACCAACAACACAAACAAGAAACAGGTGAGTAAATGTTTGCCTTTGGGCAACACGCTTTCGCTTTCCTTTGAAATGCATTTTGCCGTCCTGTCCTAATACAAAGCTATTGTACTGCCCATCAACCCGCGATGTGGGACCCACCGCACCGTTCATCCTCAATGCGAACATACCGCATTTCCTTGGGTCCAGGGCTGGGATAGGACTTTCGTTGGTGGGTAGTCAGTAATCAGTATGCTTACGAGTGCGTCGGTTGACACGTCATAGACGTAGAGGTTTCCCATCAGTGGTTGTGGTCTGCAGAATTTAGCACGCACCGCCTCGTGTAGGTAGGATAGGTCAGGTCCCCTAGGTTGCCCAAGGACATTCGGATTTTGAATGGTGAGTTGAAGTTTGAATGGCTCTTCGTCCTCGTTTGCAGCTGCTGTTTGCTGTGTTTTTATTTCGTTGAAATAGTGGGTTATCACCTGCTCGTAGTATTCCTGTTTCTGGTCCTGAAGGACCAGTGCGGGGTTGTCCTCTTCACGTAAAAATAACCTATAAGAAGCTTCCCACCCCACCAACAGCAGCTTCGAACCCATTTCAAACCGGACAACCATGTGTCTATATCTATGTGTCCATCCATGCAAAAACTGCAAGAAATCAGTTAGTAGTTTTTCTGTGTTCAGCCAAAATGTGTCACAGTTGTTTGAACACAATGTTGGCCTCCAAACACACATCCACGGTGTACACACAGGTGTTTGTGGTATGCGTTTAGCAATAATCCGCCCTGTTCCGCGCAATTTGGCGCGATTGTCCGTATTCAGGTACGGAAGAATGTCGTGCAGCCAGATATCGGCGGGCAACGGCATACCTTTTCGTCCGTTGTCGGTGGTTGTCGTTGTTGTTGTGGTTGTCGATGGTTGTTGTTGTTTTGCTTGTCGAAATGGAACCGTCAGAGTTCCTTTCTTTTGGGAAAGCAGCTCACCAGGCATCCAGTCTATGGGGGTTATGGCATGTTGTTGTATGTACAATTCCAGAACCGCTCGATTTCGTAAATCCTTTGTGGTGATATTACACATCACTGCATCGGCATCGTCGTATATAGACAGCAGTGCATGGACTTCAATGGTGGCTAAGAAGTCAGTGAGATGGCGCAAAATGGTTAGTGTGGTACCTCCAATTTCTATTCTTGGAAAACCCAGGCATTCAAAGCGGATTTGCCAATTTTCGTCGCTTATCTGCCGCTCTATTTTAAATGCGAGCAAATCAAGAGGCTTTTGCCGCCCTGAGGGGAATCTGCGCAATTCAAAGAAGGTCAAAGAAAAGGTGCTCCCAGGTGCCACGGATTGATAGTGGTGACACAGGTGTTCGATAAAATTGCAGAGCAATGCCGCCATACCATTGTTGTAAACTTTGACTGCCTGTTGATCGCCACTTTTTGTAGATTCGTGCATTTTCCTTTTATTTATGCTGTTTATGTAACCAGACATCAAACGTTTTCATGGAGATCGCTCAGGAAGTGTGTCACGGTCTGAGCAATGAATGTCCAAAACGTGTCACATGCTATTGGTGTTTGCACAAGTCCAGGTTAGGGTTAGGGTTAGGGTTAGGGTTAGGTTAGTTATACCACCACAACCATAGACCGATAGACGTTTCGGTGTCCATTTATACGCCTCCAGGGACAGAATTGACAGGGTTGAGGAGGAACAGGGAAGAACAAGATTCAACATTGCGTTAACACGGGGGCCACTCCCCACCCCTACCGATATTCATGTCTCCTAATATGCTATAGATAAATAGACAGAATGCCAAGGCGAAATTCAATAGGTGAACAGGACAAACTGCCCTCCCTGTCAGCATAGACTTGTGCAAACACCAAAAACTCCGTTACAAAAGCGTGTGATGCGTTTTGGCACAATTTCTAATCGTAATCCTGACACATAGCAGAAAAACTGGGGCGCATACGGGGGTGAATTGTTCTCTGGCCACAACCATTTTGGCAGTGAGTACGGACACGAGCCTGAGCAGTTTTTGTCATTTTGTTTCCTTTTGTTACGGTTCTGCATATCAATTCCCGCATATCAACTGGATTCTTCCTTCGCAATTCCAACGTGCAGGGGGGTACTAAATATGTGGCGGGATTTATCACCACGAAAGACAAATGAATAATGCACGAAGACAGACGGCGATTCAATCCGCAAAATCCACGAAAAATATTTTCACAGCATGCAGTCTTCAATTCAGGCGAAACAAACTCCCAGCCTGTCACGCTTGATCAATATCTGTACAGACAATGGTATACGAGACCAGATCGTTCTGACACATAATACGTGAGGAAGTACAGGTTTTGTGCAATTGTGACTGTGATGGCCCGCCAAATGTGACGCTTGCTTCATACCGGTAGAATGAGCTAGATGTCCGTACAAACAAGTATGTACGATACCAAGTCGTTCGACAACGGGTTTTGGCACACAATACGCAGCACGCCACTATTCACCACACCCCGCGTGGCGTCCCAGCCCCCCTCGTTCTGGGTTGTAACCACACACTTATATTTTGTTGTTTCCGCCACGCGGTCTGCATACACATCACCCCAACGTTCTCGAATATCCACGAATGCCAGACCATCAGCCAGGAGTACCCTATCAACACGGGGTTGGTTCCCTAACTGCATATGCAATGCTTGGACTGCACCAATGAGTGGTATGACCAACTGGTTCGGTAGAAGAGTCAGATACTCACCATTATCAGTCGACTCCTCCTGCATTTCCATCGGTAGTATCGGATTTTGTGAAACAGCAAGTGGGAATCGTTTCTGCACCTCCTGTGCGCTGACACCCAGTCTTTCCCCCGTAGGTAAAATGCCCTTGAATCGACACGCATTGAGTTTTTCATCGAACTTGAATTCAAACAACTCCAATTCACACAAATCCCGTAACAATCCGCCTGTGCTAACATTTCTGTTTGTGACACACTTCAGACGCACGTCACATGTGTTAGTACTGTCCACAAATCCATTCGCCTGTACCGACCCAAATATGCGAAGACGTTGGTCGGATACTGGAGGTACTAGATTAAGATTGTAGCTGTATTCGCCGGTTTTTGTAGTCACTGCGGCTGGAGCCCAAGGATAAATAGTGAACCCAAAAGGCGAACTACCCCCTATACCGTGTCCAATATTGGAACGACCAACTATCACATGGGTTTTGAGAAAAAAGGTGTCGATTTCAGTGACTGACAAGGGATCGGGTATAGCATTATTGGATGTGGTTATATCGACAGTCGTACTAGCACTACCATTGTACGTGGCTTTTCTTTGCCCGTCGACTTTTATTTCGAGTGAATGTGCCACACTGGTTGCTGTTGTTGCTGTGGTTGCATGGCCAGCATTCGTTGCTGTGGTTGCATGGCCAGCATTCGTTGCTGTGGTTGCGTGGCCAGCATTCGTTGCTGTGGTTGCTGTGGTTGCTGCAGTTGCATGGTCAGCATTTGTTGCTGTGGTTGCATGGCCAGCATTTGTTGCGGTACCATTGAGATTGCCCGTAATAGTCCCTGTGACTGTCAGCCTGCCCGCCACCTTCACGGCACTGGTGTTGCCCTGTCCGTCTGTCGTGCCCCTCAGGGTGCCCACGTCCGCCAGCGTCACGGGGACGGGGTTGTTGTTGGCATCCTTGGCGCCCGACAGCGTGTGGACACCGGCAAGATTGCCACCGTCAAGGTCCAGATCCCCCGCCACCTTGACGGCACTGGTGTTGCCGTGTCCGTCTGTAGTGCCCTTCAGGGTGCCCACGTCCGCCAGCGTCATGGCGACGGTGTTGTTGTTGGCATCCTTGGCGCCCGACAGCGTGTGGACACCGGCAAGATTGCCACCGTCAAGGTCCAGATCCCCCGCCACCTTGACGGCACTGGTGTTGCCGTGTCCGTCTGTTGTGCCCTTCAGGGTGCCCACGTCCGCCAGCGTCACGGCGACGGTGTTGTTGTTGGCATCCTTGGCGCCCGACACCGTGTGGACACCGGTAAGATTGCCACCGTCAAGGTCGAGATCCCCCGCCACCTTGACGGCACTGGTGTTGCCGTGTCCGTCTGTAGTGCCCTTCAGGGTGCCCACGTCCGCCAGCGTCATGGCGACGGTGTTGTTGTTGGCATCCTTGGCGCCCGACAGCGTGTGGACACCGGCAAGATTGCCACCGTCAAGGTCCAGATCCCCCGCCACCTTGACGGCACTGGTGTTGCCGTGTCCGTCTGTTGTGCCCTTCAGGGTGCCCACGTCCGCCAGCGTCACGGCGACGGTGTTGTTGTTGGCATCCTTGGCGCCCGACAGCGTGTGGACACCGGTAAGATTGCCACCGTCAAGGTCCAGATCCCCCGCCACCCTGACGGCACTGGTGTTGCCGTGTCCGTCTGTTGTGCCCTTCAGGGTGCCCACGTCTGCCAGCGTCACGGGGACGGGGTTGTTGTTGGCATCCTTGGCGCCCGACAGCGTGTGGACACTGGCAAGATTGCCACCGTCAAGGTCCAGACCCCCCGCCACCTTGACGGCACTGGTGTTGCCGTGTCCGTCTGTTGTGCCCTTCAGGGTGCCCACGTCCGCCAGCGTCAGGGGGACGGGGTTGTTGTTGGCATCCTTGGCGCCCGACAGCGTGCGGACACCGGCAAGATTGCCACCGTCAAGGTCCAGATTCCCCGCCACCTTGACGGCACTCGTGCCGCCCTGTCCATCTGTCGTGCCCCTTAGGGTGCCCACGTCTGCCAGCGTCACGGGGACGGGGTTGTTGTTGGCATCCTTGGCGCCCGACAGCGTGTGGACACCGGTAAGATTGCCACCGTCAAGGTCCAGATCCCCCGCCACCCTGACGGCACTGGTGTTGCCGTGTCTGTCTGTCGTGCCCCTCAGGGTGCCCACGTCCGCCAGCGTCAGGGGGACGGGGTTGTTGTTGGCATCCTTGGCGCCCGACAGCGTGCGGACACCGGCAAGATTGCCACCGTCAAGGTCCAGATTCCCCGCCACCTTGACGGCACTGGTGCCGCCCTGTCCATCTGTCGTGCCCCTTAGGGTGCCCACGTCTGCCAGCGTCACGGGGACGGGGTTGTTGTTGGCATCCTTGGCGCCCGACACCGTGCGGACACCGGCAAGATTGCCACCGTCAAGGTCCAGATTCCCCGCCACCTTGACGGCACTGGTGCCGCCCTGTCCATCTGTCGTGCCCCTTGGGGTGCCCACGTCTGCCAGCGTCACGGGGACGGGGTTGTTGTTGGCATCCTTGGCGCCCGACAGCGTGCGGACACCGGCAAGATTGCCACCGTCAAGGTCCAGATCCCCCGCCACCTTGACGGCACTGGTGCCGCCCTGTCCGTCTGTCGTGCCCCTCAGGGTGCCCACGTCCGCCAGCGTCAGGGGGACGGGGTTGTTGTTGGCATCCTTGGCGCCTGACAGCGTGTGGACACCGGCAAGATTGCCACCGTCAAGGTCCAGATCCCCGGCCACCTTGACGGCACTGGTGTTGCCGTGTCCGTCTGTCGTGCCCCTCAGGGTGCCCACGTCCGCCAGCGTCACGGGGACGGGGTTGTTGTTGGCATCCTTGGCGCCCGACAGCGTGCGAACACCGGCAAGATTGCCACCGTCAAGGTCCAGTTGTTGCCCCTGCACAGTCAGGTCACCCTTCAATGTCGTCGCCCCGTCCACCGTGAGGGCACCGCCCAAACCGGTAGCCTTGTCGCCGACCACAGTTAGCTTGTCCTTCAGTGTCGTCTCCTTGGCGACCGTCAACTTCCCCCCAAGTGCACCGTCGTTCAAATTAGTTGAACCGGTTACATCAAGGGTGCCACCGACGGCTATGTTCCTTGTCACACCCAGCGTACCTCCGACGGCAGTGTCCCCTACACTTAGTGTGCCCCCAAGTGTGGTAGGCTTCCCCGTGTCCACAGAGAGCCCATTATGAAGGAGTGTGGCACCCGTCACATCAAGCGTGCCTGCTACCGTTGTATTGACATTCCATGTGACTGGATTGGCAAGGTTGGGTTGGTTCAGATGATCAGGCCCGGTGCGCCAGCTGTACTTTCGCACATAACCATGCATACTGGAATGGGACATTTTTATTTTTTTTTACAAGCAAGAAAAACACGGTTCATTAAAGAACTGACAACATTAGCAGATGACCCCCCACCACCTTGACGGCACATCTCCCACGTCGTGTGGACACCAGTCTAACCAGGCTACCAGGCTAACCGAACATCCACCGCGCAGGTTGGCGAATGGTTAGAATCGAATGCATCCGCGATGGCTTGGGTGATTTCACCTACTTCGTAGCTATTGTCACACCCGGGTATGGTTACAGCCATAATATGTGTATATGTGTATTTTCATTGCATGTCAATTAATCAGTCAGGCCCGTTGCGACCGCGTACGCGAACAGTAGTACGACGACAAGCGCCACCACCACCATGCCAGCCAGACCCGCGTTGATGCCCATCTCGTCGTCTGATTGCGTGCGAAATCACTCGGTCCATAAAATAGTGTGGTACAGTGGTTTTACAGTGGCCGCCCGGTAGGTGATAAAAGAGAGACACGTGGTGGTGATCCACGTGTTTTCATTTCCAACATTTCCAAGCATGCGCTTCTCCGGGCATCCGGGCATTGCTGGCATTCAGTGTCGGTGTGACATTTATCACGATGCTGTCGTGTACTAGGTGGGACGGTACCAGGTGGCTGTTGATGACGTGTGAAGCCTCGGTAATGACGTGTGCGTGTCTGTTGGGGGTACGGCACGGTATGGGGTGTTGTACCGGGTACCGTGTAGGGTGTGGTGTGGATGCGTGGGTGTGTTTGGGGCCAACTCCGCCGGTCCGGGCCTGGTCCCTGCCGTCTCTGATGTAGTTCACCTGCAGCACCTGGTGACAGGGTAGTTACAAATTTTTTGAATTGTTCATGACACTCTCTCCCACTCTCGCCCAAGAAATGACTGCAGGAACCCCCTTTTGAGAAGAAGTGTTGCCAATCATTTTGAATCATTTTTTTCCTTCTTTTTTGTTGATTGATTCTGTATTAATTTTGTTTCTCCATACCCCATACGATACCTACATGCACGCGTTCATTCATTGGTTCATTGGTTCAGGCGGATTGATTGATGCGCACACCACCCGGCCACACACAGAAAACTCGTGCTTGTACGGGAGCACAGTGACACAGGGGGTCATGAGGGTAGTACGACGACAAGCGCCACCACCACCATGCCAGCCAGACCCGCGTTGATGCCCATCTCGTCGTCTGATTCCTGTCCTGTGCGTGCGAAATCACGCGTCGGATGTCACCCCCCACTTGGTCATGAGCTCGTTGTTGAGGCTGATGAGCTCTGCACCCTCGAATGCGCTGTCGTACACCCGGAGCTCTAGCAGGTCGCCGTACCACCCATCGGATGTCGTTACATCACCGAGGGAGTAGTAGTAGTCCAAAAAGGAGGGGTCGTACGACATTGAGCTCTTCTGTTTCCCGTTCACCCACATGGACGTTTGCGGTGAGGAATCACCCGCTACAACCACGTAGAGGATGGATGCCTCCGTGAATGTTGTGATCGGGTTCCACACAGCCCCGGTCAGGAATCTGAAACCGTACCCGAAACGTTCCGCCACCCGGGCATTCCCGTCCATGATATTCAAGCCCCCGTCCACGGGGCTGAGCGGGTGCCTGATGTATTTGTAGTTAGAACCGGTAAAGTCGGCGAAGGGTGGAAATTTCATGGTTAGGACCAGTGTGGCACCCGGTTGTTGCATTGTCTTGATGCTCCTGAGGAGCCGGGGGACGATGTATTCGAACGCGCCGGTTGCGACGCTGTTGCCGCGTATCGCGCCGGTCGCCGAGCCGGTCGCTGCTGCTGCGTCGCTCCAGGTGATGGCCCCGTCATCCGCGGACACCTGGACCCGTCGTACCGCGTGGTTCCCGTTGCCGCTCTTGTCAGCGATGAACCGGATAGGGTCACCTGCCACGGTGACGGCCTGGGTACCCGCTTCGTCCGTGTACAGGGTGTTGGTGTCAGATGCGTCCAGGTGTAGCAGGAGGGGCGTGGCAACGGGCTGTTGCACGGCCCAGGCGGAATCCACCCATCCCCACTTTTGGGCCAAGTAGAGGCGGACTTGCTGCAGTGACCCCAGGTCGAGCACGGTCGACCAGTAGATGACCTCGGCAAGGCACCACTCGGTCGGTTCGGTTTGGGTCCCTTGGATCCCGCACCGCATGTAGTTCCCCGGCGAGAACCAGGCGTTGTTTCCTGTCCGTTGCACTGCACCCGCGGTTTCGAGTGTGTTAAACCGGTGTGTCGTCACGATGGTATGACCCTGCGCGTCCTCGTCGTACGACGCGTACGACACCACTAGCTTATTTTTCAGCGGTTCGTTGTAGAACTGTGGGCTTTGGTTAGGATCAGGACTGGGAAGATCCGATGCGAACACGTCCCGCGTTCTTCGCTGACTGTCCAGTAGATGGCTCCTGCTATCGGTTGTTGATGGGTGTATGGAGTACGAGGAACCGAAGCTTTGGGTCCGGAATACCAGGAGACGCGACATCTGCGTCGGGGCATTCGTTGCCAGTGCGTAACGCAGCGTGTCGCTTCTGGCCGGCCCCACCTCCAGTCGGAGGACGCCCGTGCTGTTGATGGCCAGTGGGTGACTTCCGTCCACGTAGTATGCGTGGTTAATGGTATTCGACATGTTCCTACCGTTCCCGGACTTGTCCTTGACGAACCGCACGTTGTCGTTGTGGTTGACCCCCAGGCTTGCTCCGATTGCGTCAGACGACATTCGCGTCGGGTCTGCAAAGTCGTACCACGCCCACATGAGGTCTCCCTTTGGTACTGGTACCGGCCATTTGGACCACAGCTGTGTCATGATAGCCGCCACGTCATCCGTCTCCAGTGATGCGGGGTACACCCGTAGCTCGTGGATGTGCACACCCGCAGCGCCAATCTGGAGGTGGGTGACGTTCGCGTGCGCGGCCCTCGCGAATTCCCCGGGTGTCCCACCCTGGTACAGCAGCGTCTGTGGGTTTGACGTGTCGTAGTCGTAGAGGGTGAGTGTCAGGTCGCCCGCTTGCTCTGTGACGCGAAACGCGATGACCATTCTGTGATCCGGGGTAAGGCTGGTCCGATTGGTTGTGATCGCGTGATCCGGCAGCTGGTTGTTATCCGAGGACTGGTACAGGTGCAGTGTCTGGTTCAGCCTGGCCTCGAGCCGCAGTGACCCGGGCACTGTCACCGCACGTTTGGTCCCGACAGACTCGAGAAGAACGCCGTCGTTTGCCATGCCGGACGCGTCGACCACGAGGAACACGGTCGTGTTGACCATGCGGGGGGTGTTGTTGCCGCGGAGGTCGAGCAACAGCCGCGTCGTGTCATCCGGGAACGATACGGCAGGTAACCCGTCAAACTTGCTGATGTGGTACACGGGTTTCGCCGCGCCGGTGGCCACCGCCGGCCAGGTGGACGACGGCCCACCCGCGTACTCCCACAGGTCGACGGGGTCACCGTCGCTGGCGACCACCGCGCGACTGGCGCGGTTGCTGAGCAGGGTGCCGGACACCCAGGCGTCGAGCCAGTGGATGGGCACCCGTGGGTCTACGTCGACCGGGAAGGGTCGCAGCGAGAGGGGCGCGACGCCCGGGATCGGGACGGCCCGAGTCCCGCCGGCGCCCACCACGGCGGACCGGACTGCCCCTGCCAGCCAGGATGTGTCAACCGGTAGCGCCCCCAGGTCGCTGACGCTCCAGTGCAGGTGGAGTGGTGGCAGCACCACCCCGGAGGGGTCTGAGGGGCCCGAGTCGTCCGTCGCGTACAAGGACACACTCCGGCCGAACGGCACGTACACGGAACCAACGGTCAGTGGGCCCAGGTCCCTGTACCAACCGGGGGAATCCAGGACGGTGGCCGTCCCTGTGAATCCCACCCCGCTGTACAGCGTCGCCCGTGGGGCCGAGCCCGCCTCCACCGCGATGGAGTAGTGGATGCTGCCCTGCGTCTCGGTGCTCCCGGTGTCGAAAATCAGGAACACCCGCCCGTCGTAAGCCTGGCACACATCCGTGGTGATTGCGAGCTGCAGGCCCGTCGTCGGTGTCGGGGGTATGTGGCGCACCGCCACACCAAACGCCTCGCCTGTGAGTGTCTGCACCAGATCACTGCCGTGTGTCTGATATATGTCCACGAAGGCGTAGCCGTCGATCAGGGCTATTTCACCCACCGCGGTTTTCGGTACCGTCTGGTTGATGACCCGCTGGCGTTTCGCCAGTAGTGTCAGCAGGGGGACGAACCCTCCGTAGACGACGCCGTCGCCGTCGACCAGGCTTGGCACATAGGTCCTCAGGTCGTCCACGGATACCGCGTAGCGCGGGTGGGGGTCCGTGGCCGATCTCCGGTACTGTATGACATTCAGGTTCGCAGAGACCGTGTCCAGTAGGGTCTCAGTCGCCGTGTCCCCGAGTTGCAGTGTCTGTATGTCGGTCATTTCGGATGACAGCTGCTGGGACACGAGGAACGTGCCGTCTCTGGTCAGATGCAGACCACCTCGCTCGCCGCATCTGATCGTCAGTTCATTGCTGTCACTCTGTATACCCTGGTTGACGTTTACATAACCGGCGTCGTTGGTTCTTCTCCGTTTTGCAGCGTCCATGGTCGTTCTTATCGTTCTTTTCTATTATTGTGTGTGGCTTTGATCGGATAATGCGTTCTATATGCCTTTTCTCCTTCCGACATTGCCATAACTTCTTCGGAATAATCAGACATTGACATTCCAAAACAAGCAAACACATACAAGCAACAGCAGCAGCAACTATGCGGATTTATTGTGTGGAACACACGACGACACAGTGTGTACATTGTATGGCCTGATCGATTGACTTCGTTTCAAATTAGGGTTACCTGCGAACCTGCGAATGGTAAACAATGAGCATATGAAATAAAAAGTAAAATGCAAAACTCAAATAGCATATGTCGAATTTCGGATTTTCCAAATTCCGAATTTTGAAGAGGGTGGAAGTTGCTTGGATTATTTGAATAATCCTTGTTGGAAGCTTGGCCAGTCGGGGGTATAGGCCAGCTATTGCTAACAACCAGCTATCGCAAACCTCTGCACGGCATAATGGCGGGGTCTGAAAGGTGCTCGAGTGCAAAAAACACTGGCAAGAAGAGGGAAAAACGTGCCCAATTTCTTTGAAGGACAACATTCAATGTATTGCATGTTTTCCATGTGGTCATATGATGTCCGAGGAATCCTACAAAGACCTACAAGAGATTTATGGGCCTGGCCCCTATGTCTGCCCATTTTGCAGGAGAGAGGCTGGAAATCATGAGATTCGTGGTGATGATGTGTTGTCCGGTGTTACACACCAGGGTACAAGGTTACAACAGGTGTGGCACCTCTGCATTGGCTGGTGGTTGAGAAAGAAATAAACAGCATAACAACATATATGAACCGAATAAGTGTTGTAGTATTGTTGGTGATTGTGTTCTTCATTGTGGTGGGGGTGGTGCTGTATCGATGGCAAGAGGCAAGGGAAAAGAAGGAAAAGGAAGAACAGGCAGAAAGGGAAAGGAAGGAAAAGGAAGAACAGGCAGAAAGGGAAAGGAAGGAAAAGGAAGAACAGGCAGAAAGGGAAAGGATCGTGCCCGTGTCCAGGGAACAGTGTCTGTTGACCGCACGCGCGCTGATGAACCCCCTAGGCCTGGAGAATGACGCCGTGTTGCACAGTGTGGATCGGAATGACTGGCCAAAGGGCTGTGTCGTGGACACCAACATTGGCAAAGTGTTCTGGAACCGAACAAAGAGCACCGGGGGTCACGGTGACGGAGGGCAATTGGTGCCGTGTGCGTCTGGGGTGGGTGAAAATCGAATGGCACGAGCCGGAACCGAATGTGCCATACCAGTGCCAAAGTGGGAGACACACCGTGTGGCAAAGGCACGCTGCTACGAGACCGGTAGGTCCATTGCAAACAACGAGCATCAAGAGCGTCTGGTTGAGATAGACGACGACAATATGACCTCTGGGTGTGTCATCAACCAGTTCACCGGGGGGGTGATGTGGAACCAATCAACCAAAACCCCGTGGCATGGCGCGTATCCTCGGGTGTGCCCACCCGGTGGCAAGAATAAGCAGCCATACGCCGGTGACGCACAGTGCAGTGGTGATACCCCCATCACCATCCGTACCGACAACGTCCCCAAGGAGGGGTGTCTACAAACCGCGATGTTGCACGTTCCCCCGAACATTATTCCTGAAGCAACCCATCTGCTTGTAGGGTCTTGGCCGGATGTACTCAAAGGATGTACATTGCAGACGGGTGGTGGCTGGGTGGCACACTGGAACAATCACCCCACCGGCAGCAATACACCCGCACACCAGCCTGTGTGCAGGAATCGCCGCACGGACGAATCGTGGCTGGCCAACTGGGACACCAAGACATGCTCGGAAGAGCAGCGTGAGGTGGAAAAAAGTCTGGGAGAGAGGGGCAAACAACAGTACCATCACCTCAACCCGAAGAGCTGCGCGGCTCTGGCGGCGAACGCGGTTCCGGTTCCGCTCCGATATTCAGACGAACCCATGGTACATGTTACTGACGCTACAATTCCTGGCGGTTGCATTATCCACACCGGCACCGTTGACCAACCAAAGGTCAATAGGACGTGGTACAATCATCATCCCGGTAAGTCCCGTGATGACTTTGTCAAAGTTTGCCACCCAGCGACGGACGACAAGGAACCCAAACTCGTTGTGCAACGCGGAAACCTATGCAACCCCGACGCAAAGCCCATTGGCCGTTGGCCGATACATGCCGATTTGTGCAAAGGGGTTGTGCAGAGCATATTGCCCGATAATCGGTTCGAAGGGCAGCCACTGATTCACGTCACCGACCACACCATTCCAGGAGGATGTATCGTGCATTCGGATGGTGGCAATCGGCCCTGGTTCAACGAGGCCAGCGGTGTGCCACGGGCTGATTTCCGAAGTGTATGCGACAAGCAGGACGGTAGTGGATGGTTTCTGTCGGAACCTGGCGAGCCATGTTCTTAATAAAAACTGCGATCTGACGCGCCACGAATTATAACACGGAGTTTTATGAGAGTCTCTTATCGGTTGATGTGGTATACTGACAGCGTTTCCCGTATCCAGTGCTGGCATTTCCCGGATTTAAACTGACAACACATCATCACCACATTTTCACTGTGCGAATCTCATGATTTCCAGCCTCACTCCTGCAAAATGGGCAGACATAGGGGCCAGGCGCATACTCCCTTTGGAGGTTTTTGTAGGATTCCTCGGACATCATATGACCACATGGAAAACATGCAATACATTGAATGTTCTCCTTCAAAGAAATTGGGCACGTTTTTTCCTCTCGCAGCCAGTGTTCTTTGCACTGCTCTTCGGGCACCTTTGAGACCCCGCCATTATTGTTGTGCCGTGCAGAGGTTTGCGATAGCTGGTTGTTAGCGATAGCTGGCTTATACCCCCGACTGGCCAAGCTTCTGTCCCGAAGTGTTTGACAGGAACGCACCCATTCTGAACATTGCCCGTTGGCGGGTTGCAATTGCTTGCATTGTTCCCACAGAAGATGACAGTCATTCTGTCCAGCGGGTGCATTTACATATTGATCTTGGAGAGCTTGCAGACTACTTTTGTTGTTGTTTGTTTCCTTCCGTGTCCCTGTCTGGGATGGCCGACTATTGGGCTTCGCCGGGACGGTGTGGGCCCTCCTCGTGGATGTCCTGGATGTCCTGGATGTCTCTGCCCTGTGCAATGTGCTCAACCAAACCCATTTATTGTATTCGTCATTGCAGTGCCTAACCTGGTTGCTTTTGCGACATCAGTCATCGGCCAGCCAACCATAAAATGTAGGCCTAAGCGCTGAAATTGATAGGGATTCCCGGGCGCTATTTGCTCATGCGCTGCAGATACTGATAGCGATACGGATAGCGATCGCGGTTGGTGTACTATATAAAAATGCAAATCGCCAATTTGCACGGGAAAGCAATTTTAGAGAATATCCATGACTATATGTAAAAATGCAAATCGCCAATTTGCACGGGAAAGCAATTTTAGAGAATGTCCATGACTATATGCATGAATATTCGGGAATCGGGGATGATAATACACAAAAGCGAAAACGTGGATATGCCAGGTGCAATCGTGACTTTGTTCAGCACTGCATTGCCACACGTGATCGCTTTGGGGGGGGTGATGGTGACTCACTGCAATGCTCTCGCATATGTAGTGAAAGATACACCGAACTACTACATCTGCTAACAACCTGGTCGATGTACTCCGACGTGTCTCCATCACGGACCCAATGGTGTCTTCCGTCTTGTCCTTGTCGTCTTCTGCATCCGGAACTTCTACCTTTGGAAGTGGCAGTTCTTGTTGCTCTTGTGGCACATTGACATTTTTCCAACGTTTCGTAAAGCGGTTCCGTGCCTTTTGGACGTCGCCACCTCCACTGGCCCCACGCTGGTCTGGATGCCACTTCCGACCATAGGGACATTGCAAATACAGGTATAATTCTTTTTTGGAGGTGCCGGTGACCAAGTCATAGTCCATTCTTCTGTTGACCTAATATGAAAAAAAAGGGTCATGTGTTATGAAAGGGGCAAAAGTGCATTAAAAAACGGATCAAAACAAAATAATACCTCCGCCGTTACATCTTTATTGGAAAGATTCTTTCCAAAAATGTCACCCACCTTAATAGGAGGGAGAGGGTCTTCTTCCTTGGGGTCTTCTTCTTCCCCCTCACTATCCCCAAGGTCACCAATGTCATCACTAAAGGAGACGTTGGAGGCCTCCTCCTCCCCCTCAACTTCATCGGACTCTGCATCCGACAATCCCATGACATGTTCTTCTACTTGTGCTTCTACTTGCATCTCTTCAATGTCATCAAGTTCTTCTTCTTTGATTCTTGGGGATTTAGGTGAGTGGCATTTTGGGGATGATACATCACTCAGCAAATCAACATCAATAATTTTGGGCCTTTTGCCCCACATGGTGCTATGGGCTTGCATTTTGCAACAATAGGCTAAGGAGACAAATTTTGACAAATCGAAAATCTGAAATTTAATGGCTAAGGAGATAAATTTTGACAAATTTAACATCTGAAATTTAACAGATGTACCATAGAATAATAACAGTAATAATAATACAAATGTAGAAAAATATAAAATATACTGTACTGTCCTATAATGGGCTGAAATTGACCAAAATCTGGCTGCGGCGCCGATTTTCTCCGGATAAGCCCTTATCCGGAAAAAACGCATTTCTCCGGATAACACTTGCGCTTGTTGTTACCGCAAATGTGTTACCTGCCGGTCGTGTGTTGTGCTGCAAGCCTTGAGTTTCGCGGTAACAGGTATACAGGGTAACACCATAGCGGTTACATCAGCGGTAACAACAACCAAATGGGCAGAGGTGCAATAATAATTGAAAATAAAATTCCCTCAAGAAAACGCGACCTTCACGACCCTATCAGTTTGATCTTAACGCCCTTGCACTCCACAATGAATTTTTTTGTCTTGATTTGATGTGCCTATTTCTTGCAAACCTAAAATTGTGCTCAATAGAGCTGCAGAGGCATCTCTCCCTCTGGGTAACAATTTTCCTGGGTAACAGGTCAGCGGTTACACCTGCGGTAACACTACACATGTGCCCAATAGATCTGCAGAGGTATGTCTCACTCTGGGTAACATTTTTCCTCGGTAACAGGTCAGCGGTTACACATGCGGTAACACTACACATGCCAATCATGTCCCATTAGGGTCCTGTTTTTCCTCATTATGCCCCTTCCACCGGTTCCCAAGAAGTTTCACAAGGAGCTGATCGACGTTGTACAGTGTCCGCTGGGGTGATGTTGCCCGTGCCGGGGCTCCTGTGGTCCTTCAGGTATCACCTTTGCACCATTGCTTGGTGTGCCGTGTTTTCAACGGGTTGGGTAACACGTACTTGTTACCGGTTACACACGTGGTAACACCCCCCATTTTTACTGCACTTACTTTCCTTGCAGTTGAAGGCCAAGAAACAAGGCCAGCCCAACTTTGTTTGCGGCTGGGTTTCCAAGGGCAGCCATTCGGCCCTGACCATGAAGATGGCGTTGGCCTACGACGTTGATGAGGGGGAATGTCTTGACATCCAGACCCTCCACGGGCCAGTGACTTTTCAGGCAAAGGAGTGTGGGAACACGTGGGGATTTTACAAAGGGGGGCAAGAGAAGGGCAAGGGCAAGGAGGTGCAGGCAACAGGCAGTGGCAGTCATTCAGCAGCAGCAAAGCCCCCACCAAATCAGCCCTGAAGCCCCCAAAACAGACCCGAACACTCACCCCAGCTTCAGGTGCAGCCAAGGCAGTCCGGCAGAGGTTCCAAATGGATGTTGACAGGGAGGTGGACAGTGATGATGATGATGATGACCAGGGACCAGGTGAAAATCCTGACGAGGAGGTGGTGGTCAAGGAGGAAGGAACCCCTGAGGAGGACGAACCAGTACCACAAACCAAGGGGAAAACAAAAAAGGCGGGAGGGAAGACGGCACACCCCAGTTTTATGTTTACCGGGCCGGCTTCTGGTGGGGCAAAGTCCATGTCTGCCCGCCCCACAAGGGCAGAAAAAACTCTTACTTCAACAACCTACCTACAACACCTTGAACGGGCGAAGTCCCATGTCAAGGAAGAGTTGGGGTCCAGCCTCAAACAGGTTGCAACCCACCACCAGCTGTGTCTGGGGGTGACAGGTGTGGCCATTGTGGCTGAAGATGGGACCCCCCTCAACGCGGACGAAGACCCCGGAGTCACAAGTGCAAGAAGAAGAGAAAGCTTTGGATGGGCACTGACTGGAAGGTGTGTGGTTCCTGTTACCCTGGTAACGGGTCAACGGTTACACACGTGGTAACAGCACATTGGTATGTTTAACTGCCATCTCACTGTTCCCCACTGTGCAAGGGGGGGGGGTGTTTTCTTGTCCACCCATTTTCACTTTTAACAGCCACGATGCCCATCCAACCCAGCCGGCGTCCAATGGTGTTCGAACGAAGGGGACTACCCCCCAAGCATGTGAGAGGGGCCTTTCAGCAGCTACCCTTGGGGGACATCCTAAAAAGAAGTATGCCACCATTACCGAGGCCATGGATGACATGTTCCACCCAATCCTGCGCTGCCTGAGTGAGGCTTTGGAAAAAAATGGAGCCAGCGAATTGATACCCAACCTCACCAACTACATCCTATTCAGGGTTATGCTGGGGATGTGGCGACCAAGACGAGTCGATGATGTATGGCATCCCACAGCTTTGTGTGCACACAAAGGCTTGGCCTCCCTATTAACCAGGGAGGAGTATTATAAAATACACCGCCTGTCCAATTGTGGTACTGCAGAGCTCCTTGAGGCTATTAATGCCCATTGGTCCAGCCTGTGGGTATGGGGGTGGGCTGCCGCAGGGGATGAATCCATTGTCCCCCACAAGGGGAAAAGGGCTGGACCCAGGCGGCAGTTCATCCCCAGAAAACCGCATAGCACAGGCATTAAATTGTATGTCCTGGGTGACTCAGTGCACCCCTTCATAACCGATATTTTTTTGTATGCAGGCAAAAGGGTCAGGGTCTTCCGGGATCACCCCCAGGTGGCTGGACCTCGGACTGCCCCGGAGATGGTACACCGATGGGCTGGCCTACTCCCTACTCGCACTGCAATTGTGTGCGACTCATACTTTGGAAGCCACCTAGGGGCAAACCAAATGGCACAGCATCAGCAACCCTTCTTGTTCCTATGCAAAAGGGATCAGCAAGGGGTTTCCCTGGCTGGGGATAGTATGCGACCCTCCATTGCAGCAGAAACGTATGTCAAAGGAGGCAAGTATAGCCTCCATATCTACAAAAACCCAAAAGTGGGTAGCAAACCACCACGTGTGGTTCCATTTCTGTCCAACTGTGTGTTCGACAATGAGTGGGTGCGCCACAGAGGTGGTTATGAGCTCCCACCTGTTGTGGCTGCATACAGGCAGCTAGCCAACGGTGTTGACAGTGCCAATCAAATGGCACTAGAACACCGTGAAACAGGCAGATTCAAGAGTTGGACCCGTGCCTTGAAGGCTTTCTTGTTTAGGTACGCGATTGTAAATACCTTTACAGTCTGCCGACTCCAAGGTTTGATACCCAAAAAGAAATCCCTTTGGGACTTCCAATGGGATATTTTGGAAAAGTTTGTCTCCCCTGGGCACGCTGTGCACACGCTGGTGCTTGTAGATACCCGAGGCACTTGCAAAGTATGCAAGGGGCGCACTTGGTTCAAGTGTGCTCATTGCGATGTGCATTTGCACTCCTACAGTGGTTGTTTCCAGAAGTGGCATTCAGAACTGAAAGTTTGAACTCAGAAGAAACAGCAGTCCTACGGCGCAGTGATACTTCTTGCAGATCAGGGAGGGAAGGGAGTATGTGTGCATGACGTTGTGCCCAGCCACCATGGGGTAACTAAAACAAAGTGTGATGAAGGGGTTACATGAAAGGTAACAAAGGGGGTAACTAATAGGGACAAAGTGGCATTGGGAGGGGGCATGGTTACCCGGGTAACACCCCAAGGGTTGCAGCGGTGGTAACAAAAACATTTAACAACCAGAGCGCTCGGGTAACACATAAATGTTACCGGTAACATAGGAAGTCCCTCGGGTAACACATTGGTAACACCGTCGGTAACATGTGTTACCCAGGTAACAAGCATGTTACCCCGTTCGAAAAATAAAAAAGGTCAAATATCTTCACCTGTTTTCTGGGGCACAAATGGGTTACCCAGACCACATGGATCCCTGAGTACGAACCCTAGACAAGGGAATATGCCCAAAATTCCCGATTTTGAGGCATTGGACCCCATGTTAGAAAGGATTTTTGTAGATGACTTCAGGACCAGAACAGCAAATTTGCTGCATAGCTGATCGGGATGCGTCACGGTCGTACTTGAAAAATGGGGTAAACGGTAACATCCGCTCAACCTAAAGTGACCATCGCGTTCGGTTTGATCCAAACTACTCATATATGCAAAAATTATGGCAAACGGACATATCTACCCCAACCTACAAGGCTTGTTCGCAAATTATGTAAATTTACGACCAGCCCAGAATTGGGGTCTGCTACAACTAACACGCACCAAGCACAAGGCAAATACCTTCAACGTGTTATGCATTGCTTGTGCAACCACAAGCCTCCCCCCCCTTCTCAATGTTGTCCAAGGATCCCCTTTGGCACCCCCACCCCCCTTTTCCCTTAGGCGGAGACTCCTTTTGCCGCCTCACGCTTCGGCCGACCACTAGCATTCAACTCTGGTGCGGCATCCATCGTGGCATCTGCCCGTTGATCGGTGGCACTTGGATGATGGTCATCCAAATCCTCATCCTCGTCCGGTTGAGGGCAAGGAACAACTTCCCACTCCTCGTCTTCCCCAAAAGCGGTTTTCTTTGGTGTGGCAGTGCCTTCGTTGCTGCTGGGCACAGATTCTGTGTCTGAAAAAAGCAGCTGGTCATCACTCCCAAGAGAGTGCTCTCGACTCAACCCATCCTCACTCTGATCACTTGCGACCCCCAAGAAGTTGGATATCGTCATAAGTGGATCCAATGGTGCAGACCACTGAAATTCCAAGTGAAATTGTTTGGGTTGTTGCATTGTGTGTCCTTTTGTTGGGGATTTCTCCTTGGACAACATTGGAAAAAAGGGAGAAAAGCTTTGCGGCAACTCGAGTTGCGAGCGGCAACACGAGTTGCGAGCGGTGGGAGCGACCAGGCGATCGCACCGCCCACAATTTCAGGGTGGAATCCTGCCCGCTGCCGAGCCTGGGTCCTCACCTAGCCGCAGGCATCAATCGTGCAGCAATTCCGTGCTGCCGATCGGCCACACGAAGCGCCACTGTGAAGAGCGCAGATTTTGCGCCATCATTTGGCAAATCGCAATTTTAGCGCATCGCTGAAGGTCTCACCTTCTGGCGGCTCTGAATCAGGCAATCTGGCACCAAATCCCAAAATTTTTATATAGGCCAGTAGCCTGGGTCTTAATCTGGAGATCTATCAAAAAAAATCCAGAAGAGACCACCAAATCCAAGAGAAATCCTTGCGACTGTGAAGGACGGGCGCTTTTGCGCCGGCATTTGGGGGAATGGCTATGCAGGACTCTTTCTATAATTTTCGGGGATGGTTAAGCAATATGACCTCTTAAGCAGATCGGCTGAGCAGATCCGGTGACGGTATGCAGACTGCGGCCCTAGCAGACTGCGAAAGACTGCGCACGAACAGGCGACACGCGTAACTGAAAAAACCACCGCAAGTGACAGAAAGGTATGAATTTTATGTTGTTGTTCTAATTACCGCAAGTGGTTCGAATTTCACCTTCTGGTCACTCTGTCACTTATCATTATTTACTGACAGAATTGGCGAGCGTTGTCCTTTCCTTCGCTGTTTTGAACGCGTTTAGCGCTGTGCGCAAATCCACTCCCCCCCCCTCAATTTCAACTCCCTCCAAGTGAATATCCACTCCCTTCTACTCAATTTCTGCTCCCTCCAAGTGAAATATATACATATATATACAAATACATGTATGTACATATATATATATATATATATATATATATATAGATGTAGATATGTAGATATATATATATATATATATATATATATATATATATATATATATATATATATATATATACGCATACATACACACACATCCACACACACACATACATACATACATACATACACATATATATATATATATCCATATATGTATACATATACACACACACACACACATATATATATATATATATATATATATGTATGTATATATATATTGAGATGTATGTATGTATGTATGTAGATATATATATATATATATATGTATATATATATATATATGTATGTTAACCACACATCTTTTCATTTTTGGAAATAAATGACCTTGAACTTGTTTTCCTTGAAACTTATCCAAGTTTTCCTTCAAATAACCCAAAAATACACCCCAAATGCAACCACAAAAGGCGACGGAAACATACTACGTGTTCGACGAAATCACGGGAGTGATTTCGAAACGGTCCCTTTCATGTCCTAAGAAGATATGAACAAAAGGGGACATATAACAATGAAATATGAGCAAAACAATGCATATTTACAACATGATCATGGGTCTCCCCCCAACGCGTGGTGCCGGTGCACCGACGCGTTTGGAAACCAAATCAGCATATGCATGCAATGCCCTACTAATGGGCTGTGATTTGGTGTACTTAACTTCAGGATTCAAGACACCTAAAATTTCATAAAAATTCATGAACATGGCATACTTGCGCCAAAAAAACTGGCACGGAACGGCGTTGCGATAGTGCCGTAACATCCGCTTATGTCTAAAACTGATATAGAATTAATCTTATCAATAAAACTGATTGAATTCTCTTAAAAATCGTCAGAAATCCACAATTTCTGGATCGGCGCGCGCGATCTCAGGACTGGCCGTCGCCGACCCAAACTCAGTTTTATTGTACAGAAAATGGTGAAAACACCATGAATGTAAAACTACAGAAATTCCTGATCCACTGATACCAACACTGTCCAAAACAGTGCTGAGATAGCCGATTTCAGTTTGTACACATATATCAGGAAAAGACACTGAAAAAAGCGAGAATATAGGTTGCACGAAAACCTTACACTCCCCTCCCAAGTCCTAAGACACATCTCAGGCTGAAAAGCACAAAGAAGGGGCAGTGCAACAACAAAATTGGGTGGGAAAAATGCAAAGCATTTGGGTCGGTTGTTAACCACGCAACTGAATTGCTCCACGGGTTAACACTCCCCTCCCAAGCTCAGAAACACCAACAGAAAATGGGTGCTTCTGTGGCTGAATCTATGAAGATAAGCCGAGGAGCAATAAATAAAAAAAGATTTTTACTTTGATCCCGGACCTGGGATTTTAGGAGGCACCGCTGGGTTCCGGTACCCGCATGTAATGTACATGTCTACACACACACCACTCATGGCACTCACAAGTGCCTCACACATAGGGTCCTCTGACCCCCAGGCTCAATCACAGTAAAATTTCTGCAATCCTGGACAGAAATTAATCATGAAAAAATGAGCTATGCACAGAATTTAAAATAAAAAATAGGGGAAAAAAATAGTGAACAAACAAAAAATAAAAAAATGCACTTCTGACATGTCCTGACCCTAGAACCAAAAACAACACAAAGCAAATCAGAAAAATTCACAGTTTGTAAAATCATCCACTGATCATATAATATAATACAGAAATAACCAATAAGACCATTTCTCATGGCCCATAGTTATTATGATTACAATTCTGGTCACCAATCTTCTTGGCCCATACCATGAATTATATTTTCTGAAATCTTCATATTTTTGACTTCCAACTTGACCACTTCGTAATCTGCAGGATGTGGGCAGCGCTGTCGTCCTTGCTGGAGGTTGAGAACTCACCAATGATCATGATATAATCTTGAGAACCATCCAAAGGTCCATGGCACTTTGTCCACGGCACCCAACTGGAGTAATCAATCTTGAGAACCATCCAAAGGTCCATGGCACTTTGTCCATGGCACCCAACTGGAGTAATCAAATGAAAACTATCACGGACAGACACCATTGGGATAATCGCGCTGCAACTTGTTCTTCAGCGCTACGCAGTCCCAGCGCGATGGTGAAGGTCTCCTTGGTCGTCAATGTCTTTGTAATAGGGCTCAAAGTGGTCAAATGGTCCTCACATGGTGTAGGCACCAACGACCTTTTTGAACATGATTTTGGGGTTTACCAGTTGCTCCATAGATCTCGTCGACGATGTTTGCGTAGTCGTGGTCGTCGTCTTCAACGTCGTCGTCGTCGTCGTCGTCGTCGTTGAGGGCGTTTCGAAATTCTTTTCATTTTTGGAAATGAATGACCTGGAACTTGTTTTCCTTGAAACTTATCCAAGTTTTCCTTCAAATAACCCAAAAATACACCCCAAATGCAACCACAAAAGGCGACGGAAACATACTACGTGTTCGACGAAATCACGGGAGTGATTTCGAAACGGTCCCTTTCATGTCCTAAGAAGATATGAACAAAAGGGGACATATAACAATGAAATATGAGCAAAACAATGCATATTTACAACATGATCATGGGTCTCCCCCCAACGCGTGGTGCCGGTGCACCGACGCGTTTGGAAACCAAATCAGCATATGCATGCAATGCCCTACTAATGGGCTGTGATTTGGTGTACTTAACTTCAGGATTCAAGACACCTAAAATTTCATAAAAATTCATGAACATGGCATACTTGCGCCAAAAAAACTGGCACTGAACAGCGTCGCGATAGTGCCGTAACATCCGCTTATGTCTAAAACTGATATAGAATCAATCTTATCAATAAAACTGATTGAATTCTGATAAAAATCGTCAGAAATCGACAATTTCTGGATCGGCGCGCGCGATCTCAGGACTGGCCGTCGTCGACCAAACTCAGTTTTATTGTACAGAAAATGGTGAAAACACCATGAATGTAAAACTACAGAAATTCCTGATCCACTGATACCAACACTGTCCAAAACAGTGCTGAGATAGCCGATTTCAGTTTGTACACATATATCAGGAAAAGACACTGAAAAAAGCGAGAATATAGGTTGCAGGAAAACCTTACAATATATATATATATATATATATATATATATATATATATATATATATATATACCCTGGGACCTTGTGATAACCAGAGCTGTGTTAAATTCAATGCAACTCGGACCTCGTCCACATTGTAGCCCTTGAATTTCGAAATGTCATAGCCAAAAACCACTTCCCAGTTTGGTGGAGAGCTGCCTTCCATGCGCATCGGCACGTAGTATTTCACCAAATCTTTCAACTCCACTTCAGGTCGCTCCCTTGGCTGGGCTAAATCGAAACTATAAATTCAGTTGGATTGAATTTAACACAGCTCTACTTATGACAGGGTCCTAGGGTATATATATATAATATATATATATATATATATATATATATATATATATATATATATATATATATATATATATATATATATATATATATATATATATATATATATATATATATATATATATATATATATATATATAATATATATATATATATATATATATATATATATATATATATATATATATATATATATATATATATATATATATATATATATATATATATATATATATATATATATATATATATATATATATATATATATATATATATATATATATATATATATATATATATATATATATATATATATATATATATATATATATATATATATATATATATATATATATATATATATATATATATATATATATATATATATATATATATATATATATATATATATATATATATATATATATATATATATATATATATATATATATATATATATATATATATATATATATATATATATATACCATGAGTTCGCACGGAACCCTACATCTCCCCCCTATGTCCTTCATCCATGCCCCTTTCACGGGGGCATATCATCTTGCTTAGGGAAGCGGGCAATGGCGGTGTTTTAGGCAGCCTATGGGTCTCGCAAACCCAAGTCGTTTGCGTGCGCAAACGCTAACTTCGTGGCCTTGTGAGCATGAACGTTAGTGACCGAACACAATGCTCACAAGACCAAAAGCCCGAGGCCATTTTCGTCTTTCGAGCCAACTCAACGATGGCTCCGCGCAATTCAATGCGTACCAAAACTCTATTTTCAAAAGAGGGCAAGTTTTGGTCGAAAATTAGGCCAAAATGGCCAAACCCCCGAGGCTCGTATTCGAAGCCTATGGGGAGGTGAGCCTCGAATCAAGGCAATATGTAAAGTAGAGACCACGAAGGACATCGTGGATGGCTTGGTTGATTTTTACAACCTTGTCTTCTATTTTATATAATTTCGCCTTTTGAGCACGCGTGCCACATTTCCTCTTTGCACACGCGCTCATATGCAAGCACTAATGACACGAGTGGGCGGAGACAATCTAACCATAGTGTGCATGTTTGAAAGCACCTACTATGGGCCTACTCCAAAAGTGTTTACTCATATTTTTGCTCCTCAAGGTCCCAAAGATATGTTCATGCCAATATCGCCGATATACGCACTTTTTCCCATAAATAGTGTGGTTCAAGGATTGAGGTGTTAAAAATGCTTTCATTATGCTTTGAACCTCAACCCTTGTTGCAAAAGGGAAACAAAGCTTCGGTTTGCATCCATGCAAAAGCCCGAGGCTCCTTTCTCTTGCGACACGGAGATACGATATTTGGAGGGACCACTTTTGGGTGAATTTTGGCCGTTTTGCCCAAAATGGCCACAAACTCCTTCTCCCCCTGATTTCACCCCCGAGGTTGCGTGCGCCACTTGACCAAGGGTAAGGGCAGTTCGGAGAGGGCACATAAACCCACATCGAATGGGGTGTTTCCCCATGTGGCCTCTCCTCTCGATGGGAGAGTTGTGAGTCACCCAATTTGGGGTATGTTACCATTCTGCCCCATTTGTGTGTCATTTTCCCTCCAATGGGGAAAATAGCTAGAGGCGACCATGAGGGTTGGCAAGTGGCATATATTGGGACCTAATTCCCATGTGTCCATAGCATCTTTGGTTGAAAGAATCCTCGACGTGGCCATGGAGATATGGAATCATGAGTGCGGGCCATTTTGGCCAAAATTCGCTGTTTTTGCCATTGTATGCCATATTGGAATTACCATATCTCCATGGGGCACGGGATCTAGCCAGGAAGGAATAGCGAATATTGTAGCATATGACCAAGGGTTGAACGCCATTGAGTTTCGTGTTTGCTCCTCCGGCTCATCCGGAGTTATTCAACTTTTGGTGCGATCCACGATCCCCCCCTATGCACCGCATGTTGCTTTCTGCCCCGTCCGTGTGGTTATCCCCTCGGTGAACAGTAAGCAGCCAGCTTGACAGCAAGCGATAACCCAGGGCATGGGACCAAAGGGATTATCAAGGGTTGTGAATCAAGGCTTAGCGCGTCAATATCGCCAAGGTTTCCTACCCTGGACGGTCGCCCGAGACGGCCGATTTTGCCATTTTGGGCATCCTGACCCCACTTGACGAACCCGTGGTGCCCTGATGCCGGGACCTCAGAGGGAACCAGGTTGGGTGAGGGCTCCAGGGAGTTGGTACTCGAAGGGCACAGGGTCAGTTGCCTCGTCCCTACCTCTGGCGGGTCCGGACGAGGGGTCAATTTTGGGGATTTTGGAGCTAATATCAGTTCTGGCTGAAACAGCCCATTTTCACCTACCAACTCCTAGGGGATAATGGCGGAGCCATATCTCTAGCTCAGAGAGGAGTTGGAACCTGCCGTTAAGGGAGCAGAGGGGGCCACTGTCGGTTGGCCTTGGAGCCCCTTGGTTCCCAGGAACTCGCCTGTGGCTGGGCGGGACACGCCCCCTATTGGCAGGGTTTCAGGGTCCGGACTGAGCAGGGCATGGGTTGTGTTTGAGCCCCCGCCCCCACCAGCCACTGAGAGGGTCGGACCTGGGATTGGGATACAAGTTGGGATAGAGTGTCTATTGTCCTGTGATGCCCTTACCCCAGTCCAGTCTTAACCCCATGTGTACATATCCTGATGTGTTGCTGTACATACTTTCGTTCCCTTGTTGCAGAGTGGCAAGGATCCTGAAACGCTTTGTCACATGACACGAGCGTATTGATGCCCTTGTGAGCGTAGTGCTTTGCCTGCCTGCTCACCTGTGCGTGTCACCCGCAGCGTCCCGTGGCCGGCCCCCCACGGGAACGCTTCAAAAGCGTTTCACCGCCGCGGGGTTACCCGTCCCCCGCATGCCACTCGGGGCCACCAACCCCGAGCAGCGCGGCGCAGCCGCTCGCAGCTCGCAGCTCGCAGCGCAGCGCAGCGCAGCAACTCGCAGCGCAGCGCAGCGGCTCGTAGCGCTGCCCAGCAACAGCGCCGAGTTCGTCACGGAGCCCGCAGCGCCGTCCAGAGCATCGCCCTGACCGCGCCGCGACCGTGAAGGAGGAGGACAGACCAGGACTCCTGCATCAGCGAGTCCCATCGGCCGACCAGCAAGGCCGCGTCAACCACTTTCACAGCCACTGGCCGACCAGCACCGGCCGCACTCCCAGTCCAGTGCTGCAGCACCCGCCTCAACAAACACCACCAGGACCAGTTCGTTGAGTCCAACGAGTGCACACCAAGGACCTCAAGACCAACTACGCCCCCGCTGCCATGGTAAACTGGCAAGAAGCGGGTAAGACGTGGCCGCGGCCCCACCCCCATGCAGCGCACCTGCTGCGTGGGTTGGTTTGGGACCAGCACTACCGCCACAGCCACCCCCAGTGCGAAGGCGGCATGCCCGGGAGCTTCGAGCTCCGCACGGACATGGCCCCCGACCGCCTGCAGGCCGTGGAGGACTGGCTGCGGGCGGAAGGGTTTGCCTCCCGCTTTCAGCAGAGGCGCTGGAGGACCTGGACCCGGCCGGACAGGCCCGGCGAAGGGCTGCGTCCCGACGGGATTGAGGAGGACGAGATGCCCAACGAGTACCCGTCGGGCGCCTCGATCAACGTCTCCATGTGGGACATGATCGAGAAGAACTTCCCGGAACCGGGGAGCGAGCGCAGGCTGCAGGGCAGCAGCAGCGTGTCTCCGGGGAAGGAGAAGCGGTCCGCCGGGGACAGGAAGCGGGACCGGAAGTGGTGGAAGTACCAGGAGTCCCTGGCCGCCGAAGCCGCCCAAGGCGCCAAGGGCGGAACGCCAGCCCCCAGTCCCCAACGGGCCAATGGTGGTCATCACCCCGGCCACGCCACCCTTGGCGACTTCATCGAAGTCGCCAAGCAGACCAAGGCCAAGCCCCTTCCGCTGCTCCTGAGGCCCCAGCAGGCCCCAGCAGGCCCCAGCAGCGACGTGGAGTCGGGCCACCGCGGGAGGATGCCGGCCGACCAGGCCAGCTCCAGCGGCAGCGTCGCTCCCCAACAAAGGGATGTGGCGCGCGCCTGTGAGCGCACCTGTGGGGTGCCCTGCAACCTTCGGGTTGCCCGGCAACGGGCCACGCAGCAGAACGCTGCCGTGGAGGGCGCCGTCGGCATCGCCCATGAGGAGGCCACCGAGTGGGGCAGAGGCATGGGCTACCACGCCTCGACCGTTGCAGCCATCGCGACTGGTCTCACGGCTGCGGCCGCCCATGAGGCAGTGGCTGCCCGGATCAGGGCAGCCGACGAGGAAGCCCGCCTGACGCAGGAGGCCATTGCCTGCAAGGAGGCCGAGGTGAGGGCGCTGGAAGAGGCGCTTGCCCAAGAGAGGGCAAAGAAGGAGGCGGCGGAAAGGGCCCACGCCGAAGCGACGGCCAAGGCCCAGGCGGACGCCGTCAAGAAGGACGCCATCGAGGCCGCGCGACGGAAGGTCGCTGAGGAGAGGGCCAAGACGGAGGCGGAGCTGGCGGCGTTGGAAGCGGACAAGGTTCGGCTGCAGCAGGCCCGGGAAGCCGAAGCGGCTCGTGCCCGGGAGGAAGCCGAAGCGCGAGCTGCCGCAGCCACAGCCGCCGCAATGGGGGAGGCAGAGGCCAAACTCCGCCGCGAGACTCCCCCGGGAGGATCACGAGTGGAGACCCTTCGAAAGCTTTTCGAAGGGGACGCCTCCTCCAAGATGACGCTGGACGAGGCCGACACGGGCAGTAGTGGGAGCAGTGGCCCCACCGCCCACCGACGGAGGAAGGGTAAGGGGAAGACCCCCGAGAGGCCACGGAGGCCAGCGGACGGACACCCACATGACAGTGACCCCTTCTTCACCGCCAGCGACGGGGATGAACGAGGCCGCCGACATCGCCAAGTGGTGGCTTGGACGGGCGGAGGAGGCGGAGACGTCCCCATGGAACCGGAAGGTGAGGATGAGGATCTCCCTCCTCCCTACCGGAGCTCGGAGTCTTCCGAGACCGAGACGCCCAGGTGGGGCAACATGGACGAGGATGACGACATGGACTTCGGCATCACGAAGAAGCGCCCATCCTCGGACCCACCGAGGCGACCCGGCGGAGACCCACCGGGATCCCCTGGCGGAGGACCATCAGGACCCCCTGGAGGACGCCCACCAAGTGGGACCCCTGGAGGCAGACCACCGGGCGGGGGAGGACCCGCTGGACCTGGCGGACCCGGCGGAGGCCCTCCTGGAGGACCCCCTGGGGACCCCGACGACCCACCAGGGAACGGCGACCCGGATACCACCTGGCGGTGGATTGTCTACCTCCGCAGGAGGGTCCAGTTCCTCGAGCACGAGGTAGACACGGGCAAGGAGGAGATGACTCGCATCGCCAGGGTCGCCGCGCGCGCGCAGAGAGAGCTGGACATCGCCAGGGGCGAGACCAACCCTACGTGCTCATTTGGATCAGGTACTTCACACAGTGGTTTTACCCGGTTTAACCCGGTTGAACTCGGAAGGGGCGCGGTTGAACCGCTGAACCGCAGTTGAACCGCGGTTGAACCACCGCCAGCGCTGGCGGTGGCGGCTGCGCCAGCGGCGCGCGCGTTTCTGAACAAAATATTTGCATAACCGCCTGAAACTGACGCGTGACAAAGCTTTTTTAAAAAAAATTAAAAAATGTCCCACCACTGGCTGCAAGTGGTGAACGACCACTACAGCGGGTGGGGGGACCAACAGCTGGTGGACGACTTGTTCACTTTTTTTTGCACAAACGGCACGACAAAACGCCTATGGAAACAACTTGCTGACCGAATTGGTAACACACAGAGGGCTTCCAAACAGACAAAAAGGGCTACAAAAAAAGCTTTCACAGGATCCGACGCTGTGCGCCTCATTTTGGACCTTGGGATGCCGAAGCGAAGGTATGTGGCATAATGCACACATGCCTACAAGTGGTTCAACGGGGTTCAACGGGGTTCAACGGTGCGGTTGAACCCTTATCACAAATGAACAATTGTGATTGTGCTTCATGACAACGTTTGCACGGCAAAATAATCGCTTAATGTTGCCCAAAGCATGAACATATGCGTTGCAACGTGTTGCCCGCGTCACAAATGTGAATACTTTGTGGTTTGTACCATTGCACGCTTTTTGGTGCCATGACGGCAACCCATTCAACCGCCGGTTCAACCGCGCACTTTATCCCAATTTCTCGGTTCAACCGTCCCTAGGTACAAGAAGCTTATTTCGTGGGCCGATGCCAAAGAGAAGAAAACCCGTGCAAGCACCGTCCCATGGACACATTGCTTTCCGTCATATGCAACGATGGATAAAGCTTGGTCCACGTTAAGTAAGAGACAAGTACTAAAAACGACCATAAAGGATGGAAGAGTTGGGGTTCGTTGGGATGTGGATGATTGGATACAATATATAGGTGATCAAAGGGATGTGCTAGAAGAAATGCACTTCCCAAGATTTAGGGATGATCACCCCTATGTACTTATAGTGCGTGGTGATGGGTTTCCATGTGGAGCAAGGTCATGGTGCCAAATTGCATGTGGTTTTGCAAACAACATGCAAAAAGCACGAACTTTGCTCTACAATTGGACCCTTGATCTTGCTCTCGTAAGTGAGCATGAAACGGATCTTGTGCGTGTCCTCTTTGGAGAGACACTAAAAAAAATACAACAAATTATTGACCGTGGCTACATGTTGCTCCGAGGGTTTTGGGTGCGAACGGTTGTCATTATTGGAGGCGATAGCCCTTAGCTTCGTCATATACTTGGTCTATCAACATTTTATGAAATTGGTTCAATTTATTCTTTTGCGACATGGTCTAGGGAGAAAGAAAGATGGGTAGGGTGTGAATGGCGACGAAGTACAAGACTTGAAGCAAAATTCCTAAAGTATAGGAAACAAGGAGTTAGTTGTGTTGGCGCAAAAGGGTGCATCGAAAGTCCATTATTGAAAGTGGATGACCGTATAGGGTGTGTCATCATGTGTGTCCTTCATCTTGTGATACGATGTGGTGAATACTTAACAACGTTTGTGCGCACACGAGCCACAATGTTGACGGTACCACAACGATCCAAGGTTCAAAGCCTCCTAAAGGACGCTAAGACCAATGTTTCTTTGAAAGGCCGGTCCTTCCCCGATGGGGAAGAGACATGGCACTTGTTTGCCAATTGGTTGCCCGTTGCAAAGAGTTTGCGTCTAACACCACATGTCACCACTACCGTTGAGGACATGGGTAAATTGCTAACCGCTATCTATCGTTGGACATATGATCCATTCGTCCAAGGGTGTGCACAAATTGCAAAGAGGTTTCAAAACACTATATGTCCCCATAAACGATCCCCCTACTTGCTGTGGCTCCGCAACGAGGGGGCCATCGTATTGGGTAATTTGCAACCTTGGGGGGGGGGCATGTTTTGTGGCGACATTGTTGAGTCGCTTAACTATGTCTTTAAAGACAACTTTCTAACCACAAGTTCCCGGGGTGGTGGTCGTAAGGCTACCAAGGAGGAAAAGGATGAGGCAATGCTCCGCCATGCGCACGAGCGCACCTTCCTCTACAAGGAGATGCCTTGATGGGACGGGCGGCGGCGACGGGAAGATGAGCACGTAGTGCACGCTCAATTGGAAGTTGGCAACTGGGAGGTGTGTGTGTGGTTCAACCGTGGTTCAGGAGGTTCATCCGCGCGGTTGAACCGGCTTCCCCACGGTTTCACCCCTGCTTCTCTCAGGTGCGTTTGCACCATGGACCCCGAGTCTTTGGGGAAGGCCTTGCAGGACTGCCTGCGGGCACTGGGTACGGGCCAAGGCGCCGATCCCCCTGCCGCGCCAGCGCCACAAGCAGCGGCAGCGCCTCCAGCCCCCCACCTGGCCGACAAGTTCCCGCTGAAGGAAGAAGTGGTGGTCCACAACACCTGCAACCCCGACACCACCCTGGCGCCCGAGACGCCTGAGTGGCGGTGGCTGGCTGACGTGACGACGAAGTACGTGTTCCGCCGTGCCATGACGCTGTGGATGAAGAAGCACCGCCAAGAAGACAGGGATGGGGTACAGTCGTACCCCTGGGAGACGAAGTGCCTGAGCGCCGGGGAGTTTTCGGAGTGGAAGGTCTGCTGTTGTCTTGTTGTTTGCTAGTTGATTGTGCTGGTGTTTTTCGGTCTTTTGGTAGATGTTTTGATATGGCGCATGCTGCGTTTCGTTGCTGTGTGTTTTTCTGTTTATGAATGTTCTGATGTGCGTTTTTCTGATTGTAGGTGCTCCGTGTGGGTCTGTCGAGCGACCCCCAGGGCCACATGTCCCTGGACGAACCAGGGCTGGATGCCCTGTTCAGGATATGGGCCACCGCGGGGTGCGGTGTTGCCAGGAGCGCGTCCTGGTTTGGCGCGGACTCCGTGGGCCGCGGCGGTGGTCACAGCGAAGGACACGGTCCGCGCTTCTTCTTCAAGGCCCCGGTGGAGTTGCCACCAGGCTGGTTCGACGAATCGGAGGTCCAGCGGTACACGGCGACTCCGAGCAGCATGCTGGCTATGGGCGCCACCATCTCAGGTGGGGGAAAGCACAAGAAGGCCAAGGCAAGCGCCGCGACGGCAGCAGCGGCGCCACCGGCAATGGCACCATCGCCATTCGTGCAGCCAAGTGTGGTTCAAGCGATCCAAGGGGTGCAACAGGTGTGCAGTAGTTCAACCGTCGTTTCAGCGGGTTCAACCGTGCGGCTGAACCGCCTTCACCGTCTTCAACCGTGCACTTTTGAGCGTCACCTTCCTACACACTGAATCGCGTTCCCCCACTTCTGTGGTTCATCGGCCTCCTTGCTTTCTCTGCAGTTGACCGCCAGTGATGTGCCTGAGCACATGTTCGTGGTGGATCGGCGTGGCCCTGGCATTGTCGTCCGCGGGCGATGGCCACCCATGCCCATCGTGGAGTGGTGGGACGTGTGGTATCGGCAGATCCCTGGCGCCGCTCAAGTGGTCGACCGCATGAGTCGTGGCGTGCAGCGGGGCTTGCGGGAATTGGGCAATGCCGGGCAAGGCAGTCCTGCGCCAGAACGGCAGAGGTCAACGCCTCTGGAGTCCAGTCCAGCCGTCACCACCGCGCCCCAACGAAGTCGTGTGGGAGAGAGCTTTGAGGAGTTCTACAAGAGTGTGTGGGACCGCCCACTTGGAGCAGGTGCAGCATCCGAGAGCAGTGGAAAGGCCCCCAAGCCTCCACGTCTTCCAGCACCACCGCCACCCGAAGAGACGAGCACCCCTGGCAGCAAAGTGGTTCCGAAGTCCCTGTTTCAGTCCGCCCGGAAGGAGCTCCGGAAGATGAAGCGGACAAGTGCAAAGGCTGAAGCACCGCCCGCGAAGGCCCAAGTCTCTGGCGACAAGAAGCCGAAAAAGAAAGCCAAAACTGGCAGCGGTGCTTCCTCGAAGAAGCGGAAAATCGCCCCGGACAGCAGTGAGACGGACGAGTCAGACCCCCTTTTTGAAGAGCACGAATGGGTCCCAGCCGCAAAGCATATCCCAAAGAAGAAGGAGAAGAAGGTAGTTCCGGCCCCCAGTTCCGACAGTGACTCCGGCAAGCTCCCCAGCGACACGGCGCAGGATGTAAAGGCCCTGGCAACAGAGTTGGCTGCGGGATCGAAGGATGGCGACGAGGAGAAAGCGATCAGGGCAGAATCGGCGCATGCGTCAGCTCTGGAGGTGTGCGCGGTTGAACCGGTGAAGTGTAGTTCAACCGCACGCTTGAACCGCCTGAACCACGGTTTCACTATTTTTTCCTTTTTGCAGAGCCTGGATCAAGCCCAACAACGACGACTGGCGGTTGAGGACACGCGCAAACAGCTGCGACAGCGGTTCGGATGGGCGGCCAACACGCCGATTCGATGGGTCATTGTGGACGGTCCTGATGGCGAGCCACGTCTGGCCGTGGGTACCCCGGGGAAAGCCACGAAGGGGACCCCCCGGCCCAAAAAGGGGGAAGAATTGGTCTTCCTTCCCCCACAGTGGGAGGAGGAGGGCGATGCAGCTGGGACAACGTGGCCAGTTTTTGCAGTCAAGGACAGCACAAGCTTCAGTAACCCCCACGCTGCCGAGGAGGCGTTGAAAGAGCGCCGCGCCCAGAAACAGGAAGCGATCGATGAGGAGGGCAAGAAGACAATGGACGACTCCCCCTCGTACAGTCCACTCGAGGAGAAGTCCCCCTCGTACAGTCCACTCGAGGAGAAGGAGGTCACTCCCGCGCCGGAAGCTGAAGCGGAAAAGGACAGTGACAATGGGGTTCCTGTGCCGACGCCGCCCGTGATTCAAGAGCCAAAGGACACTGAGAAGCACATTCCTGTGCCTAGTCCGCCGGAGGTGCCAGAGCCAAAGGAGAGTGAAGAACAGGTGGTCAAAGAGGAAAAGGTGGAGTCTGCTGGTCCAGGGGTGCAGGAGCACCAGCACAGTGGGGAGGACTCGCCTGCAGCCCCGGTTGGGCAAGAGGAGATTGAGGAGGTTGGTGAAGCGCCGAAGGACGAGGAAATGCCTGCATGTAAGCAGGAAGATAATGAAGAGGCAGCCCCAGAGGTTGGTGCACCAGTGCCTCACGTGAAGGAAGAGGCACTCCCAAACGACTGACTTTTTACGTGCCTCAAGGGAATGAGGGGGTGGCAGTGGCGGGAAGGACATGGAGCACGGTACCGTAGGCAGTTGTGGGGGGCCGTAATGGTGCAGGGGCATCACCGTGTGCAAGTTGCAGTGCAAACGAGGAGAGATCCGGAACTGGTCCGGCGCGTGAACGCACACATCCGAAGTGTACTCCCCCAACTAACCTACACTGCGCTCGCAGTGGTCCATGGGGTGGGCGATCATCCCATGCTTGTACATACGCATCCAAAGGATGACAGTTTCCTTACGGGGGAAATAGCCCTGGGTGATTTTGTGGGGGGGGAACTGTTTACCAGTGCCCTACTTTGTGCAAATGGGCCTTCTCGTCCTGCATGGATACGTTGGGGGCGTGATTTATTATGGGGACACATTGTGGATCCTCGATATGGGGTCATGTTTAACGCTCTTAGGCCCCACGTGCCTCTGGCGTGGTCTGGACAGCGCATTGTGCTCGTACCGTACACAGGCAATGCATGGGGACGTCTGCCTGTGGCGATGCAGAACGAACTAGTCACGTTTGGCTTCCCAAGGTGAAGATGTGTTTTTTGTGTAGCGCTTCGTGCAACAGCGGTTGAACCGGTGAAGCCGGTGCAACCGCGCGCCTGTCCAGCGGTTGAACCACCTCGAAAGCCGGTTACATTTTAGTGCAATCTATGAGGAAACAAGCTTCTGACAATCAAGTGTAGGCTTGAATATAATTGTTGTTCACTAAAAAGGGTCCAAAGTCCTAAGGGGAATCCAAACAAGGCGCAGGGGTGTATGTCACCACGCCTAACAAAAAGTTGATGGTGAAGCCGTGCGGTTTCACCAATACAGCCGCCGCCACTGGCACCTACAACACCACCGGCCTGAAATATGATCCAAGAGAAATATGTCTCCAGTGTTTTGCAGCAATGAGGTAAGAGGGTTTTCAAAAACATTCTTTTTAGGGGGTGTGGCATCTCTTGCAGGGCTCAAAAATAGCGGTTTTCAGGTTGCTACTTAGCAATTTGTTGCTGTACCTCGATAGGGGTTCAACCGTGGGGAAGCCGTAATGAAAGTGCGCGGTTGAACTCGGTTGAACCACGGTTTCACTTGGGTAATTCAAGGGTACCTGATCCAAATGAGCACGTAGGGAAGTCGCTGAACAAGGTCATCAGCGGCCTGCAGCAGTGGCTGGACGCGCTGGAAGCCCGTGGGAGCGTCGGCAGCGACCACCCACCCCATTAGTCTGGCTCGTCGGACGACGGCTGGGGACCCGGACCAGGTCCAGGCAGACCCCACGCCCCCGGCGGAGCCCCCAGGAGTCGCCCCAGCGCCAGTGCCCCCTCTCTCACCGCCCCCTCTCACCACGGCGCGGGCCGCCGCAACGAGCGCGTGCCGCCCGGCAGTGGCATTGAGGATTGGTGTGATGAGTGGCTCAGTTCCGACTACCACAACCGCCGTGCCCCACCGCGGACACCGGTACGCCCCCGGCGCCCCGCACCAGCCCCGGAGCCAATCCCAATGGCTGGTGGACGTTATGGTGGACTCAGGGATGAGGTCCCCAGAGGAGACGTGGAGTGGGATGTCGGCGAAGGTGAGGACTTGGACCTGGACCTGGAGGAGTTCGACATCAGCCCGCCGCGTGGTGTACGACGGGAGGCCGCTGAACGCAGCCGCCGCTGCCGTGATGAGGAGGCATACATGGAAGGAGTACGGCGTGAACATCTAGGTCCAGCGTACATGGAGGAACCGCGGCATAGCCATAGGGATTCCATGGAGGAGATGGACGTGGCGGCCGTGGGAGTACGTGGGCGAGGCCGATGGGAACCTCGGTCGACCTCGCGGCCGGCGTTCATGGTCTCTAAGGCCGCGGATGCCGCCGTGTGGGAAGACTTGAAGGACATCAAGCCCCCCATGTACGATGGCAACCCCCTCAACCTCGACCGCTTCTTGGAGAAGCTGGACGCTTGGGGGGCGACCGTCACTGAAGACATGCCTCCCGCGGATGCGGAGAAATATGTCTTCAGACGGTTCAGGTACCGCCTGCCGGAAGTGCTCGCAGAGCTGTACTTCGTGGCGACCAAGGAGGGGAAAATCAAGACCCTCAAGGAAGCCAAGAAGTGGCTCAACGAGCAGGAGCGGGTGGACGCTCCGCAGGTGGCGGCCAAGCGCTGGAAGTCCATCAAGCTTGAGCATGATGGACGGGAGATCCGCCTACGAGATTGGCGAGACTTCCGAGGGAAATACACCCTCTTCCGCCGCAATGTGGAGGACTGGAACGAGGGTGACGAGCAGGCTCGCCTGCTCTCCATGCTGCCGGAAGCATGGATCGAGAGGGTCACAAAGGAGGAAGCCAAGCGGGCCAAGTCCAACCACACGGTCAAGATGATGCTCCCCAAAGAGTATCATTCGAACGTGGTGGCTTGGGCAAGGAGGAACGTGGCCCGGGATGTCAAACGGCACTCCCTGCGGAACGCTCTCCTCATCACCGTCTCGGGCGATTGCGAGAAGACCGCGATGTGGCGCCTTGACGAGTGTGACGTGAGCGGCCAGACCATCCGTCTGCAGGCCATCCCGGCGCGGATGAGCTGCGACGAGATTCTGGAGTGGGTTGGCGAGGAAGTACTCAAGGAGTACCGAAACCTCCACCACACCCGCAGGTTGAGGCCCGGCGACCGCGACGTCAACTACGTTGGCGAGGGATCTGGCGGGGAAGCTGCCATGAACCCAGCGGGAGCCGACGGCGATGAAGCTCTCGTCGACGATGACGACGATGAGCCCGCCGAGGTGGCCGTTTGTGCCTTCGTGGCCCACAACCTGAGCGCGGGGAACAAACAGGGAAGCTGGAAGCCCCTGCAGCCGGGTTGGAAGAAGAAGGAGAAGAGGTACCCTCGCCGCATTGGCGACCCTCCGCTGCCCTTTGGGGAGTTCATACGAGCTCACCCTCAGGGCTGTTTCGTGTGTTATGGGAGGAAGAAAGGCTTCAACCATGACCACCGAACATGCCCCATGCACCAGGCCGACACGGAGGCCTACAAGAAGGCGCACGGGTCGAAGAAGCGTGCACCCGCGGGTATACGGGAAGCCAAGGTGGAGGTGGACAAGGATGAGCTCTCCAAGCTGGTGTCGCAGGGGACCGAGTTGGCAAAGGAGATCCAGGAGATCAAGAGGAACTGGGTCCCCAGGTCGGACAACAAGAACAAGGAGAACAACCAGAACGACCAGAACAAGGACAAGGACAAGAAGCCTGGGAGTAGGAGGAGTAGGAGGAACAAGGGTGTCAACGAGGTTGATGCCGAGGAGACTACTCCTACCTCCACACCTGACGCCCCCTAGCGGAGCCCCTGCAGCCAAGGGCCCCAGCTAGGGCGGTCGCAGGATGGTGACGTGGGAAGCGCCAAACCATCCCAGTCGGGAGTCGATAAGCACAAAGGGACTGCCGCGGGCGGAAGGCCCGGTCCGGCACCCAGTCGCGGAGGCGGGGTGAGGGCAAGTGAAGGCACGAACCCTTGCACCCGTCCGTCCTTCGCGACCAAGAATGTGTTTGATGTACTTCAAGATCTATCCGAGAGTATCGGAGGATCACCCGGACCGCAGCTGGATGCTGCAGATGGGCAGCCTGAGCCCATTGTCCACGACCTGCACCAGTCGCTTGTTGAGCTTCTGGAACGGCCGGAGATCCTGAGTTTGCACGCCGTGCGCCGTGTCGGTCGCGAGCGGCAGTTGCATCTTAAGGTCCGTGCCTTATGCGGGGAAGTGGAAAAGGTTTTCGACGTGTTGGTCGACACGGGAGCTCAAGTCAGCTTGGTCAAGGCTGGCCTACTTCCACCAGAGTGTCTGACCGACAGTCGGAAACCTGTCAGGCTGAAGCTGGCGAACGGCCAGTACATGGTGGGAGGCACGAAGGAAGCGGCCATTGGGCTGCAGTTTGTGAACCATTGTGAGCTGAGCCGCCCAGACCTCGGCAAGGAAATCCTCCTGCACGGTTGCTTTTACGAGCCCGAGATGGACTGGGACATGATCGTTGGGTACGACTTCATGATGGAGACGGACTCCGGCGTCCTCCCGGCCCAGGCCTCCATGACCCTGTACCAGGACGACCAGCTCTCGTGGCTTTCGTCACCTGAGCACCATGTGGAATGCCAATGGATCCACCCCGAACGCAATCAGCTCGAAGTGGCCGCGCTGGACACTGAGCCCACTGGGCCAGCAAACCAGGAGTACGGCGTAATGCCGGAAGTGGCGAACCAAGTGGTCGCGGCCCTGGGAGCGTCGGATCTGGCCCTGGATGCGTTCTCTTCAGGAACCTCCGCCCATCTTCGGGTATGTGAGAAGTACTGGAGCGCACAGGACTCCGCGTGGAAGAAGCACTGGGGTCCGCATCAGGGCTTGATGTGGATCCATTGCCCTCGATGGGACATTCCAAGAGCGATAGCGAAGATTCGCAAGGACCGCTCCAAGGCAGTGCTGGTTGTTCCTATGGGATGCACCGAGGAGGAAAGTACCCGACATTGGGTAGCCTCATTGACCAACATGACCTTAAACAAGGTCGTCCTACCAGCTGGAGAGAGTGTCTATCAGGACGCTAAGGGACAGCCCATGCCACCCCAGAGATGGCCAACAGAATTCCACTATGTGGATGGGGGCCTTGATCAGGCCGACGCCACGGATTTCGTGTGTGTCAACCGCATCGTAGCGGAGCCTTGGAGGCAATGCTTTGCGGTTCCCCCGGTTGACATCGGAGAATCGGAAGACCCCCTCACTGAAGAGGAGTTGGATCTGGTTCAGGGGTATATGGATCAGCCCTTTCACGACTGGGGAAACCAGCGTGAGGGCAAAGGCCAGGACAAAGCCTGGTGAAAAGTGGACTCGATCGTCTCCGGTTCCTATGATGGGAATACCTTCGTACAGAGGGTGCTGGATCACACGTCCAGCCAGGACGAGCCGCCCGGCGGTAACCCACCCACCTACGGCGATCTGTTCCGAGGCAAGACCAGAGATGGCCCTTTGGGCCACCTGGAAAGACCACCTGAGCCGAAACCGAGCGGGGTCGCTACCCCTGAAGTAAGCTCCGTGGTTCAAGTGCCCGGAAAAGCCAAGGCGGAGTCCGATGACTGCCCCAAGATCCAGGCATTGAGGGCCAGGCTGAAGCAGAAGTATGGTGATACCTTCTTCAGCGGTAAGCCTGTGTTTCCCCTACCGGTGCGTGGACCGTATGGCGAGGCCAAGATACGACTGAAGCAGGACCCCCGTGTGTATCGGCACCGGGAGTTTGCCCTGAGAGGCGAGAGGAAGGAGGCCATGGAGCAGATCCTCCGTGACTTCATCCAGAGAGGCTGGCTTGAGCCGTGCCACTCCGAATGTGCCTCTCCGTGCTTCGCCGTCCCCAAGAAGGTAGCCGGTGAGTGGCGGCTGGTGGTCGACTACCGCGGCCTAAACGCCCAAACGCAGCACGACAACTATACGCTGCCCCTCATTGAGGATATGCTGCAAAATGTAGACAAAAGCAACACCGGCGGAGGATCTTCACGGTGATTGACCTGAAACATGGTTATCATCAGATGCCTCTCGCCGAGGAGTCCCGTGCCTGCACAGCCATGAGCACCCCACTTCAACCTCTCCAGTGGAAGGTGATGCCCATGGGCGTTACCAACGGCAATGCGGCGTTTCAGCGGATGCTGGAGAACCTGCTTGAGCCGGTGCGCGACTGTGCGGACCCCTTCGTGGACGACGTAATCATCGCGTCCGGGGACCCCAGTATGAGCTACGAGGAGCTCCTGGAGGCACATGAAAGGGATGTCACTCGAGTGCTCGACCTTCTGGTTGGGCACAAACTCACGGGCAGCAGTGACAAGGCCACCATTGCGGTAAGCGAGGTGGTCTTCGCTGGCCACGTAGTTGGGAACGGGCAGCGAAAGCCCATACCTGGCAAGGTGGCTGCTATTGAGCACTGGGAAAAGCCCAAGACGGTCTCTGAGCTACGGGCGTATCTGGGGTTCTGCAACTACTACTCGGGGTATATCAAAATGTATGCCGAGTATGCAGCCCCCATGACGACCATGCTCAAGGGCAACCGAGAGGAGACCAAAAAGGGGTCCAAGAAGGCTCTGGTCTGGGATGCTGACTCCGACCGTGCCTTTGAGGGGATGAAGTAGGCGCTGCTATCCGCAGTGGGTCTGCACCTCGTGGATCCCGACCGAGGGTTCGTCCTGCGCACCGATGCTTCCGACTACGCCGTTGGCGCTGTCTTGGAGCAAGTGCTTGACGACGGGAGGCACGTGCCCGTGGCCTTCTGGAGCCGAGTCCTGGCGGAAGGCCAGAGACGGACGTGGACGCCCCGTGAAAAGGAGGCGTATGCCATCGTCATGGCTCTCAGGAAATGGGCTGGGTACATAGCCCTCCATCCCGTCACCGTCTGCACCGACCATCAGAGTCTGCAGTCGTGGCACAAGGAGCACCTGGACACCCCCTCAGGTCCCGCCTCCCGACGGGCAAGATGGCATGAGACCTTGGCCAAGTTCGACCTCACGGTTGTGTATATTCCTGGAAAGGATAACACCGTGGCGGACTGTCTCAGTAGGTGGGCCTATCCCGCCAGCAAGGGCATGACGGATATCTCTGCCCATGGCGATGAGGCTGAGACCGCTGAAGCCAAGAAGATCATCGAAATGGAGCGCCTGATGGAGGAGGAGGGTGCTAAATGCTTCGTTGTCATGGCTGCGGATGCCCCCCTCGCGTCGAGGGTGAGCAGAGCGGTCAGAGTACTCGCCCCTGAGGGAGCTGAGTCCGACAAGCACCTCTTCCCGGAGTCTTGCCTCCAGGACGACTGGACCGACGATTACGCCAAGTCTGAGGCCTTTGCGGCCGAGTATAGGGCTGTGACCGACCCTGACGACGGGCAGAAGTGGCCAAAGGGGCTGACCGAGGAAGATGGCAAGCTCTACCGGAATGGTAAGCTGCTAGTACCGGAGTCCCGGGTGCTCGAGCTTTGTGAAGCTTGGCACCACCACATGCTGCACCCAGGGGTCAAGAAGCAAGCCCTTGACATGCAGCGTCGGTTCGAGATCCACCATATCGCTCTCTACACCGCCATCAAGAAGGTCAGGAAGGGTTGCTCGGTCTGTCAGGCTTGCAATCCCGATAACCGGAACGTCAAGGGGGAAGCCCAATGGACCCAGGTTCCTGACCAGCCCATGGAGAGCGTGGCCATGGACGTCTTCTCCATGCCCGAAGTGCACATTGGCAAGGAGACCTTTGACTGTGTGGTTCTCTGTGTGGACCGCCACAGCGGCTACGTAGTAGCCGTTCCGGCACGCAAAAAGGGGTTGCTTGCCAAGGAAGTGGCAGTCATGATGATTCGTCATTGGCTGACCGTCTTTGACATCCCCCGCACCATTTGCAGTGACAGAGGAGCCCAGTTTACTGGTGGCTGGTTCTAGGCTATGTGTTCCCTCATGGGAATACGCCATGCCAAGAGCGTCGCCTATCTCAGCCGGTCTAACGGCCGTGCTGAAGTGGCTGGACGGCAGCTGTTCGAGAAGCTGCGCAAGATCCACATCACCAATCCACGTCGGAACTGGTTTGAGGAGATGTGGCCTGCTCTGAAGGCCCATCATGACACCCCCACACCGGGTGGTTTGTCCCCTCACCAGATTCTGTTCGGCAGGGATCCCCTGGGTCGGGGACTTCCCTTGTCTGGTGATGGCATGGCCATGGATGCCAAGGAGTTCTTCGCGCGGCAAGAGCAAACGGCGCGGGACATCCGCCAGCAGCTCGAGAAGGAGCATGCTGAGCGTCAGAAGTCCGCCCCGAGCTCGACAGCGCAGAAGTTCAGGGTGGGAGACCCGGTGTGGGTGATCAGACCCCGCCCTATGGGCACCCACCGCACCAAGACCTGGTTCACACCCGGAGAGGTGGTCCGCAGGATTGGTGAGGACACCTACCGCATCAAGGTGGGTCACGGACAGTTCCGGGAGCGCCACGAGAGTCAACTCCGTGTGCGGGAACCCGACCTCCGTGGCCAGCATGTGTCCCTGAGCTACGCTGCACATGAGGCCGACTCGGACGACGACTATGCTGAGCAGGACGACTATACAGTCGAGAAGATCCTGGCTCAGCGTCCGAAAGCCTCGGCACCAGGGAGCCTGGAGTTCAAGGTTCGTTGGCGAGGCTATGGGCCGTCCCACGACACCTGGGAACCCGTCTCCTCGTTCGTGCCGCGGGTCAATACTCCCTTCATGGAGTACATCCGCAAGCACAAGACCAAGATCCATGTCTCGGACTTGGCAGCACTCACCCGGGCGATTGCAGCCAGGGGTGCCTGATCAGCGCCCTGGGCTCTCCCCTGATGCAGTTTGAGCGCTTGTGTGGTCGACGGATCGTCCCTGACTTGCTTGCTCTCTTCCATCTTTCGGTGACCTGCCATCAGAGTGGCCATATACCCCCCCCTGCTGTATCCAGAGGAGGATGGCCCCTCTCTTCTTCTATTCGTCACTCCCCCCCTGCTGAATCCTTGGGAAACCAGGTAGGGCGACTGACCTTCATATTTCTGAGCTCTTGGGGCCTTGAAGCCCATACGACGTTGCGCAACGGATGCCGCTGTCATCGGCATTGCGATTTTTTTTGGTGTGTGGTCTGGTTCCGTGGCGCTTGCGGAATCCAGACCAGTCGACGTGTGTCAGCTGACGTTATATCGCCTGAACTCAGGCGTTTTCCTGTCCATCCTCCTGCATATGCCTTATCCTAACCAGGGCGTGGTTTGGCACTCTGTCCAGAGTTTGTTTACACGCCTGTTTACCTGATTATTGCTTACTTTTTCTGCCCTCCAGGATATGTGCATCTGTATGTTGCTGTCTCCAGCCCATCACCGGAGTGTGGACTGTTTTTCCCCTCCGAAGGGATGCGAATCGTATACGCAGGCGCCCTGAGTCGCCGTTTACATGCTTTTACTTAAGGTCCAGCCTGGACCAGTACCTAAGTACAGATTCTTCTGTTTGAGTGCCCGTGATACCGCGTGCCCTATTCGCTGTGATGTGTGGAGATCCTGATGGCGCCAGGCGGGAAGCCCAGTTGCCTGACTACACTCCCAGCGGTCCGCCACTGTCAGTCCCAGTGTGAGCCTACCGACTCGCAGACGCACTTGCAGTCGGATGGCGGCCTCCGGTGCTCCTGACCTCGGTCAGTCTGCCTGGGAAACTGGTGGTTTGAGGAGTCGACGCCTCCGCCCACACTGCATGAGGACTCCCTCATGTATGGCCTTCGTGGTAATAGGGCGAGGGAAAAGACGGCCTTGATGCCCGATCCCTTAAGGAGGAGCTCGTTCGGCTGTACCACTCTGGACTCGCGTCGTATGGATATGGACATGGTGCGCCCGAGGAAGGACCCGTGGGGACTCTCCCCCAGCCGGCGGGCCTTGGGAAGCTTGGGGTAGCCTGATGGATCTTTGTGGTCGCTCTCGACCTGTGGGACCACCTCGGTCGTCGTGTGACGCCTATGTTGGCACTGTATGCCACTACCACTGTGGTAGTGACCGTAGCAGCCGGCACCCGGTGCGCCTGGTATGGGTTAACGGGTCCTTTGGATGCCGAACAATCGCCGCCAGGACCCGGGACTTGATACTTGATACTATACTTGCAGTTACTCATGTCTACAGCACCGTACCTGTCTTACTGTGAGATTTGGGCAACCTAACCTGCGAATCAGCCTGAAGAGGATGTGACACCCCCCCCCCCTTCAGGGGATGGTCCTCCGTACCCGCTGCCATGCATGGGTGTTATCGAGCTCCCCCCCGGGGTTTCTCTAAGGAGGGGGGTGAAGCGGTACCCAGAACCTATGGCCCATGGCCCGGAGGCCTGTGAGCCGTCACACCCGTTATGGCCCATGGCCCGGAGGCCTGCGAGCCGTCACACCCGTGCGGAAGCCGTTGACACCGGCTATCCCTATTCTCTAACCCGCGAAATCTGGAATCCGATTTCTAACCAATAAATCGATGTAGAATTACCGTGATTTTATTGTCTTAGGCGATTTTCGGTCGGAAATCGGTGAAATACCCGATTTCTACCGCGATTTCCAATTGTCGTGAAATCGCCGCCTGATGTCGCCTGTTCGCGCGCCTTCGTCGCTTCTCCGTGGCGAGTTTTGTTCTGGACTTTTCTCGAGTACCTTTGAGGTTCTAAGAGAACTTAAGGGCGGAATCTAGAGGGTATTTAATGTACTTTTATCTGGTGTGTTCACCAGAATTTTTCGCCGTTGCGTTTTCGAGTAAATCAGCGTGCGAGGCTTTCCGTCGATCGTGCAAACTCATGCTTCTCAAGGACCATGAGTTCGCACGGAACCCTACATCTCCCCCCTATGTCCTTCATCCATGCCCCTTTCACGGGGGCATATCATCTTGCTTAGGGAAGCGGGCAATGGCGGTGTTTTAGGCAGCCTATGGGTCTCGCAAACCCAAGTCGTTTGCGTGCGCAAACGCTAACTTTGTGGCCTTGTGAGCATGAACGTTAGTGACCGAACACAATGCTCACAAGACCAAAAGCCCGAGGCCATTTTCGTTATTCGAGCCAACTCAACGATGGCTCCGCGCAATTCAATGCGTACCAAAACTCTATTTTCAAAAGAGGGCAAGTTTTGGTCGAAAATTAGGCCAAAATGGCCAAACCCCCGAGGCTCGTATTCGAAGTCTATGGGGAGTTGAGCCTCGAACCAAGGCAATATGTAAAGTAGAGACCACGAAGGACATCGTGGATGGCTTGGTTGATTTTTACAACCTTGTCTTCTATTTTATATAATTTCGCCTTGTGAGCACGCGTGCCACATTTCCTCTTTGCACACGCGCTCATATGCAAGCACTAATGACACGAGTGGGCGGAGACAATCTAACCATAGTGTGCATGTTTGAAAGCACCTACTATGGGCCTACTCCAAAAGTGTTTACTCATATTTTTGCTCCTCAAGGTCCGAAAGATATGTTCATGCCAATATCGCCGATATACGCACTTTTTCCCATAAATAGTGTGCTTCAAGGATTGAGGTGTTAAAAATGCTTTCATTATGCTTTGAACCTCAACCCTTGTTGCAAAAGGGAAACAAAGCTTCGGTTTGCATCCATGCAAAAGCCCGAGGCTCCTTTCTCTTGCGACACGGAGATACGATATTTGGAGGGACCACTTTTGGGTGAATTTTGGCCGTTTTGCCCAAAATGGCCACAAACTCCTTCTCCCCCTGATTTCACCCCGAGGTTGCGTGCGCCACTTGACCAAGGGTAAGGGCAGTTCGGACAGGGCACATAAACCCACATCGAATGGGGTGTTTCCCCATGTGGCCTCTCCTCTCGATGGGAGAGTTGTGAGTCACCCAATTTGGGGTATGTTACCATTCTGCCCCATTTGTGTGTCATTTTCCCTCCAATGGGGAAAATAGCTAGAGGCGACCATGAGGGTTGGCAAGTGGCATATATTGGGACCTAAGTCCCATGTGTCCATAGCATCTTTGGTTGAAAGTATCCTCGACGTGTCCAAGGAGATATGGTATCATGAGTGCGGGCCATTTTGGCCAAATTTCGCTGTTTTTGCCATTGTATGCCATATTGGAATTACCATATCTCCATGGGGCACGGGATCTAGCCAGGAAGGAATGGCGAATATTGTAGCGTATGACCAAGGGTTGAACGCCATCGAGTTTCGTGTTTGCTCCTCTGGCTCATCCGGAGTTATTCAACTTTTGGTGCGATCCACGATCCCCCCCTATGCACCGCATGTTGCTTTCTGCCCCGTCCGTGTGGTTATCCCCTCGGTGAACAGTAAGCAGCCAGCGTGACAGCAAGCGATAACCCAGGGCATGGGACCAAAGGGGATATCAAGGGTTGTGAATCAAGGCTTAGCGCGTCAATATCGCCAAGGTTTCCTACCCTGGACGGTCGCCCGAGACGGCCGATTTTGCCATTTTGGGCATCCTGACCCCACTTGACGAACCCGTGGTGCCCTGATGCCGGGACCTCAGAGGGAACCAGGTTGGGTGAGGGCTCCAGGGAGTTGGTACTCGAAGGGCACAGGGTCAGTTGCCTCGTCCCTACCTCTGGCGGGTCCGGACGAGGGGTCAATTTTGGGGATTTTGGAGCTAATATGAGTTTGGGCTGAAACAGCCCATTTTCAGCTACCAACTCCTAGGGGAGAATGGCGGAGCCATATCTCTGGCTCAGAGAGGAGTTGGAACCTGCCGTTAAGGGAGCATAGGGAGCCACTGTGGGTTCGCCTTGGAGCCCCTTGGTTCCCAGGAACTCGCCTGTGGCTGGGCGGGACACGCCCCCTATTGGCAGGGTTTCAGGGTCCGGACTGAGCAGGGCATGGGTTGTGTTTGAGCCCCCGCCCCCACCAGCCACTGAGAGGATCGGACCTGGGATTGCGATACAAGTTGGGATGGAGTGTCTATTGTCCTGTGATGCCCTTACCCTAGACCAGTCTTAACCCCATGTGTACATATCCTGATGTGTTGCTGTACATACTT